>VXAA01004720.1:20934-35366 GCA_013399115.1 Anseranas semipalmata
AGGCCTGGGCCTGGCCGGGTCTCCGGCCCGCACCCGGGCAGCGGGGACAGCGGGGGCCTGGCGCGGCAAAGCAGGACGCAGCGTGCCGTGCCCCGCCGCCGCACGCCGAGTCCTGCGGCCTCGCCAGGGGTTGCCTCGGTCGGCGTAAGGAGGGCAGCGCCGTCTGTGCAGTGCGCTGCTTTCCTTTCCAAAACTTACGTGCTTCGCAAATTGCCATCATTCACCCTATAAGTACCGCTCCCTACAGTGTAATCTGCATTTTTTTGCCTTCTTCCACAGCTCTTTTGCTGTTTTCTCCCCTATGAAGAGCAGCAAAGAATGAGTGGTGTTGGGGTCCAAGAGGAAAAATCAAATCACTTCAAAAGGGAGGAGGCAGAGAGTGAAAATACACCCTATCAGCCCTCGGCCCATTTTTTCATGTAAGGCTGGAGGATATATGAGGTTCTGGCCCACATATTTAACCAGCACAGGAGGTGGCAGGTTTCAGGACTAGAGCAGCTGTGCAACTTCCAGCATGGCAAGTTCTGGTTTTTGTTAAGAGATTGGGTGCAAAGGGCCAACCGACCAGACAATTTTCAGGAAAACAAACAAACAAACAAACAAAAACAAACAAAAATATCCAGAAACAAAAAGGAAGAGAGGTAACACATTCCATTTGAAGGTAAAGGTTAGGTGGCACAGATGTCATCCAAACTGCTGAGCATCTATGTGTTGCCTGCCTTACTTTCACAGGTCAGATAAATTGTGAAGGCAATGTGAAAATCTAACTGCCAAGGTATCTGGGCTGTGTCACAAAGCCTCTTGCTGCTCTCTGCTTTCTTAGAGCTAAAAGAAAATTCAGCAAGTTTCTGAGTTGAATGCTTCTTCCTCCCTCTCAGGCTTTTGGAGGTGACAGATGTTTCCTCAGGGCTTGTTATTTTAGACACCTCCACGATTTATATATCTGTGCAAGCCTGGTGGGTGGAATTGGATGTCACAGACAAGCTCAAAATAACTCATAGACTCTGATACCTACTGGCCCATGTAGAAAATCTCCAAGATCAAATTGAATCACATTGTATGTGCCTGACAAATGCACTGAGATGTACAGATGGAGCAAGGGTGGGTTAAAGTGAAGTTGAAATGTTCTGTGGAGAGCACTGGCAAGGACTCTGCAGTAACACCGTGCACAGCAGAACCACCCTGGCTTAGCCTTAATAGTTATTTTGCTAAGGTCCACAGTAGCTTATGGAGAAAAAAAAAATGTTTAGAAAAACAGGTAACTCCCTATATGATCATGACATAGAACTGGACAGCAAGCCTTTGGCCTGTACAGTGAGAGGTTCAGTAAGATACCTGGACAGATGGCATTGCAGAGCTGTGCTTGGGTGTGCCTGAAGTGTGGCCGAGGAGCTTGAAACCTGCTCCCAGGGCCCTTTCCCAGGGGAAATACTGCTGTGGGACCCTGCAGCCTCAAGTCGTTAACTCCCCGTCAGGTATTTTGGGATGGTCTGGTGGAAGAGGCAGACAAATGTTACATCCACACGGTCCTGCAAAAAAACGTAGATTTGGGTTGTATTTATGGCACATAGGCAGCTATCACGCTGAAAGCAGAATCTGAGGGCTAAGATGTAAGGGAGTATTCTCAGGTGATCTTTTCAGAAGCTGAGTAAAGCTCTGCTTCGCTCCATGTGTGGAGCTCAGGGAGTTTCACCCGGGTGTTCGCTAAGGATCCCAGTTTTCCTTGCGTGCAGGCTGGCCTCCTTTGGGTACAGTTCAGCACCAGTGTTCACTGGGAGATGATAATATTTTCCAAGGCTGGGCCATTCGTCCATGCCAGCCTCTAGAGGCATGGAGAGGCAATGCAGAAAGGGCCGGGGCACGCTCAGCCGCACCCTGTGTCCAGCGGTACGACGTCCATAGCTGCCAATGTAAACTGCGCGAGCAGCGCGCCTCGATTCACAGCCAGGTCTCTGGAGCGACAGCAGTGAACGAAGAGTGGCAGAGCTTTACCTCCGTGTGAGGAGCTAAAAGCGGAACTTGCCGGGGGGACCCAAACTCCTGGAGGATATTCACACCTCCAGGGAGAATATATCTCACCGGGTTTCCTGACAGAGTTTCTGCTGTAGCACAGACTTGGTACGTCATCTCTGCATTTAAAGCTTTTTTTTTTTCTTTCCAAAAATCACCCTCAAGTATTTCACTTACCTGAGTTCCTCCCAAACACTGGGTGTAACCTCAGTGCTCTCTGTAGTCCCCTTCGAGCACCAATATATGATGACTCAGACCCCCCCAGGCCTGACCCAGTGCTTTCACCTGGGAATCATTCGACCTACTTTTTTAATTCATGGGAGATGATTTGGATTCAGCTTGTGCTCCTTTTCCATTCTTCAAGGCCACATGACTTCCACTCTTTCCTTGCATCTTCCAGCATCCTGTCCCCATGGCTGTTTGCTATTCTCCTTCCTTCTCTTGGGTCTCTGCCAACCAGTGTTGCACAAAATGATATTTTCAGATGTACGATGAAGAGGGTAGGGGACATCAGCCCTGCTCTCAGAGGTGTCTTTAGAAGAAACATTCTTAAAATGCCTATGAAGGCTTCAGCCAAAAGGTTTTCGCTTTGAAGGTGATGAACAAATAATTTGGCCAAAGAGTGAAAATACTTGTGCCAATAACGGTGTTGTGCCCTAAGGGAATTAATTTGCCTGTCTTACGTTGCTGGACTTCCCTGCTCACAGATGTCTCAGTCCAGACTACACTTCCCATGTTGCATCACAGCCTGAGACTCCCTGTCCTGCTCTTGCAGGAGGAAAATGCTGCTGCTTTGGAAAACCTGGTTGAAATTTTAAGTGGCACAGCAATAGAACCCAAGGCCTTGAGCTGGTTCACTCTTACCCAGCACATTTTGGACTTGACTATCCAAAACTTTGGATTAGGTCAGTGGGATAAGTAGTATAAAATTGCCATCCTGTCTGGTAGGGTGTTAGGTCTATTCGTTCTCACAATGTCTTGGTGTGCTCGTGCACAAAAGAGTGTGGATGCAGCTCCTCTGATCTTGAGCCTTTTGCTGTAGTGGAAAAAGTAACATGATGTAATTGTTGTTTGGTGGTGGTTTTTTTTTTCTTTAAAAAAAAAAAAAAAAAGGCCTCCCAATTCTCCTGTCACTAGTTGCAGTTCAGGAAACTTCGTGTTTATTAAGCACTGTGTAAATTTGCAGCTCTCTCTAAATGGAAATCAATAGCAATGATAACAGCAGCAAAGTGCTTAGTCCAGCTCTGGTAATAACTCATGACTGCTAACTTCTTGATAAGGTCATTTGCGTTACACAGGCACCTCCTCTCCGTATGAAAGCACAGGGAGTGGAACAGAAGATATTTGTGTTCCCTGACAAGAAAGGGAATGCTGCAAACATGTTCCTTCCAGCAGGTGACAATGGTGGGCAGCAACCTGAAGGGCTCTTTTAAAGGTGGGCTAAGGTGGCCCTCAGCCCCACCACTGAGCACTGCAAACACACACTTCTTGGTCTAGGAAATTAAAATCGTAACAAGCATCTCCTTGTTAATGGTATCCTTCTTTCATCTCTTCTCACAAGCAGATGAGAGAGGCGAATCGCCAGTAGCCTGGCAGGATGGCATTTCTGGAGGACGAACAGAGACGAGAGCTGAGCCCTCCGAACTCGGGTCCCTCAGCGGGGCACAGCCTGGACGGCTTCACCACAGAGCCTATCCCAAAGGGGGCACTCCGGCTGTTAAATAATAATCACACGCTAATAACAATCACCAGAGGGCTGGCAGGGACTTCGGGAGGTCTTTGAAACCATCTTCCTCCCGCCCCCCCGAGGTGGAGTCGCGCAGAGCAGTGCGAAAGGCTTCTGGACGCGCAGCCCCAGCAGCCCCCTGCGACCCAGGAGACCTTCCTGGGAAGAAAGCACTTTTCTTGAGCGCAGCCCAAATCTCTTCTCCTGCAGATTAGGCCAATTGTTGCTTGTCCTTCTCCTAGCGGAGCTGGATCACAGTCTGCTTTATAGCAACCTTTTATATAATAACAAGACAGCTTTTAGAGTAACTGAAAAAGAGGCGTTTGCTCACTTGCAAAGTCAGGACATTCCCTGCCAATGAACATTCTTTGTCGGGGATCCTTTGCCAGCATAGGCTGAGCGCTAAGCCCCACAATCTGCATTTTCCTTTTGAATGACTCCCACAAAATAAACCAAATATCACATCCAAGGAGATTTATTACATCCCTTCCAAGGGCGAAACATTCCTCAGCTACATTCCACTTCTGTCTTTTGTGCTTAGGAAAGGGGAAAAAAATCTCTGTGATGCCTCTGGATCCCACCCCTCGAGGGCTTCTGTCATTAATAAAGCCGAGCAGCTGGAGCCAGATTTCAGACGACTTCTGAATGGCTGGCGCGGCGCTGCCTGCAGGAGCAGCACCACGAGGGCAGCGCCAGGCGGATGGGGAGGAATCCTGCCTCTGCTAGAGGACGAATAAATCATGGCACCACGCTTCCTCAGCTCAAACACCTTTCGTTGTTCCGAGTGACACCCTGTCCCTGTGGCAGCAGCTGCCGGAGTGGATCTTCTCACTTCCTAGCCGCTCTGGCTTCTCCTGCCTCTGCATGATGCAAGAGCTTGCAATGCTTTTTGGGAGCTCGGACGTGCTCTCAGGGACTCTGCTTGAAGCAATTGCTCTCTCTAGGCTTTGCAGTGAAGCTTTTATCCAGATGTGTAAAGGAGGATGCGTATAGAGGGAGGGCAAGGGGGTGAAACCTCTGTTGTGTTATCTGAGCTTAATTAAGCTTCTCCCTAGGCAGTCACTAATTGATTGACCCCAGGACTGCAAAAGGGAGCAAATTTACCAGAGCTCATTAGAAGAGCAGAGTTTGGAATTTGATTTTTTTTTTTTATTTCAGAGATGAAAACCTCTGACTGATACCTTGCTTACTGATACCCAGTGAAACAAACACCACTCAACAAATGTTGGTAGGTGGATTTGGCTTCTTAAATCCAAATGAGAGAAGTGGTGTGTCCTCACACGCCCTTTCATGATCATCATATGCCACCATTTATAGGTATTGCTTAATTGGAGCCCTGATATTCCTTTCTGCCCCAGCCTGGGCTGTGCTAATCAGCCTGTAGTCAGCTTGAATCCATTTCAGTTTCACAGGCTTCGGAAGCATTTCCCAAAATTGACAAAAGAACCCCACCCCAAACCAAAAATCTGTTCATCCACTGTGAAATGCAGCCACTGCAGTGGTGGGTGAGGCCAGCTCTGCAGCAGCATGGGGCAATGCCGCATCACAAGCGTTCATAAAGCGAAGGGGAGAAGATGCTGTGCCCAAGGGGAGCCACAGGAGGAATGAAGGGAAGAGGAGCGTCCCCTCCCAAATGTCTGGGACACTGACTTTACCAAACACGCTGAGATCTTTCCGGTCCAATGGTGTTCAGATCCGTCTTACGCCGTTCAACCCCCAGCCAGACCCACAACAGCACAGATCAGGGGTTCAGGCTCACGCTGAGTGGCAGGTGCCCTCCTCTTAAACACCTGCAGCTCAGGGCACTGTTTGCAGACCTCCTCTGCAAGCGCTGATCTTGGCTTTTTGCTGGTGATGATTGACATGATGAAAGCTCGCCCCATCGGCACTGGGACGCAGCCAGCGTGTGGAGAGGCTCCAGGAGGACAAGGTGTGCACAACGGTGTGGCAGCAGCCTGCGTGCCTGAAGGTGATGGAGAGCATCACGAGCACAAGGTGGCTGGAAGAGCAGCGGCTGGCCAGGTGACAGAAGGTAGTTAAAGGCCAGCTTTCAAAAACAGCCCAGCCGAAGCTCTTGGTATCACTCGGAGCCTTTTCTTTCATAGTGGCTCCAGACAGCCTTAGAGCCATTTCAGCTGGGCTTTTAAAGCTATTTAGAGCAAGGAGAGAAAACCCTGGTGGGCAGCAAGCTGGAGAAGCTGTGTGAGCATCCTCTGGGTGCGAGGTGTTGCTGCAGATTTGAACTTTTTCCAGTCAGCCTGAGCTGCTTCCCTTTATTTCCTCGCTAGGACAGACTGGTGTCCCATTCCCTCCTGCTCTCCATCCCTGAACAAGATGCTCATCTCTCCCTCTGAAGAGGTTTCCATGCATTCTGCAAAGCTTTGCAGGGATTTGATGGAACTGTCAGCTGAGCAGCGCCATGGACAAATGACACCTATCCTATATGGTTTTCACTGCCAATACAACTTTGCAGTCATGTCTGCCTGTCCCTGTCCTAGTCCTGTTTGTCTTTAGGCCCTGAGCACTTTGGAGTTGCTGACCTGTCTCTTCTGTTATGTTCAACATCAGCAAGCGTTTACAGGAAGGTACCAACTTTCACGCCGTGTTTGAAGGACGCTGGTTTGTTGGGTCTCTGGGATTATGCAGTGGCTGCAAGAGTAAGTCTCAAGGCACACCTATGAGGAAGAGGGACTGCTGTTCTCTCAGACGTGAAGTGACATTTGTCAGCAAGGAGAACTGCCCCTCCAGAAGAAGATGCTGCTGAGGAATGAGAGAAAGCCTAGTGTCTCCTCTCCAGAGCACACGGGCTTCTCCGTCCTGAGGAGGACACTTGAGACCCTCACAACCCTCACCCTCCCGCCTGCTCTGTCAGCTTCTTTCTCTTTCTTCTTTTCCTCTCTCCTCAACCACACCCACTATTTAACCATTTAGATGTAAAAATAAAAAATAAAAAACCACCCAACCCACTAGACAGAGGGTTTGCTAAAGAAGGGTAATTTTAAAAGTAAGTCTTTGAGGTCAGCGGGTAATTGTAACATTGGGACTATGCGATCCAAGACAAAAATAACCCACTGGGTATCTGGTCAAGGAGGAGAGGACGGCAGCCTGCTGTGGGGGAAGAACGACTTACATGGGATGGGTCAGACAGCAAAAGGCCGGGCAAACCTGCTTGCTGGCACCAGGACAAATATTTGCGCAGGATCAGAGAGCTGCTGCACGGTCGGTAGCCCGGCCCCTGCCAGTGGCTGGCACCGCGTGCTTGCCGGGAGGCAATGGTGCTCCACAGAAATACGGGATGGCCAGGAGTGTGCAAGCGTTCACCGGCTGGTGAGGAGCGCTGCTGTTAGCCGCCAGCTGGCCGGTGGTGGGCTCGTTCCGGAGTCCAGGGTGCTGAGGTTTGTTAACTGAGCTCTGTTTTCGGCCCTCTGCTTTGGATACTTGATGAGAGCTGGCCCTTGTCAAAGGGCTCGTGGGGTTGCGAGCCATGCTCTTCCCTTGCGTGGTGTCACGGGGGATGTTTTCACCCCTTATAAATGCCGGATCTTTTCCTCTAACCTCATCTCAGTTCCTCTTCAGCTATCATTTACAGCGGGGAGTTATGCGGGCCAGTCACAGAATCACAGAATGGCTGAGGTTGGAAGGGACCTCTGGAGATCATCTAGTCCAGCCCCCCTGCCAAGCAGGGTCACCTAGAGCTGTCCTATCATGTGTTTTACCAGTATTTCCTCTCGCGCATTTTAAAGGCAGAAATGAGGCCTGTAAGTGCCCTGGGAGTACAATACAGAGGGTAGGAGGACCGCACTACAGCTCTGGCTTTGTTTGTCATTCTGGCAAGAGATGGTGGCAGCCCCCATCACCTGGAAATAATGATGCTAATTATTACACTGGGGCAAAGAACCAGATGTCCACAGAGGACCCTGATTTTCCTGACCCCAAAGGTGGCACAGATCAGACACTGAACAGCCTTTCACCTCTGTCCTTCCTAAAACTGAGTTGCTCTCACATTTGCTCCCAGATGAAAGCACCATAAAAATCAGACTTTTACTGTGAAAGAAGTTAAATATAAGAGGAGGGCACATGTATATACATGGATGCCAGTGGCCGGGGATATAGAGCTGTACCTGAATTAACGCCACTTGTGTTTTCATTGCAGGATGCCCAGCCACCGGCTCTCCAAGCTTTCACCACAGTTCAGCATTTCCCCTTCCCAAACCACTGTCTGGCCATGAAAGGGATTTATTTTTAATCAGAGGCCAGCAGCAGCTGCAGGGGTCTTTACTTTGTGACCTTCAATTCTGCTTCTAGGAGGAGACAGTGGGTTTCAGTACCTTCTTGCTGTGGCCGTCCCTGGGTCAGCCCTTCCCAGAACAAATGCCACTGATGCAGGAGGGCTTGCTGCCTCCCCTTTATTTAAGTGCTGGTTACACAGCCCCGCCAGGATCCATTGCAATCGTAACCACGCTCCAGGGATGAGCAATTTAGGGTTTGGAGTCATTGTGGACCAGCCCTGGAGACCTCATGCGATTGTTTTTCATCTTTCTTACACCCACAGTTCTGCTAGATGAGAGTTGCAGCACAACCCAGAGAGTTTCTGACTTGAATTTGAGTTGGGAAAGACACACAAAAGAAAGGAATTTGTGTTGTAAATTAGATTTCTCAAATTTCAGTGATTTGTCATGGAAATGTGGTTCAATCTATGCAGTCATAAAAACATTTCACATGTTCAAACCCTTCTCATGCTATTAACTTCCCCAGTGTGGCATGGTACAGTGACTGTAGGAGGTAAGGTTACTTTCAAATCGGCTGTGGCAGAAAAAACACTCAGCACCCCAGCCGGGGAAGCATTAAACCTGCAAAATGAGGATTAACCTAGAAAACATTCCCTGGGCCCACAGATCTATGCTGAAGGACTGGATGCTTGGCTCGAGCTGCTTTCTGCCCCTAATGAAGTCTCCAGCAGGGCACAAGCCTCCGCTGCTCCGGTTCGCTCCCGGCCGCTGCCCCTGCAATGGCGGCTCTGGAGCCGAAATGACGGCGCCAGCTGGAAGCTGCAGCGCTGCTGGGGCCGTGCCTCGGCTTCCTGGAGAAGGCAAAAGAAGTGGGGATCCCCACTGTCATCCCCACTGTCCGCCCGGCCCCGACCCTCTCGTTTCCCTGCCTGTCCCCAGCGCCGCTGCCCTCGGCCTGGCGTTCGGGCTCTTCCGAGGCGAGGCCGGTAGGCCGAGGGGCAGGGGAGCCGGCTGCTCCCCGTGACATTTCCGCGCCGTCTGTTGCCATGGCAACGCGTGTTTGAGGCCGAGCAGAACGCGTCTTCCCTGAAGTTGTGAGTCGAGCTCAGCTTTATTTATTTAAAGCCAGCCGTAGCGAGCGATGGAGAGAGGAGAGGCACGTTACAAACCCCCTTGCGCACGCCGTCGCCAAATGAGTCAGAGGCACCGCAGGCTGCAATCGGCCCACCTGACGTCAAACCTCTCCATCAGAGGACACTGCCGCCTGGAAATGTCAACATGCCCAAGTGGAGAGGCCAGAAGGCAAAGCTTTTCCGGTGCTCACTCACCGAGTGGGAAAGAACAATTAAAATTCAGCCCGTTCCCCAGACACATCCTAGCAGCAGTCTGACTGAAGGCTTTTCTTCTCCTGTTCCTCTCTTGCCCCCTTTAGCCGCGTGGGACGGGGCCTCTCAGTTTAAAGGACCTTTCTGATACAAGCCCCAGATCCTGCCAGAGCCCGGTGTCACCACCAGCAAGGGAAAAAGGCGCTGCAGGTAAACTCCCACTGCTGAAACCAGCTCTCCCATAAACACCGAGGTCGGCGTGCTACCACGAGCAGCCACGAGGCTCGCGTGTGTGTGCCCGGGGGTGAGGACGGGAACTTTGTTTGCACCCGTGTCACTTGCTGACAGCAAGCACAAGGGATGAGGAGGAGGAAAGCAGCGGGAAGGAGACCGCGTTCCCCACAGAAGGCGTCAGCCACCCGTTGGTCAGCCCCGATCGGAGACCTGCACCGCAGCGATGGGCACAGCCGTGCGCCATGGCGGAGGGAATGTCCTCCGCAGAGGTAAATGTCTTCCTAGCAGAGCTGCAGGTTTGGAAAGACAAGCTGAGAAGGAGCCCCCGGCTTTTGGATTCTGGAAGCCCCCTCCTCTGCTCATGTCCTAACCACAGGCCAGGTGTGCAAAGGGAGGGGGCTTGGCCGACGGGTTGATCTGCCCCTCTGAGGAGAGCCAGGCCTAGGGACACCATCCCTTCCTCGCCCGCCGGCGCTTGCCAGGGGTGACAAAGGGACACATGCGGGCACCGGGGGACGCGAGTGGAGAAGGAGGAAGGAAGGAAGAACGTAAGATGCAAACCACAGTGCTCAAAACCAGGGCGGCTTGCCAGCTCTGCCATTGTGCAGCAGCCAGCATGGTGGGCTTCTGGTCTTCCCAAATCACTTAACACTTCTCCCCCTTTTATTTTTGTGCTAAATGTAAGCATTTTGCTTTGGTGGCTGATCCTGGCAACGTGCCCCAGACATTACGCTGGGCTCGCTTTTGCTCTGGGAGATAAGCCTGTAATGAAGGTTTCCTCCGCCGTGTCTCTCGTTCCCCCGTTAGTGAAAGTCTGTAATTACCGCCGAGGGGCGAGGCAGACAGGACTGAAACAATGTCATTTGAACTGGGGTGAGACATGCCTGAATTGCTGGGTTGTGCTTTTCTCCTCTGCAGCGCTGCCTGCGGACCCAGGCCTTGCTGTTAACCCCTGGCAGGCAGGGGCAGCTGCCCCCCGCTCCCAGCAGACCCCTGCTCACCCTGCTGGCTACCATCGGGACGGATCCTGTTCACACAGCCAGGGTGTGAGTGCCCGGATCCAGGCTGCCTGCACCCTGTGAAGGCACGTACCTGCATCCCATCTGCAAGCCAGCCTCGCTCCGTGCCTGCTAGAAGCCTATTAGAGAAAATAGAAATTAGCGCCTGCTCTGGGAAGCTGTGGCCTGGCCACCCTCCTTTGCTATCTTGCAGCTTCGCACGCACTCAAATTTCCTGAAGGAAGGCTATTTAGAGCATTCCGATAATGGGTAGTGCCTTTGACTGCTAGCAAACTGCTGAAGGAGATGCCCACTGCTGAAGTTACTCTTCACTCAGTTGGTCACCCTAGAAGTTGTCTGGTTCTCCAGGGAGACTGCCAGCAACGAAACAGGGGAAAGCCAGGCACAACAGAGAATGTTCTTAGTCCACCATGAAGAAGTGAAGGAGGTACAAGGTGATTTTTCACCCTTTATCTGTTACCTTCAAAGTGGCGTGTTTTCAGTCCTCACTCTCTGGTATTCATCCATTAACCATTTGGGGGCTTCGTTTTCTGACGTGCCTGATCCTGCCACAGGCAGCTCAGCTGCCTTCATGAGAGGCTGAGGGGCTCCATGTAGGAACAAGCCTGGGCCCTCTGGTCTCGTGTTCAAGGCTTTGCTTTCTTTTCCCTAGGTCTTGAACTCCCTGCTTCCCCGCCTGCCACTCTCTCCTGGCTTGGAAGGCTGATAGGGATCTCTCCAAGGGCCCAAAGTTCACCCCAGGAAGAAGAACAATTGCAGCACTGAGCTCTGTGGCTTCCCTTTCATTCCCCACATAGCATCAGGGTGCTCACTGAAACCACAGCATTCGTGGATTCCTGCCATATGCAAACATGCAATTAATATGCTCTTCACTTTCCCCTGCAATTCCCAGGCAAGGGGGGGAAAAAAGCACGAGCCGTGGTGTACGTTCCCTTCGCACACACGCACGTGTGTGTGTGTCTGCACCTCACTCCAGTGCTCCAGCATGTCTTGCACCTAGCTGGGCTCAGCAGTTACCCATGAAATGTGTCTGCTCGCAGGCAGAAATCCAGTTTGGTGTGGCACCCGCCCATGCAGCTGCACGCAAGGCAAGGAGTGCAACACAACCTGTTCCCTCCTGGAGCGGCGGCAGCAGGTTCGAAAATGCTTTCACATGTCTGCCCCCCAAGTTGTAGACAGCCGAGCTAGGTGTGATTTCCTCCCTGCCCTGCTGGTGCTCGCAGGCAGCGGGAGCAGGTGCGCTGGTACCTGGCTGTGAGGCAGGGAACATTGAGCGGCTGGAGGGAAAAGCATTTAAACATGCCGCTGGAAGGAAATCAAAACGGAGCCGGATTTCCCGGATGAGGCGGGGCTGTGGAACACAGGGCAGAGAGCGACTCCAGCACCTGCAAATCCTTCCTCGAAAGTTGCCTCTTGCTGGAAGGCGATTTTTCTAGATTCCTCACCTCCTGCCGTCACTTTTTCGCAGGTTTTGAATTGTTCCCACAAAAAGAAATCACAGCCTGAGAGTTGGGTCCGTAACTGCTCATGTCCTCACATGCCATCCTGAGGGACCGCCTGGGGACTGCCGTGCCTGCTCCTTGGATGAGGTTAGGTCCTGTTTCCATCCTCACCATGTTCTCCGTGAGAACACCGGCCAGAGGATCCCTCCTGTAACACAGCAGCATGCATGCAGCAAACCAAAAACCACTGACGTATGCAATTCGCCCCACATTCCTCAAGAAACACTCATCTATGAGTTTGTGAAACCTCCTGGCTCAGTCTGGGGGAAAGAAAAGCTTCAGCTCTGGAGGCTGCACAGTGCCCTGGATTGCTGCGCACGTGTCCCAGCCCAGAGCCTGGTCCCCTCACCATGTGCTGGAGCGGTTCCCCCTCTCCCCCCAGAGGCACAAAGGTGTGCAGAGGCAGCAAGACAAGGCAGAGTGGAGCACAGTAGAGCTGGATGCTTTTGTTATGAGATCTGGGCTGATTAGTCCCTTATCAGCAATGATAAAATGATCTTGGGCATCCACGTGCATCCGCAGTAGCAAACTCTGTAAGGCCAGGAAGGCTTATCTGCTGCCAGTTTGAGACTTGATCAGTCTAAGCATATTCAGTTGCTGTTTCAGTCTCCTGCTGCAATCAGATTGCAAATAAATCTAAATATAAAATCAGAGACAATAGGGCTGAAAAGGAATTTGAGCCATCACGTGATGCCGCCCCTACCTGAAGGCAGATCAGCCCTATCTGTGTCCCAAGAGAAGACTACAGGACTTGCTTGTAAAGGTGCTCCAGTGAGGGACACATTGCCGCTTCCCAGGCACCTCGTCCCTCTTTGTGTACGTTTCTCTATGACCTGAGCTAAAGTTCCCTTACTAAGGAGCGAGTCAGTTGCTGCTCAGCCCCCTCAGCATGGCAATGGAGAGAGATGATGGTCCTCCGATCTGCAGCTGAGTGCCTACAGACTGCTGGCACGAGAGCCTTCTCCTTGGACCAAAGAAGCCCAGTTCCCTCCATCCATTTTTAGGGCCCTTGTTTCTCCACCCTGGTCATTCTCGTTGCCCTCCTGCCTCTGCTCTGTCATCCCCTTCTTGCTCCAGGTGTGGCACCCCCACCGGGCACGGCATTTTGGCTAACACTGTATTCTGCACCGGTCCTCGGCAGAGCAGAAGGGGAACTCTACGTGCGTTAAAGGTTTTGCAGGAGGATTCCTACATTTATACCCCAGCGTGGCGTTTGTCTTTTTCACAGCCATGTTTTTGGCTCCCGAGGGCCAGCAGCAACACTCACAGAGGTAACATGGACTGCGCCCATGTCTAACATGGGAAAAATGTTACTTATCCCCCTCAAAGCTTTAAACAAGTGCTAGGCACAGGCTTCCCTGTCAGAGCTCTCTGAGATGGGGCAGAGCAGCTTTGCAGTGCGCTACCCACAGGTAGTGGGTCGTTTTGCTGGGGGACGTTTGCTGGAATCACTCTGCGCCTGCAGAGGTGCAGCAGCAGTAGGTGAGGGAGTTGCACCTGGGGCAGTTATGTTCTGTATAAAAGTGTAAAACTGGAGCAGGGGCTCGGAGCACACAATTTCAGTCTTTTGAGATATTTTAATCTTCAGCATGGACCTTACAATTCCTATCTGAGTGTGCCAAAGCATTTTTCCCTTTGAGTGCCAGTGAACAGCGGCTCTGACGAAGCCGTTTCTTTGCATGAAGGAGCCAGAAGCAGCCCTGGGAGGACAGTGACACCTTCTCCATGCGGTGGGAGAGCTCGGAGTGCCTTTTACCCAAAGGCTCTTTACACTTGACTGAAACATAAGGTAAAAGTAAATGTAACTGAAAGAGCCCATTGTGTGTGTGAGTATAAAGGCTTTTGTGTGCAGGAGGTAGCATGCGGCCAATTGTGCAACGAGCAGCCAAGGGTCGTGCCGTCAGTGCTGGGACCCACGGGGAACATGGAGCACGAGCCTGCGTTGGCCATGGGGAGGGAACCCCGGGGCCTGGCTCAAACAGGGCTCCAGCCGGCCTCGGAACCGCGCGTCCCCAGCACGACCCTCCCTGCTGGCGGCTGGGTTTCTCCCAGGAGAGGTGCACCGCCGCCTTGTTTCTTTCTCCATGCACCCGTGACCAAGGAAGACCGGGACTCCGGTCCGTTCTCTGCAGAGCCGTGAAAACAGGGGCAGATTAATGCAACATCGGGGCTTCTTCAGCGGGATTATTATAAGTGGTTTTCCTGCGTGTTGGTTGGAGCAAGGATCAGAGGGGACGGGGCTCCATAATCCTATTTACCTGAAGCCATATAATCCTCCCGAAGCTCTTTAATGGTGCCCAACTCTTTAATTACAGAGCAGCCGCAGGGCAGCTGCAGCCGGGCCTGCCTGCAGGCGTGGGCACCGACACCTCCCCGCGGCGGCTGCG
>VXAA01004720.1:36018-51220 GCA_013399115.1 Anseranas semipalmata
GGGGGGGCAGCGCTGGAGGCACGGCCGGGGGGTGGCGGGGGCCCGGGGCCCCGCGCATCTCTCGTCCGCTCGTCCCTCCTGGGGCACAGCGGCAGCCGGGAGGCGAGGCATCTCCCCGCTGCGCTGCTCCGCTTCGGAGAGAAGGGTGAGGGGGAAGAGTGAGCGGGGAGGAGAAGGTGCTGCCAGTCCCAAGGAACCAAAGGGGCATTGTTCACCTCCGAGGAAACCTCCCAGAGCCGTGCGAGTCCCGAATCCGGCAGCTCCCTCTGTGCAGCATGCACAGGTCCCTGCCTGTCCTGCCCAAGCAATGGGAGCCGTGCGATACCCAAAGCCTTCTGCGCTGCCTCCAGCGTGGAGGAGAAAGTAGAGATGCAGAATTTGCATCATGCTAAGCACACCGGCACCCCAGATACTGCCGTGCCTCGGGGGCCGACCGCGGGCGCTATGGGAGGCAGCGGAGCCTGGGTGCACGCGCGCAGCTCCCGGTGCCGACTGCGAGGCCTTGTCCGCTCTGATCTGAGTCCTGTTGCTGGGAGCCTTGCGTTTCCCCTCGTTCCGCGTACACCCTGCGTGGATGCAGGGCATCGGCCCTTTGACCTAGGTGCAGCAGGGGCTGCAGTCAGAAGTCAGGAGAACCCTCGCCCGTATAGATGGTACCTCCTTATGGTTTAAATACAACTTCTGCGTGCAAACAGAGCATGAGAAAAAGAAGCTTTTGTGTCAGAGTGCCATCTGGTGCCACCTGCCAGGACAGTGTGTTTAATGTGTGCGGTGACCATGGGTAGGCTGCCGCTAGGTTGGGGTGGCTCTGGCGTTGTTGTCCTCAACTTACAACTAGAAAAAGAAATGCTGCGTGGATTTTTCCCTAGCCTCCCGCACCACAAACTTCTGCTGGAGTGTGAGAGTCAAGCTGATGCCTTCTCTTCCCAGATTTGATAAACAGAGGAGATTCTGTAGCTGCTTCCCACCTACCAAGTCTGTTGATGATATGTGCCCCAGAACATAATACATCAGCCTCTTTGTTCTCCCGCTGCATGACAACATGGGGGGGAAGGAATACACTTACATTTTGCTACTAAATCCAGCAAACCTCCTGGGATCTGGAGATGTGTTGAGAAGTTCTTTTTTACATAGAACTATGCAAAGCATCACCGTGCACAATAGATTGCAAAGTTGCCAGTGCCTTTGCTTCAAAGATGGGCAAACTTTTCCAGATATTGTTCAGCAAGTATTTTTCTTAGAACAGGCCAGGAATTTTGGCCATAAAATGCCAGTAAGAAACTTTTTCTGAGGACGATTTCTTCTGTTCGGAACAGAAGCAGAAAGAAAGGATGGGTGAACCTTACTGCAGAGGCTGTGCTCCTCTGGGGCAAGAATTACGTGGCTCTGAACTACTTGCCTTTCCCAAATCCCGTCACTCCTCATTAGTCATCTTGTTCTTTTAAAAATGGTTCTCTGCATTGTTCACCTAAAGCTGTGGCAAAGAAGTAAGGACAGCATGTCTCTAGATGCATCCTCAAAGAATTGTGTGCTCGAAACAGAGAACAAAATATTAATTGGGGGGGCTGCCATTCAGAGGAACCTAGAGAGCTTGTAGGAATGGCTCGACAGGAGCCTCAGGAAATGCTGCAAAGGCAGACACTGGCTCCTGCCCCTGGGATGGACTGGCCCCCTGTGCTGGGACAGGCTGGGCACCGACCGGCTGGGAGAAGTGCAGCCGCAAAGGTCCTGGGGGTCCTGGGTGGCAGCAGCTGGACGGGGGCCAGTGGTGTGCAAAGAAGGCTTGAAGCTGCCAACAGAAGCGCAGCAGGAGAGAGAGGGAGGGAAGCGATCACCCCCCTTTTCCCGAGAGTCATAGAGCTGCGTCTGAAATGCGGTGTCCAGTTTTGGGTGTTGGATAATTTGGACACTGACAAATGGGAACGTGGGGAGGGGGTGGTCTCGGTGGTAGCCAGGGGCTGGAGCAGTTGCCCTGTGAGGAGAGCTTGAGGGCTGGGCTGGGTGGGCTGGAGGAGAGGTGGCCACAGGGGGACCTGGCAGCAGCCGGCCTGTGCCCATCTATTATGGCTGCGCTCACTGAGCTCTTACTCTCTCCGCTCTTATCAGTGTTGTGAAACTCTTCAAAAGGCTTATCTTCTGAGTCAGATCCACCACTGTGCTTCGCTGGGTTTGTGACACTGATGTCAGAATGAAGCCAGAATAAACCAGCAAATCAGGAGGCATGTGTTTCTTTTTAACCTAGTACCCCAGTGGGTTTGTTTCTTCCTTATGCTTCTGTATTTTATGGTATGAAAAATACCTTCAAAGATGACTTTGGAGGTTGGATGTTCATGTAAACACAGCTCCATTTTGACTCTAAGCTTTTCAAAGCACATTCTGTATCTCCTTCTGAGAGGAAGACATCAAGGCAAAAAAAATAGCCTACAGGTTAGTTGAGGTCTCCACTGTTAGAAGCTTGTTAGAAGCAAAATGGCAATTCGGACTGTCTCAGTAGTGTTCGCCCAGCTGCTCTGGAGAACGCACAATAACATGCTCTTTCATTGTGTGATCTGATGTTCCTGGGCAAGGTGACAAGCGGTACCTGCTGGAGCCTGCTGGGATACCGCAGAATGGGAGAAGAACCACTTGTCTCTGTAGGTTGCTCCTTGAGTGCAAATGGGGTTTTGTGCCTCCTGTCTGCTCTTTTCTTTAGCGTTGTCACAGCCTGCCGAAAGGAGGAAAGCAGCGGGACTGTACGTAGTGAGCACTCTGAGAGCAGTGCTGGTGCAACTCAAAAGGAGAGCTTCCTCTGAAGATAAATACAGGTTTATCTCCATGGATGACCATCACTCTTGCAAGAAGCCTGTACACACTTCTGTTCCTGTTATGCCTGCTACAGGGACATAAATAGCACTTAAGTGTTGCTTAGGTCTTGGACTGATCTTTGGTCTGAGTGAGTTTCATGCTGTGTAAGCTCCCTCCCACCACCTCAGCATGCAGTGAGGACGAAGGGCTCAGGCAGATTTTGTCATCCATCTCTCATCCCTTCCAGTTGCTAGCGAAGGGACCTCTGCTGTACTGGGAGGCTGGGTCTCTGAGACTGATGGTAGTCCTGCATGGGGACACAGGCAGAAAGCATTTTAGCCCTCTGTTCCCTGTGCATGATAAAATTTGGTCAGTGACGAATCCCTGGCTTGTCAGCCAAGTACTGGGCATGGCAGGACTTTTTTCTTTAAATTTTGCTTGGAACTTGCTGGTCAGAGATTCCTGTGGGATCTGGAGCACAGATACAGCGAGACCTGGTGGGGCTATCAGACCTGGCCTGATGGAAATGAATCTCAATAGCAGTTCCCAGATTTTCCTTATTTATTTAGTCTCTTTGGATCCATCTTGCGGTTCCTCCACTTCATGCCCATGCTGCTCCTTATTGTCTCACAGCTGGGCTTACACCTACAGAGGTGCTAGCAGCAGGATGAAGCCACAGTTGAACACAGCAGTTCACAGGCCTCTGAACCTACAGTGTCATCACCGCAGAGTCAGCACCAGGAAACATTATTTCCATTTTGGTGACAAAGATGGGGTGAGATGTGAACTTCCTTTGGAAGACTAGGTGAATACATTCTCCACAGAGACTGGGAGGGATCATCTGTGCATCCTTCCACACCAGAAAGAAACCGAGAGACACTTGGGATACTCTTCCACAATAAAAGCGTCCATCTGTAGGACAGCTGGCAGCACATGCCCCGCTTCCGCTGGCCAAAATGTTCCTCTCTGCCAAAGTGGGAGAACCCTTTAACTACACAGGTAGGCCAGGGCTAGGAGAGAGGTTGTAATTCAGAGCAGGAGCACAGGAAGGCACGTGTCCAAAACAGGGTTAAGCGGTGGAGACAGAGCCATCGTCTTAGTGGGGAGAAGCAGGAAGGACTTTGGCAAAGTGCTTGCTGAGCAAACAAAGGGAGTGTTTGGCAGGGGCTGGGAGCACATCTGTGCCTCCCGCTGAGGGAGGGCATCAGCAGCACCAGCTGGGAGGTGCTGGAGCCGTGCTCAGCTCCAGCCATGTCTGCCAGGTGATCCCCATCCCCTCTGGCATAAGGCGGTCAATCAACGCCACCACCGCTTTCAGAGATGAGGAAACCCAGGGGTCACACCTGTACGGACCGGACTCTAGAAAGCCTCTGAGGTGATCTGTGGTCCATTGTATCTCCTCCTGCTCCCAGTACGGGCGCAGCAAAAAAGCCCTCACACAGCGAGATGCCCCGCTCTGCCGCAGAACGCGTCTGCCCCAGAGCCGATCGCCTCAGCAAGTCTCGCTGAAGCCTGGGATGGAGCTGTCTCTGGTAGAGAGGGGAATTTCCTTGTGCTCACATACAAGGAAAGAAGAGATTTTTCTCCCTTAAGCAGCCCCTTAAAGGAGAGTATTAGAAAGAGTGACTTCGCAGCCACAGGTGCAGTCCCGCTGTTCAAAATACAGCCAGGCTGACACCTCTGCAACGTGCTCCTGTGTTTCCTCTGAGAAAGGTCTAGTCCTGGGCTCGCTCTGTTTTTTCTCAGCACTTCTCTGTAAGTTTTAAGACTGAGGTATTTAGTTAGCCTTTAGTATATTACTTATTTACTATTTAAAGAATTCTCGGCATTAAAGGAAGGGAATGAAAACATTCCACTCTCTGAAGTTGTCTCTGTGATGGCCACATGGCAGGGTCTCTTCTCACAGCCACAGGTTTAGGATTGTGCTTGGTATGAAGATTTGGTTCCCAAGACTGACTCGTATCAGTGCATTGTAGGGAAAGGATGAGTCCCCAGTGTGTCCTTTGTCCTGTTGTGGACACTGCAGGAAACCAGATGGGACGCAAAAGCCAGTTGGTGAGTCTCCTTGCTGCAGTTACAGGGGAACAGGTAGGGCCTGGGGGTGAAGTGGACCTTTACAGCTCAACTAAGAAATGGCTCGGCTCATCCCAGGGAAATGCCAGGTCTGCACTGCAAGGCCAGGTGCAGTCACCAATGCCTGACAGGCTTCCTTGTGCCAGCGTTGTTCCTCTGCAGGAGCGGTGTCTGTTGGAGGAGCCAGTTGTGTCAGTCCTTATACCAGGCCAGTCTCGGTCCTGGGGTTACTACATCCCACAGACCTCTGCTTTCTGCTGGGGACTGTATTTTGCCTCCGTTACTCATCTGAGCCTCTGGGACTTCATGTTTCCACATGGGGGATGAGAAGTGAGAGCGAGAGTGGAACCAAAGCCATGTTTCTCGGCTGCCCCCCATGCTGGCACCATGGCAGTCCCGCTGCAAGGAGGTGACTTCTGCACATGCTTCTTTAATGTAGTTTGGTATCCTCTGGCTGAAATCATCAATCGTGTTTTCAGCCTGGCAATGGGACAGGATGGGTGCTTGCCTGGAGCTCTTCTCTTACTCTTTCCTGTCTTGGGAGCCCACCTTGTGCTGTGAGTTGTTTGGTGTTTTCCTGGGTTGGTGTCTGCATGCTCTGCGTCGCCCCTCAGAGCAGAAACAGCTGAAAGGGTGCGAGGAGCTGAGGGCAAGGCCAGAGCAGCAGGGGACTGCAGGTAGCGTGCTGAAAGGCAGGCTGTGTCTTTCAACCCAGTTGCTCCCCACAGATGCTGTGCAATGTTTACATCTGTCTAACTCGTTCCCAGCTGCTCAAGAAAACAAATGTTTGCTTCTGCTTTCCTATAGGGTCACCTCGTTTACAAAAGGTTTTCCTTTTCTGTAGTCACCCGAGCCTACCTGAACACCCCAGCCCTTCCCTCCTCGCCCTTCCCTCCTCACCGTCATAACCGTAATTACTTTATCCACCTTTTCTTTTCTTTCTTTGCATTTCTCCTTTTATTCCTTTTTCTTAAATCTCTCCAGGGCTGTCTGCCTTCAAGTCATTTGGGGCTGCACTAGTCAGTGTCCAAGTGATAGATGCTTGACACTGATCTTGACACGTTGTTCAGCCAGAACGAGGTCTCATGAAGGTTTTAACTGCACATACCCACACACTCTTTCCCTCCTTCCTTTCTATTGCATGTACAGGCACATCCTATTTCATATTCTCACTTTCTAGGATTGCAGAAATTCTCTGTACAGGATGGAAGCAATGTGCATGGCTATTCTCACTGAAACTAGTATGTATTTAAAGCAGTGCTGGGTTAGATGGGGTAGTTAGTACCGTCTTTAGGGATCCAAGGTGATGCCTTATATGAAGTCATTCATTATGATCACTGTCCAGCCTGTTTCAGAGGAAACTCACCCTTGACTACCTCTGCAAAGTTGCTTTTGGCTTCTTCACACTGTGACTTTGTCTTTACCAGGAAAAACATTTGTTTAAGTTGGTGTGGCTGACCTGAGTTAGCAAAGTCTGCTCAAAACTCAGTTATCAGTTTTCCTAGAACAGATGCAAAGTAACATGTTCAGCTCAGCAAGCTGTGTCAGGAGTTCCCATGCAACAAGAATATCAGGTCTCCCTTGGGAGGAATCTGGCAGCTGAAGCTGAAGGAGAAGCAGAGTTTGGGCCAGCTACCAAGCATGTTACGCAGGAGGGAGCTGGATACAACATTCATTTTGGGCACTCGTAGTTGGATTGTCAGCATCCCCCCTGCAGGTGAGCTTCCTTAGACCAAAAGAAATTTCCTTGTGCCGTGCTTCCCCACCCCAGTGTCGGTGACACTGGCTTCTCCTCGGGGTGCCATGGCAAGTCCAGGTGGGAGCACTGCCGCTCAGGAACAGCACATCTCTGCTGGCCGAGGGGCAGGGGGTCTACCTCGCCAACACGCTCCTCGCCCCACGGTGCTTGTGGCCCTCCCTCGCCCGGGAGGGGAGATGTTCCCACCAGCACGGGTGGCTGAGGCAGAGGGGGAGCAGGATGAAGAAGAGGACCCAGGAGCCTTGATAGTTAATTGCTGCATGTCAGAACAGCTTAATGCTAAACGAGTACCATAAATTCATGACAGTTGAAGGAAGGTGCTGGGCAGGTGCTTTTGGCTGAGCTTGCTGCTGCCCTGGGGGAGGGACTGCAAGCCAGGCAGCTCAGGGAGGAGGAAGCTAGCTCTGACATTTGTGAAGGCTGTTGATGGAAGGTTTCTTTCAAAGCCTTTTCAGTCTCTCGATCTGAGAGCTCTTTGCCCAGGGAGTGCTGGAAATCTGGCTCTTCTTTCCAAGCAAATGTGCAGACTGTGAGAGTTGATGAGGTGCCGTTGAGCCACAAATACTGAATTGCCAATCGAATGGTGCTGGGTTTGTTCTTGCTTTTTCCTTATGGACAGTGATGCAGTGACTGGGCACGAGGTTGTCAGGAATGGGAGGATGTTAGTCCCAGCTCTGCCAGTTGCTTAGCATGTGATCTTCAGGGTGTCACTTGCTGCGACACAGCTTCTGCTGTCTAGAAAATAATGCACGTGCTTATTCTTACTTGCATGGTGCAGTGCCATCAGTGGGTGAAGCAGACTAATGACAAGTTAGACTGGGGTGGGGGTTTGCTTGTAGATGCCTGCCAGGAATGGTCTGTAGGAGCTATTACTTCGCTTCCCCGGTTAGTCTGTTTGAGTCACTTTGCAGCTATAGATGATATTTGCAACATTTTCAGTTTGGCAGCTCCATCCTCCACTGGTGGCCCAACTACCCTTCGCCCTTCTCCTGTTCATTTCCCCTACGGACTGCACATGGCTGATGTTGACCTCAGATACTTCAGGTTAATCCAGAGTAATCTTTCTGTGTCAGTCTGGATGACTAAGTTGGTCAGCATCAGGATTTAAACTGAAGTACTTGGCCCATACTGTTGCTGGCCTGGCTTCTTTGGGCCATACTGAAAACCAAACAATTTGTGCTTTATAAATCCAGTGAATGGGCTGTACTCATACCTCATCCTCCACTGAACAACCAGATCCTGGCTGAGTTGCAAAACCTAATTTCCCCCTGGGTTTGGCGCAACTTGCTGAGAGCACCCCGTTGCATTTCTGCCCGAAATTGCTGCTTGGTGAGGGCTGTGCCGAGTTCCTAGGCTCCCAAACTATGTGTGATCTGGTTTGTATCTAAGGAGGTCACAAGCTGAGAGTATCAGAGTGCCATGGCTTTATCAGCCCACTAGCAGGGCATAAAAGACCCGTGGCAGTCCCTCTCGGTCCCTCCTGCTGCTCAGTGCACGGTTTTGTGCTTTCCCTTTCTCCTCGGAGGTGCCTTTTCCCCACAGTAAGTCTGTCTGAGCTGTTTAAAGTTAGGATTGCTGTTGTCCACTTGGAAGAATGATGCAAGGGCTGTTTTCCCCTTCTCTGCCGCATCTCCTGCTCTTCAGGATTTGTCAAAGATAATTGGCAGCAGTTCGACAGCTGGATTAGCATTAAATAACGAGCAAATGGCCTGCAGCCCCTTTTCAGTCCCGGCAAAGCGCACACCTTTAATTCCTTCCTTACATGTCTTCTCACCCCGTTTTTATCGCAATGGGAGACAGCCAACTAGCAGCGCTGGCCCGGTCAGCTCTGGGGACAGAACAGAGGGTGCTGCACTCGTTTCTTTGTCACTAATTAGTACCGGGGTGGCAGCTAGCAGCTGCAAGCTGTGACAGCAAAACTGCTTTCTGCCTGCCCCCATAACTGCAGTCATGGTGAGCAGTCAGTGGCAGCTGCAGGCAGCTGGGGTACGCTGCAGCAGAGCAGCAGCAATGCTCATTTCTTAATTTTCCTGCGTGCCCCAGGCTCTGGGGGAGCTGCCCTGGCAGCATCCTCCCTTGCAGCCAGGGGCTGAAGTCCCAGGTGAGATGAAGGCACATCGCTATGTCAGCCCCAGCATCTACACAGCGTGGTGAGGTCGCCCAGCAGCACAGGTATCCACGAGTACGAGCCAGAGACCTGTGTCCATCCACCAGTCTCAGATGCCTTTCCGATATTCGATGAAATTGGATTATGTAGAGTTGCCAGAGGATTTATTTATTTATTCTGGGAAAGGGAAGAGGGAAAGAGGCCAGGAGGGATGGGGAACAGGGAAAGAAAGAGGGAAGAAAAAGCAAAGACAGGAGAGAGGTAGCTATGCAGTTAGCATTCCTGAGCCATCTGGACCTGTTGGCATGGCCCCAGCTGGACGGGCTCGCAGGTTTATCCACAGCATGATGTAATCTCTGTCGTCCAGCGTTTGATTTTTCTCCTTGCTCTGGATGGCCTCGTATCGGGTGCATGTCTGGAGCGGGCATTTTGATTTCCTGTTGCTATTTGTGGACTTTTCCTGGCCGATCCTCAAGAGCAGCTCAGGCGGTTTGCATTCCTCAAGCTGAAGCAGCAATGCCACCCGGCCGGTGCGGCGCAGAGGCCAGCCACGGCCAGCCCGTCACTCGGGCAGTGGCAGCCCCGCGCAGGGGTCCGGCTGTGGTTCGCACCGCGCCGCAGCTGGAGAGAAGATGAGACCTCTGCCTGGCGCTCAGGCAGCTGCGGCTGAGCTCAGGAGGCCTCTCAGCCTTCAACACCGGCACAGAGAGGGCTGAGGGGAGAGGCTGGCGGGCCACCCCTTCCCAGCCACTCATCGACTTCCCTGGACTGCTCGGTCTTGCAGTAGGATGGGAGGAAGGAGAATTTTATTTGGCCCGAGACCTATTCCTCCCTTTGGTCGATGTGAGCAAAAAGCAACAGATGATCTCAGCCCCTCTCCTTTGCTAAAGGCAGCACCGGGGATTGCTGGGGCTCTCGGCTGCTCTGTGAAGCAGGTGGGCTTCCCATCCCGGCAGGTGGGAAGGGGGGCAGGGGAGGGCAGTGATCCCCTTGCGAGGGGAAGGCCTGTGATCCCTTTACTTCCATCACTTGGTGCCACTTCCAGGGTGCAGCCGTGCTGCTGGAGGCAGGGCAGTCTAAGGGGACAGATTCAGACTTGTGTTCCCTCCGTGGTCTGCCAGAGACGGCCGTGCCTCACTGAGGCAGGCCATTTCCTTTTTCCTGAGTCCTTCCCAGAACACAAAATGGAGAGGGTATGCACTTCAGCCTCCGTAAAAGCACGCTGTTTGAACATCTTTAAGCTAAAGGGGCCGCACAGGAGCAAAGTGGTCTTCTTCACTACATAAATTGAATGTACGGAGGGGCAAATAGCAGAGCCACAGGTCCTCTCCTGCCTTCAGAAATGGAGCAACCCCCACCGTCCTGCATGGCTCAACAGGTCTGTGATGTGGAGAGGATGAAGATGGGGATTTCTCTACGTACATTGTACCCCTGCTGCAAGCAAACCTCAAACCCATCTATACAAGGGGCCTGCTTCAGAGTACACTGTTCTCTGCTCTGACTCAAGAGATGTGGGTAGCTGTATGATGAGCCATTAGGCAATAGTTTGACAGTTGCAGACAGTATTCCCTCCCTCACGATGCCTCATCCTGCCCACATGCCTTGCCTAGCTTTGTTTCCTCCAGGGCCTCGGGGACAGGGAAGTTGAGCGCAGTGACCCCCAGGGAGCAAAATGCTGTTCAGCGGAGAATCCCACCGCCTGGCTCAGAAGTTGCCCTGGTTGCATCCGGAGGGAGCAGGGCTCTGCTTTCAGTAATACCCTGGGGACGGCTGGTCCGCGAGGGCTGGGATGGACTCACTGGAACCGCAGCGCTGAGCTTTTCCACCCAGCTCAGCTCTGCTGAGCGAGAGAGTAGCTGAGGAAAACGATGGCCTCTTTATAAACCAACTGGCAAAACTCTTGCATCTCTCCTGGGAGCAGGCCAGGGATTCTGAGTCACTGCTTAAGCTGGTTGCAGCCAAGGTAGTCTTACCCAAGACATTAAGCGAGAGAGGAGAGATCCACCCAGGAGTGCCAGCAGAAAGAGAAATAGTCATAACCGTAATTAATAATAATCTAATGATGAAAAGATTCAGAAATGCACTGCCCACTCCAAAAATAAAGTTTGAGGACAATTCAAATGCTGTAAAGAAAAGAGGAGAGGAAAGAGTCGAGAAAGACCGCCAAAGCCTGCATGTCAGCTGCAATGCAAGGAGCCCCGTCCAGCTGGCCTGGGTTCAAAGAGCTCCTATTGTCCAACAGCATTTCCAAGACACCATTCAAAACTTTCAGAAAATGAACCCAAGATGCAGGGTGAGATTTATCGCACAATAAAGACAACCCAGATGTGTGCACCCTTTCAGAGAGAGGAGATGTGAGGAAGGCCATGGAGGAGCATGAGGGAAGAGGGTTGCATGAGGTCTGGCACCGTGAGCATCCAAACAGGAATAGGGGCTGGGCACATCTGTGCTGGGACATGCGCCGGGCACTTGTGAAAGATTTCATATATATGGAGAACTCCATGCTTAGGGAAAGTCACTTGGCATGAGGATTAAGGTACAGAAGAGTAAGATTTCACTGAAGCTTTTTCTCTTTTGTTGCACATAAAACCAAGATGGATACTAAGAGCCTGTTGTTGCTTCTGGTCCTGGATTATATACATGCATAATAAGGCCCTATCTGAAAGGATGCCTAGAAGCCAAACTACTGTAGATTTCTTCTTGGTTTTCTCACAGCCTTCATTATTGCTTTGCAGTACAAGCCACCGTGGCAGGGCCATAACTTCTTTTGCCACAGGAACCACTCACTTCCACCTATGCTTTGATTATGTTAAAGCCTAGTAATTAATTATACAGAAAGACATCTTAATCCTTGAATCTGCTGCTAACATGGACTTACATGACTACAACCTGCTGTCATTAAGTATTCAAATTCTCCCTGCCTACAATGAGACCAGTGGTGTTTCTGCTGCCTGCAGAACAACCCAGTAGAGTGGCTATGCCATGCCACACTACACAGATTAAAAAGTGACTTGGTTTTGTTTTCAGAAGGACCTCCGGTAGTAAGGGCTTGTTCATCTAACAGCAAAAAGCCTGAGAAAATGACTTGTCTGGAGGTTTAAGCTAGAGTCAGTGTTTGAAATGACTCATTTGTTTGGTGAATGTAGTTAGCTTCTACAGTTTTTTTTTTTTTAGAAAGAGGTGGATTTCTCTGAAGCCTTTTAGCTGAGACAAGATGTTTCTTTCTGTGAAGCTCAGTTAAAGATGATGAGTTTGAAGCAGCAGGCATAAATATAGCTCCTGCACTCAGCTATGTAAGGATCCGTATGTTATTACCAGACTGGTTCCCCCAGGCCCTAAAACCTGTGAAGCCACCCGTCAGCTCCTTGTGCTGCTCCAGGTGTGTCCAGAGAACGGAATCCCAAATCTGCAAGTTTATGCAGACACTCCAGTGCACTGATCCCAGCCATCTTCAGTTTTCTACTTCTTTTCACCAGCTACAGGGAACTCAGCTGCTGGGTCTTGTCATAGAGAAGTCCTGCTTGGAGGGGGCCAGGTGTTGTGAAAGGGTTGGCTGAGGCTGCCTTTCTCCTTCAGCCTTGATTTTCATCCCATAGCTGAAGTGGCTGCATTATCTATGACCAATCAGGTCTGCATCCTCGTCTTTGGAAATGTAGGGCTTTGACCCCTTGCTCAGTAACACCACACCTCCATGCTCCCCGAGGATGGGGTTAATCCGGGCTGCCCCAGTAGTGAGGAGTAGCCTGAGAGGTGTTGCTGCCCTTCCCAGTGAAGGAAGGATTTCCCCATTCTACAGAGACTCTTGTTTCTGCAGCTCCACCGCTGAGGTGAAAATGATACCCTCAGCGCTGGAGCTGAAGTTTAATTTCCTATCTGTTGCTCAGGGCACAGATTTTCCACTGGGATATTGGCAGCAGGTCAGAAATCTGCATTCCAAGCTGAACTGCTTTGAAAACAGTCCTGGTGCCCAGAAGCAGGAATGTGTCACACACTCGTGTGCACACAGAGAGCAAGACACGGTCCCCTGTCCCATCCCAGCTCACACAGGGCTCCTCCAGCGCCAGGATGTCTGCGCATATCACATCCCCAGAGATATCAAACACTGCAGCAGCTGGTGGGACCCCTTCAGCGTGCTGGTCACAAAACCCATCTCTTGCCCAGCCTTGCCACTAAAAAGAGTCCCAGCTCTTGCTCTCTCAAGATTTTGGGTGAAAACCCCTCACATCCTTGAGTCACGAATCAGCTGGTCCAGACTTACTTGCTCTGTAATTGCCCTTTACAAAGACCCAAGGAATGAAACCCACCAGTAATGTTTGGTATTAGCTGCATGCCTCAGCTTTTGGACTTGAACAGAGTACTGCTATCTTCCTCTTCCAAGGCTTTTCTTTATGGCTCTCCAGGGACCTGACAGAGGACAAAATGTGGATTATCTCTGATTTTGTTCTCTGAGTATTAAAGAGAAACAGTTTCAATGAGACAAATGAAGGTGATTGTAAAGATAATACAGATCTTTCTTCCTGCTCCGGTTATCTCCCAAAGCAGATTTCCTCTATCTCCTAGGGCACCTTTCCCATTGCTTCGATTGCCTTTCATGCAAGATAAAGAAAAAAAGCCCATAATAACATGGGGGTGAAGAGCTGTGTAAGAGCAGAGATCTGCTGACTCTGGTGGCTCCAACCCAGTATTGGACAGGGCCAGAAGCTTCCAAGAAAGTTGGAAGAAATGGTGGAGTGGTGTTTTTTCTAGTTTATTTCAGTTACAGCATAAAGTTCCCCATCTCCCTGACTAGTGACTGGCTTGAGCAGTTGTACCCTCTCCAATTTATTTTTAATTGTATTGTTCATTCATGCTGTATTTCGTTTCTTTCGGGATACCGCGACCTTGGCTTCCCTGCAGCACGGCAGTGCAGTTCACAGAGTCACGAAGAGTAAAACAGTGTTTTCTTTCACTTGCCCTGCCTGCTGCCTGTCATTGCACCACGCGTCCCTCTCTGTCAGAACCATAGTGAGACACAAATGGGTGCTCCCAGGTGACTGCCCGACTCCCAGGGCACTCCTGAACGACAGGTTCCTCCTGGTGTCCTTCAGCAGCTCCAGTCCTCCTGTGCAGACCTTCAGACTTCTGCTCATCAGAGCCGGTGCTCTCCGCACCTCTGTGACCAGGAGGGAACTCAGATGAAGGCCTACCATAGTGTGGCATAGCCTCACTCACAGTATTTTTCCTATTTTGTTTCTTGCACGTTCTAGCCTTCTGTTTGCTATTTGGATTTTTGCTGTGCGTCAAGATTTTTTCCCAAAGCTGTCCAGGCGGACCTGCCACACACAATTAAAAACGTGTGGGCTTTCTCATGGTAGATTTGGCTCTAGATTTGCAGGGCTGGGCATGAACTGCACCTCTAGGTTGTGCAGGGGTGCTGCATGCCAATGGGCATGGCTGCAGAAACCCAATTGTGTCCTGGCTGCAATGGCTCTGCGAGGACTGAGAAGGGCTATGTGTTTGGGCTTTGGAGGTGGATCAGCGTAACAGCAGATAGGGCCTTCCCAAAGCTGATGGATTGTATTTTCGCACCTAATGGGATAAAGTTCACATTAACACCCTCCTCCCCACACTACAGCAGCTGAAAGATTCCTGGGCCCCTGTCACTGTGTAGTTAGGGTGTGTTTGGGAGCCTGCTGCAAACTCAGCAGAGGCTGCCACGTCAACACAAGAAGGTAAAGCACCAATTCAGGCAAGGGGGCAGAGACCCTGGGGCAGTGACTTCTTTCTCTCGGCACTACCTCAGCTCGAGGAACAGAGGAAAAGACCCCAGACAGCTTGCCCAGGGGGTACCTGCATTCCCATGGGGAACACCCCGCACCCACCTCCATTTGAGTGCGGCCCACCAGCTGCCACGATGGCTCAGAAATGCAGGCTTTGTTTTGTAGTAGGCAGGTATCTTTGGTTCTCAGAGCTCAAAAAAGGCCTTGAAAGACCAAAGTTTTTATTTACCTTTCACAGACTCCTAGAAATAGCCCCCTCTGTTCTGCCAAATGAGAGTTAAGAACAGCTGATCTAAATGTTTCATTCCGAGGGTGTTGTATCCACTTCTGTACGTGGTTTAAATCCTGCTCTAATTATTTTTTAACCGAGTCGGCTGCGAGTTGTAAGCCAAAGGAGATTTGGGCCGTTCGCTGCCTATGTACTGCA
The DNA here is from genome assembly GCA_013399115.1 of Anseranas semipalmata. NCBI lineage: Eukaryota > Metazoa > Chordata > Aves > Anseriformes > Anseranatidae > Anseranas > Anseranas semipalmata. Next base: position 50,928 of record VXAA01004720.1, read on the forward strand.
CACGCAGCAAGAGCGAGCTGGAAGGCGAGGGCATTCCTCTTGTCCCCCAGGGTGCTGCTGCTGGGAGGAGGTGCTCCTGCCTCTGCAGGCTCCGCCAGTCTCGTGCAGCCGGCAAGCGGCTGCTTCCCATCGCGGGGCCAGCGGAGCCCGGAGCGCCGTGCAGCAGGTGCCTCCTTCGGGGCTACCGGGAAACCCAGTTACAGACGAAGCCACCTTACGGGGCCCCCCTCTCGCCCCCTCACCCCCGGGCGCTGCCCCTCGGCCCCGCGGAGCCTCCAGCGCCCAGCCGAGCC
>VXAA01004720.1:51286-88488 GCA_013399115.1 Anseranas semipalmata
GGGGGAGCGGGGTTGTCCCCCGCGCCCACCGGGCGCCCCTTCGGCCCCTGGGCCCCCCCCGGGAGCTCCGCGCCGGGCGGTTCGGCCTCATGAGGCGGCTGGGAGGCGGCTGCGGGCACCCCGGGCCCGGGAGGTCCGCGGGGACCTCGGCTGCCCGCCTCGCCGCTGCCCCCTCGCTTCAGGGCCCCGGGGGAGCGCGTTGTGTTGGCGCCGCTCCCTGAATCGCCTTCCCCCGATTGTGTCTTGAGCCTCTGTCGTCCCTCCCAGGTCCTGTGGCGCCTAGCGCTGGAAATTGTAAATCCAGGCCCTTGGCACAGGTGCTCGGTGGAAGGAGGTTTCCACAAGGAGCTGCGCCGGGACTCCACGAGGCACCGGGGCCATGGCTGCGGCTGCTTCCAAAGAATAACAGCACCTTCGCCCTGAGGGGCCGTGTGCCCTGTGGGGAGGGAGCTGATGGCCCAGCTTGGCTATGGGGAGCAGGTCCCCCGCCTTGCTTTCAGTGACACCATGCCCCCCACACCCACCCCTTTTTCTGTCATTCTGCATTATTCTACAGAAGGCAATAAGTTCTGGGCCTGGTTCCAGATGAGGTTGAGCCAAGCCCTGTGCCGCTTGGAGGCCGGGTGTCAGGGAGGTGCCTGGTTGGCTGTGCAGTCCGAGGTCACGAAGCTGAAAATCATCTTGGGTCACCTGGGCATTGCTGGCAGTCTCTGAGAAAGACTGAGGGCTACTGCTGGTGGGGATGTGGTTGTGCTGCTGGAGGGAAATAACATTGGGGTTTGCAGATGGTTTGGGCTGAAGTGCTTCAGCCGTGCCATGCAGAGATGCAGGAACAGCAGGGGGCAAGCTGCCCAGGCAGAACAGGGACCTGGGCAGAGCAGGAGTGGAGCAGGAGGTGAGAGGAGACACAAAGAGCAATGCAGGTCAGGACAGAGGGGCACCAGAGGGGTCTGAGAGAGCCAAGAGGTGGTTGGATGATCACTTGTGCCCCATGGGGTGCAGATGCACCGACTAGACTGTGAGGAGAAGTGTGCACAGCATCTGTCTGTCCTGCATGGATCCTGTTAATGCTGTCAAGACCTTCACTTTCATAAGCTCTAAAATTCACTGCATTTTAAAGCGAGCAGAAGGACTGTCTGGAGTGTATGGGCTCTTCTTTCCTGGAATGTAAAGGAAACCTCGGCTGTGAAGCTGGAGTGCAGGGGGCTTCATTCCTTAGTGAAAGCAGAGAAGGGAAATGCAGATGTCACAGCTGGGACAGAAGATTTATCTTGGCAACCAAAGAGGAAAAATACTTTCAAAAAGAAAAGAGAAAAGTCAGAAGAATCCCCTCCCCATCTGCACTGCCTGCCAGCACAAGCAGAACCTCCAACCTGCAAAGGCCCTTCGTCTCCTGGGCCTGGGCTGCCGCCCAGCTGGATTAGCCCCTTGCTGCTTTCTCCTTGGAGTGAGACCATCGTAGTGGGAGCATGGAGGCTGTGAGAACTAAACTGATCCTGAAGGGACATTGTCTCCAAACAACTCCACTGGAGGTGGGGAGGAGAAAGTCACCATCAAAGGATGGACGTGTGAAAGGGAAAGGGAGGGACAGATGAATCCAGGGTGACCACAATGGAGAAGTGAATGCAGGGAGAGGAAACAGTCCCCAGCTTCAGCCATATGTGGGGCCACTGGGCTACCACAGTGGCACCTCAAGGCGTCCCATGCACAGCTGGGCAGTGGAAAAAGCTTAATGCCTCAGTCTCTGCTTGGGGACCCCAGAGGTCCAACACCGGCTCTGGGTGGGGGCAAATAAAGAGCTTGCATTTGGATGTCTGGATGCTTTACATTAGCTCCCAAGATAACTGCTGTACAACAGGAAGGGGTGTTCGAATGAGAAGTGCACGCACGCACACACAGTTTGCTATTTAGACAACCCTAAGCATGAGGTCAGGGTGAAAACATGTGGTGGAAATATGTTTGGAAGATTCGGTGCCTATGTCGGTCACCAGGAGTGGGAGGGAACAGGAGACAGCAGCTGACAGATTCGCACTCTCTCTGCAGCTGAGGTGGCCTCAGCCCGAGCAGACTCTCCTGTGGCATCAGAGCAGCTGCAGGCTGCCTGGAGATGGGGAGGTCGCTGCCTCCCCTGTACCTGCATACCCAGGTTTGTCCCCTTCGGGCGCTGCCTCCCCGTCCTCCCAGAACTGTGCTGGGGGGATGGGCAGCTAGAAATCAGGGTTGGATCGGGAAATCCAGCACATCCTCGCCATTGCGTTTCTGTCCCTTGGCTGCCCCCTCCCTGACCGCTCACTGGTAATACAGCTTTGGAAACACATCTCGTGCTATTTCTTGGCTTTGGAGCATAGTTAGAAGGAGAAGGAAGGAGAGAAGGAGGGTGTGAAAGGGAGGGGGAGATAGCAGGAGGGAATAACGCAGAATGAGACTGTGCTGTGAGCTTTGTATCCCATCTGGAAGCTGTTTTCCCCCAGTACACTTCACACCCGCTCGCTCTGGCCCAGCATGGTAAGGAATCACGTTTCCCACTTGACAGGTCCCCCTTGCTCAAGCCAGGCCCGTCTGCATGAAAGCTACTTGAGATATCTTAGTGGAGAACCTCAGCAGAGTTGCGGGTTCCTTCATGGTCACAATGAGAAATACTTGGCCAGTTCCTGGAGGAGCGGGAGCTGGCTGGAAGTTGCTCTTGAAGAGAGAGTCCAGACCTTGAAGAGGCTGTGAGGTGATGAGCCTGCTCTGCTTGTGCATCTCTGTACATCCCACCATTCCCATCCAACACCTGGGCGCTCTTGGACCTTCCACTTAGATGTGTCTCTGGTCTGCTGAGATCTTCATTGCCACAGTGTCGCAAAAATCTCTCCAAAGCCCAGCGCAGTCATTTCATTTAGTGGTAGCACATGCAGGCCTTCAGCTGTGCTTGCCCCAGTCTGGAAGGAAGGGCAGGTACAGCACCTCCCTGGGCATGTCAGCTTCCAGCCAGCGTAAAACTACCGTCCATCTGGTCGGGCAGTAAACCTGCTTCTGTTATCACTCGGAAACTGGGAGCATTGACTCTGCCGTGCTCTGCCATGATCCACACAGCCCCGAGACACCGTATCCTGGGACCTGCAGTTACCCAGAGCCTTCTCTCGTGTGTGTTAGGGAAGAACACGGCTGAAGCCTTCTCTGAGTTTTGCCAGATAAGTGCAGCTCTCCCACTGAGACCAGGTGGCACAGAGTTTGCACATTCTGGGCTAGCAGGCTCGATCTAGGCTAACTAGCAGTCGTTTTGATGGCATCTGTCCAAAATAAGCTCTGGGCTGCTCTTCACCATGCCCATCACAGTTGGATCTGGACAAGAGGACACTTCTGCCTGTTACCATGTGTCTGCATCCATGGATACCGTTACTAATCAGAAATCTGTCCTAAAGCCACCAATACCTGTTGGCATCAGGAGGGAACAAAGCCCACCCAACAGACACAGCCATCTTCCTGGGGCTTGGTGGCTTAGTTTCCTGCTTGTCCTTGTAGTCTCTGTGGCGGATTTAGCCGCCTCCAAAGCCATGTAGTTATCTTCGTTTGCTTTACCCCTCCTTCTTCTACTTTCCTTTGCCTTTTGCCTTCTTTTCTGAATAAAATAGCAATCTCCAGCTCTGTGTGGGTGCTCTCCCTGTCTGATCCCTGATGCCCCCTTTGATAATAACCAGAGTTATTCCCAGTCTCATATGCTAGCTAGCCTCCCTTAAACACAGCTCCCTTCTCTCCACCATCCCCTTTGGAGATGCTGGGCTGGTAAGTGTATGATCGATGAGAAATGAAAAGGGGCTGCTTTGTCTCTGTCTCTTGGGAGAGAATGAGCTTTGGGAGAGCCGAGCTCCTGCATCTCAGGAAGAACAGTGCTGCCTCTTCATCCTCACTTTGAAGCAGGGAGGTTCTCCAGACAGCCTGCTATGGGGTGTCTAAATGAAGAACCAGAAATCCACAATGACTTCTGCCGATATTTGTGCCTGTGTTAGGCACTGATGCTCAGCCCCTTGCTCTCATTACTGATCTCTCACCCCTTAGCCACTGCTGGGGCAATTTTTTAGTTTCAGAGTAAACCCAGAGGCACATCTCCTCCTCTTGCCTCTGGGTAGGTTTGTCCTACAATGGAAAGACTGTTGACTGACCAAGAAATCCTTGTTCTAAGCGTGGGTGGGAAGCTGCTAAAAGACAGTGAGTGGAACTAATGCATAAACGCATCTTCTCCCTGGCTGTCTTCACTCCCACCTCTGCCTTTCTGAATGCAAAGTTGTGAAAGAAATTTGAAGCACATGGCAGAGTCACAGACAGTTCTCCCTGCAGCTATCCATCCAATCCTGCTTCTCTTAGAAGATTACATGGTCATCCTAGTTTTGATGTTTATGACAGTACATATACAATTTGGAGGCGTCGTGTCAGATCTCAGCTCTGCTGTGCTCTCGTGACGCATTGGCAGCCAGAACTCTGAATCCCTTCACTTTTCTGCAGTTACATTCTCACCCTTACCATAAGGCTATCGTGTTCATATCCTGTGTTTGCTTGTGTTGTTTGGAGAAAGCAAGACAAAGAACAGCTGTTACATGAGCAGGCACTCTCTGGGGTTAATGCTTAGGACTCCAAACTCTCTTGCCCCTCTGTGCTGTAGGATAGGACAAAACGTGGTTTGCCAGTGCTTTTTAGATAAATATCTAACCCAATTCCATCTGCTGACTCAGCTCCCTCTGAAGAATGGTTATGCTCAGCGCAGATGGGAGGTGTCTGCTGTCACTTGATTCAAGTGCAGAAATGCTTCTAGGCAACTTGGAAATGGCTGGGTAACTTTTACCAAGCTGCCTCGCCAGCCCTGCTTCCGGTATGGGAACAAGTGGAGGAAACTTCAGCCCAGACATCCCAGGGAGGGCCTCAGCACTGGGATTTAGCATGAGTGTGCCTCCTCCTCCTTACCTGCACAAGCAGTGCCTGCCCTCCCAGGGGAGCCGTGGATGGCGGTGTGTCAGGCTGTCTGTCACTCCAGGCAGCGGGAGGACAGGACAAGTGGGAAGGAGGCGAAGGGAGAGAAACCTCGTGTCAGGCAGAATGCAGGCGGCAGGGACTCTTCCCCATGTCCTGCATGCTCCGTGGGCATCTGATTTTTAAATCGAGTGGCTAAGGGATGATGTTAGAGGGTGAAGGGCACTGCCATGATGGAAACTGCAGCAGTTCACTGCCTCCCTCTCCCACTTGGTGGGGAGCGTGGGTCTGTTTAGCTGGAGCCTACTTCACTCCCCAGCCTCACCCTACGCTCTGACAGCCCGCGTAATGTTGACAGAGTGATATTGTGATCAGGTAAAACAAATATACCTTCCTGTAGGAACAGGAACCTGCAGGCTCCAACATCCGGGGTCCTCTGGCCAACACCTCCCTCAGTCCTAGAGGTGGGGAAAGAAAGGACTGCATGCACCCCCTGCTCCTCCAGGAACTGGGCTCCTTCCCGAGCTCGGCTCTCCCACTGGAATTCACTGGCGCTCATGTCTCTGCTCTAGGACCTGCGTGCTCTCTCCCACTCTCTTTCATCCATACCCTGTTGCTCTTGGTATTTCAATATGCTGCTTTCAATGCCTTTCTGCCCACCCAGATGCTTTTGCAGGCAGGGGGGGACCCAGTCTGACTCGGCTGAGCTCTCTCCAGTTCATTTAAGTTGCACAGTTCCGTCTGTGTAATATAGTCACTTGAATGTATCTGTCTTTTCTTTCCTCTCCATGAGCCAGAAGCCTCAATCTGCCAACAAATGGGATAATTTTTCAGCTGGTGTTTGGCAATCATCATTTTTCTCCCTGCCCAACCAGTGCTTTGTTGTAGCAAATGGAAAAGTTAGTGATCTGACTTCTGAATAGGAGGATATGCCTCAAAGGAAGCAGGTTCCCTGTGGCATCAGGAGCCCAGCTCCACAGTCGCAGTGGCCAGATTTACTGGCTGTTACTGGAATGATTAGTGGAATGATTGTTTGTTGTTAACAGCCCATCTGTAGTGTTTAAACTTCATTGGGGAACAGAATTTCACAGGCATTATCTGGCTGAAGGACAGCTTCATATGGTCCACAGAGGGGCTGTGAAATCCCAGGGGAAATTAAATACAACAGGGGGCCTTCCTGTTATGTTGATCCAACTGATCATTTTTTTCTCTGATTGAAATCAGCAGCTGGTTTGATGTTCTCTGGGGCATCAGAGTGCCTATTGCTGCTGGCAGAGAACATGAGAAAGTGTCTGTCACCACAGACAGGTGCTGAAGACCACGATTTTCTGCCACACTTGCATTTTGTCATCACAGGGATTTCTTGCCTTGTGCTCTGTTTGGCTAGATGTCATAGTGAGGTGATGCTAGGAAGCTGAAGATAGGTAGACACAGGGGAAGGAGGAGATGTGAGAATATAGAAGGGTTTCGTGAGTGTTTGTAGCATAGATAAACAGGCAGAGAAGCTGAACAGCATCTAGGCCCTTTCTGTCTAAGTTTAACAAAGTGATGCAAGGAAGGGATAGCAACTGCTTTTTCCCATCCAAAAAGGGCTGTTGCTGAGGTTAGGCTCTCAGCACAGAGGAGGGCTCTCAGATCCCTCTTGGAGCTGACACTAACACTCTCTCTCCTTTGGTCTTTCCTCAGCATTTCTCCGAGAATCTGGATCACTTCTCCGACAACATGGAGGATTTCTCCAACGACCTCTTCAGCAGTTTCTTCGATGACCCAGTACTGGCTGAAAAGAACCCACTGCTGGACATGGACCTGGACCCACCCACTCCAGGCATCCAGGCAGAGCACAGCTACTCCCTCAGTGGAGACTCTGCTCCCCAGAGCCCCCTCATGCCTGTCAAGACTGAAGATAATGCTAACGGTGAGCATGAGACGTGCACACTGCACAGCTTCAGGCACATCTGTTAGCAGAGGCTCTGGCTGTCTTCCATATATAAGGACAAGCTGGCTATTCCTTGGGCTTGCGCACGGCTAATCCAGGGAAGAATTTGATCTGCCATTGTCAAATACAGCCCACATTTTTTCTTTCAGTTTGTACTCTGACAGTCACATTGCTCCTTTGCCGGGCTAACTTATTTACGAGGATGATAACTGGCTGTGGTTCTGTGTGCTGCCAGCTTCTGGCAAGCAATAGGCAATGTCTTTTTAGGATCCTGCAAGCCTGGGTGTGGATGCCCCAGATCCAGGTCCGTTTTGGCATCCCTCAGCAGGGTTTTGGCTTGGGTATAGGAAGCATGAGTCTCTGGCTGCAACCAGTGCTGGTACTTGTGGAAAGCTAAGTGGCTTCTTTACCAGCAGATCTTTTAGCAGGAGACAGAGAGGAACAGTCATTTGAAAACCTATTTTTAAAACAATTCATTTCAGGATAATTTATGATGGCTGGATATTTTTAGAGCCGTCCTTGCAGAGAGTCCTGTAATTTGCGGGACTGTGTGGGTGTCCCAACAGCTGATGGACAACCAGGCTGCCTGAAAAAGCAGTGGCACAGGCTCAGTATACACAGAAGAAAGCCATTCCTTTGAGCGAGAGTGAGACCTGGGACAGAGGCTTCCCTATTATGGCCAGGAAGGATCCCAGCTCTGTGGTACAAAGGCAAGGAGGAGTGGAACTGGCCTCCACTGCCTCTTTGGTTGCTGCAAAGGCACAGCCGTTACTACCATGTTCCACAGGGGCCGCTCAGAGAGGTGATGGGAGAGAGGCTCATGGCAGGCCAAGCAAGCTCTGCCTTGGTATCAAAAAGCTTTCCATTTGCACGGTTCTTTTTCCCTAGCTTTAACCCCAGCACAGTCTTGGAGAGCACTCAGCCCAAACAGGCTACCAGGCAACTAACACAAAACAAACCAGCATGAACACAAGGAGGATGAGGCTTGGGAATGAGAGAAGCAAAAAGCATGAGTTGTAGAGAGCAGTGAAATGCTCCATGAAGCCTGGCTGCATGAAGCTACCTTAGGGACTCATCTCTAGGACACTTGTCACCACTTCCGCTGCTCTCCTCTGTATCTGGACATACCCCTGCTTCAGCTGCAGTTTCTCCAAGGCATGACCACGAGTCTCCTGAATGCAGTGTGACATTCCTCCTTGGGCAGAGGCCAGCACAGTGTGGAGCACATAACCCAGGAGAGCTCGAGATGGGCCTGACACTTGCTCTCTGAGGGTGTAGATTAGCTCTGTAGAGGGAGAAAGGCCTGGTATCAGTGTGGCGAGTATAGGGGTACCTATGCAGCCAGTCCTGCAGTGGGATAATTCAGCCCATCTTTCCAGGGCTATCTTGGCTTGTAATGGGATGTGAGTCATATTCTAGTGTAGCCCTGAGTCAGGTCCAGTATTTGTAACACTGTGCAGTCCTTTTGGCACAGCTCCATCCAGTCTCAGTCCTTTTAGACATTCACTTCAAATTAATTACCCAGGAGCGGCTTTTCTTTAACATTAACCAAGCACTGCTTGGTCTGCAGAGCTCCTCAGGAATGCCCAGGCTCTGTCTAGGCTTGGAGCTGGCTGAGGCTTGCTGTTTATCAGCTTTCTCCCAGCTTTTCTGCAGACCTCCAGCACTTCCAAATCCTGCCCCTTCCCACATGGTTCCCACTAACACAGGTCAGCTAGGGCAAGCTGCTGGGTGCATTGTGACCCTGTTTATCAGTGGAGTCTGCTTTCCAGATGGTTTGCACACACAGACTGGCTGCTTCAGTTCCCAGTACCAGCCCTCGGTTCTGCAGGGTGTGATTCAATGCCAGGAGCAGGGGGAGCTGGGGTTGTGCACAACAGTGGGTGCTGAACCGGCCTCAAGTCTAGTGACTGCACTCCTGTCCAGGTCCTGCTTCCTCACTGCTCTTTGTCTCACCACCTCTCCAACCCAGGGCAGTTATGGATATCTCACAGCCATACTTCTTCCCATTATGTACAGCGTACCAACAGCAGAGGATGAGCTTCCTGGCATCTCACACCTAGCAATATACAGTGGATTCTGCAATGGTTACAGACTGGCCATACCTCTGAAATGTCCTCTTGGGCAGCAGAACTTAGATGTGTCCACACATAAGGCCTCCTTCTCAGTCCCTCATTGACCCTCTCATGGCTTATGTGTTTCTGAGTCTGCAACCCAATTGCTCCCCAGATAAATCTCTGAGGGTGGGAAAGAGAGCAGGGTCAGAATGTAGACAGGAAATGGGAAGACAGCACATACTTATTTGGGTGTCTGCTCCTTGGACTGTCTGGACTGACAGCACTGGGGGCTGCTCTCTCGCTGTGTCCAATCTGAACGGGGAAAACCCTTGGTGGTCTGCTCTAGTAACTTGCTGCAGCAGCAGCCCTCCCAGATGGAGGGTGCCTCGTGCCTCTGAGAAAAAGAGATGTACAAAGTTTTGCAACAGAAAGGGAGAATGAGAAGACTGAGGCTTAAAATCACAGTAAGGGAACTTCAGATTAGCCAGTACGCAAAACCTTCCCATCATGGGCATAGTGAAACCCTAGAAAAGATTTAATGGGGAAAGCTGTGGATGCTTAATCACCTTGCAGAGGGATAAGATCAAGTCAAACAATCCTCTGTTAGGCCTGACACAGTTTAGGTTGAACTTGCCTACAGTGGAGGCATAGACTGGAAGACCTCTCAAGATCCCTCACTTCTGTGACAGGCTGTGGTCAGACAGAAGAAGTTAGTCCAAGTTTTCTGTCTGCAAATACCTGTGGCTATGTAACACCTTGCCTCCTTCCATAAGAAAAGGCTTGCTTGTATACCAGGGGTAACTGGGACTTCATTACCAGCTGTGGGTTTGGTGTCCGTAGCAGGACAGAGGAAATGCAATTCAGTCTGTGTCTGTTCCCAGTTGTCTCGGCCATGCGGTGCACCCCTGCCTGAGACTCTCCCCAGTGATGCTGGCCCTGCTGCATGGTGGAAGCTCTAGGAAGCAACGCAGCAGCACTGGGAGCAGCACACTGAGCAGCTACGCACACGGAGCAGCCACAGCAGCTTGTGTCTGAGCTTGAAGGCTTCCAGCCACACAGGGAGCTGGAAAGAATGGGCCTCTGCTAGAAAGACCTATCCAGGCAGCAAACTAAGGGGTGGCAAACCAAAGATGGGAAGACGACATATGCCACTGGCAAGGGCAACACTGTGTTAACTGATATAATTCCTGCCCAAGCTTTGACACCATTGTGTCAAAGGATTCTGCCCTGTCCTCTCCAGAGGGAAACAGAGCCTGAGTTGGGCGAAGATGACATTATGGTACCTTTAAGTTTATTTCAGATAGCAGCTCCCTCATGACCGGTTGCTCTTTTGTGCCCTACTTTGTGCAGGCTTTTGTGGAGCTGAGAAGGACCCTTCTCCCCCTCTCCTCTTGCCAGGACATCTTCTAGACTGGGACCTGCACTGCAGAGCTGCTTTGGGCAGCAGACAGCTAGGCAACTCCCCCGGGTCTGTGAGCGCTGTATGCAGACAGAGAAGTGCAGGGGGCCGGCGAGTGAGCCTGAATGTTGCCTCATGTTGAGCCAACTGGGGCACTGTCTGGTGACATACTTAGCAAAAGTCTGTCCTGTGTCAAGACAAATGAGTTTCTGGTTGTCAGATAAAAAGAGGAAAGGAAAGGAAGGGATGAGGATTAGAGAGGAGGATGCAGGCTCCAGGCCAGCTAGGAGTAGCTTTTTGGCAGGCTCAAGTGTTTGAAGAGCAATAAGGGGACCAAGACTTCAGAACAGAGCCCAGGCAGCTCTCCTGCCTAGCAGCTTTTTTTCCCCATCTGAGCTGCACCGCTGCCTGAGTCCTGGCTCCCGGGATCTCTGCTTCCAGTGGCAAGCCTGACTCACGCCACAAACGTGCATGGGACAGAGCAGGCAGGGGCTGAGGAAAGCATCCCCACACAGCTCCATTCAATGCTCTTCAGACACTTCCTTTCCCTTGCTGCTGCTTGTGCCCCTGCCAGCAACGTCAGCGTGGCACGGCTGCAGCCCCCAGACAGCGCGGGGAGGCGGAGGTGAGACAGAGGGGAGCAGCACCGCAAGCAAGGAGCCACATTGGACTTCTTTCCATCCTCTCCTCCTTCATGCAGCAAAGCTCTAGTACTGGGCACAGCATCAGCAGGAGGTCAGAGCAGCACATACGGACCCCTGTCAGCCTTTCACTGCCTTCGTGCTTGCCCTCTCGCAGCTCTCTAGCACAGAGGTGGTGCTGTTCTTGCTAACACACCTGGCAGCTCTGTGGTGCTGGCCATGCTGCCTGAGGAGCCCAGCCCAGCATCCTCCTCATGCTGAGCTCTAAATATAAATAAACTCCAGAGGACTAGACCAAGACATTAGTGGGGGAAGAAACCCCGCAGCTGTCCTCCAGCGCACGGGCTGCACAGGGAGAGCAGAGAAGAGCAGAGACACAATCCCTCTAGCTCTGTCCTGTTTGCACCCCACACGCTGGGGGCTTGTTCCCTTTTGTTCCCTCTGTTGTGGGCCTGCACATGCTTGTGTGGTGACAGTGCTAAACTTGGAAAGGCAGCCTCCCCAGACAGGGGGGAAACTGTCTGCATGGCTTTTTTTTTTTTTTTTTTTTGTCCTGTTCTTGCTGGAGTTTGACTCTCACGTTGTGCATGTTTCAGAGCTGGAGAATGGAGTGTGGTCTCTGGGGCCCAAGCTCTGCTCCATCATGGTGAAACAGGAACAGAACCTGGCTCTAGACCTGCCTGAGTCCCAGCTAGCTGCCAGCTCCATACCAGTGCTGAACCTCAACCCTCTGCAGAGACTGCCAGTCCCCGAGGAGGTGAGCCCATCTAAGATCCATCGGGAACCCGGGCTCTCACACAGCGGCACCCCTGGTGATGTGGACCCAGCCATGCGACTGCAGGGTCCTGCTAGGTGATTTAGCTGCTGGACAGACAGAGGAAGGTGATGCAAAGCCCAGATGTTACATTGTTTAACACTCCTCTCTTGAAATAGCAGTCAGAACAGCACCAAACCTTAGGCTAGCTAGAACTGTCTTCTCGATTCCTGCAGTGAAGCTACAAGACAGCTTATCCTTCCAGAGAAAGCGATGGAAGAAGGGTTTTCTCTGGCACAGAAGGCTTTACAATCTGGGTTAAATACAAGTGTGTTTCCTTGGCACAAAACCCAAAGGATTTAAGCTTGCACATGCTGGAGGCCTGTCCCCTCCAATCTGCCAATATTTCTGTAGCCACTCTTTTGCTTATTTTCATTGACTTGGGATTACATTTTTCTCGGAGAGCAGTGTCAGACCCCTGCCCTGCCACTGTCTTTTTCGTGGCCTTGGGCTTATCGTGTGGCTTCTCATTTTTCTCATCTGCTCACTGGAAATGGAAGTCCCACTCCAGGTCCTCCTTGCATTTTCCTATGAGGAAATGGGAACTATTATTTCTAAGAAACAAGGGGCCAAGTCTGTTGGTCATATCTCGGTTCTTCTGTTTGTCTGAAGGAGGTTCACTTATGCCACTGCTATGTGGGAGGAAGCTGGGGGCTCAGTTTGACTGTCCTTGAGTCCAGCTGTGTTGGATGGGAAGGTCTGACCAGTCTCACACAGACCTCAGCTATCTTGTAGCAGCTCAGTAGATAGCAGAAGAGCATCTCTGGGGTTCACTTCCTTTTTTCACTCATGCTGAGCATCTTCCCATTTAAACAACCATCCAAAACAAATGTGTACTCCCAGCCAAAACTGTGCACAAACTTCCTCCACTATTTACACAGCTTGAACTTGCTCTGCCCTCGAAGCTCTGCTGTGTGTGCTCAGCAGCCATACCATGGCGCTCTCTCAGCTGTGTTTACAGTCTGGAGGAGTTTGCAATGTGTCTGTTCAGTGTAAAAACTCCCCCAGCCTGTGGTGGCCTGGGGGCTGGTGAGCCAGGGAGCTGAGGGGCAGCACAGCCCAGATGGGAAGAAAAGTACTCTTTATTTAACTCTCAATCCCCTTGCAATTGGAAACAGATGCCCAGTGGTCCTGGTGAAAATCATGTGAGCAGGATGGGGGTTTTGTTCTGTTTCTTTTTCTGTACAACCTCTATACTCCCATTTCTAATGAAGACAGATCAAAGACAGGCTTCCCATGGTAATGCAGAGGTTGGTTTAAATTGCACTGTCTGGGTCTAGCAAGGGAAGAATTGCCAAGGATAAAAGTCATATCCCTTTTGGAGGTACTGGTTGGCAGCATATCCGTCTGCCACTGCCTCTGCAAACGTGTTTGCACTCTTTCTGCCCAGCGACACAGACTTCAAGGGCATTATGTTTGGGCTCCTGGTTGCTGTTGTCTGCGGTGAGAGGCTGCTTTGGGGCAGAGCTGTGATATGGGGCAGAACTCAGAATGGGGAGCAATGGCTGTGAGCGGAACTGGTGGGAGCCCTCTGGGCAGGGGAAGTGACAGCATCCAAGAACTCTTTCTGCTTCTCTTCCACAGACTCCCATAGAAATGACTCCAGCACCTGTGATCAAAGCTGAACCCAAAGAGGTGAACCAGTTTCTAAATGTACCTACAGGTAAGAAGACAGAATTTGCTGGTTGACATAGATCTCTCTAAATTACTCAGATATAGATCATTACTATACACCTGAGAGCAGAGCCATACGTACGAGGTAGTACTGGGTTACAGACCAATAGATGAGTGGGCACTGCACGGTTCCAACTCAGGTCAGTGCCTGGACCGACAGCCACGCTCAGAATTGTTCAGACAGGGACTCCCAGGCAAAACAGGCTACCTCAGAGTTGGAAATATGCAAGAGTGCCTTTAAAATCCTCAGAGAGACTGTAGCATTATCCAAAAACAACCATCTGAAAGTCAGGAAATTCAGGATCCAGTTTAATTTGAAAGAAACCCAAGCATCTGAAAGTCCGCTGACATATAAATGAAAGCACCATAGGAACTCCCACTCTGCCTCAGAGAGACATTCCTCAGGCATATTCCACCTCCATTAAGGCCCCCGGGGCTCTCTAGTACAAAGTGGGGACAGTTTTCAAGTGCTTGGCAACCAGCTGAGTGACCAGAGCCCCTTTGGATCAAGTGTGCTGGCAAGTGTGCGAGCCCTGTGGTGCTTTTGGAAGAGCTCTTCTCCTACAGAGCTTCCTGTACATGTGAACAGGCTATGGAGCAAAACATCACGGGCTTTGTACTCCATTTTGGTTGACACCAGGGCACCTTAATTGCTTTGTAAATACCTTCAGTGTCTTGGTAAAGCCCCTGCCAGTTCTCTGACTCCTGCAGTTCCTAGTTTAGCACATTTGAGGTCAGCCTCACCTCTGTCTTGGGCAACACTCAGTCCAGCCTTGTTCTTAGACCCATCCCATCTTGTAAGACTCATCACCCTCTCCTTTCAGTCCTGTTTTATGGCAGTGCCTTTTCTTGTTGCTACTCAGGGCCCTACGCCTGTCCCAACAGTCTGACATGACAGCCATTGACTTGATGTCCTTAATTCTCAGTAGATGAGCTGGTGCAGATGCCTCCAACTCCACCCAGCAGCCACGGCAGTGACAGCGATGGATCCCAGAGCCCCCGCTCCCTGCCTCCCTCCAGCCCAGCTCGTCCTGCTGCTCGCTCTTCTACTGCCATCTCCTCCTCACCTCTCCTCACAGCACCACACGTAAGGAGGCAGCAGGATGTCACTGAGACACAGGGCTCCTTGGTGCTCAGAGGGGGCTAGGGGCTTTCTGAGGCCCCTTTTGGGGATCCTGTCCCTGTTAAGGTCTCCTAGCTGAAACTCCCTGCCAGAGCAATATGATGTGCTAGCACAGGGGTGTGGGGACAGGGTGGTGTTCACAGGAGTGAGGAGAGTCCCAGTGAGTCTTGCAAAATGCCTACCAGCAGCTACCTTGTTTTAGCAAGTGCTGTCTTTCACCCGGTACTTTAGGAAGTGGCCTCTGCAGTGGGGGATTTTTTGAGGAAGTTAATGAAAGAGAAAGGAATAACTGAGAATTCCCAAAACCAGACTGTGTTTTAACTTTCACCTAAAAGTTCTTTGGCAAGGCCCTGCAGCGCAAGTGTGTAGCCAGCCTCACTGCAGGGGAGCAGGAAAAGAGGAAAGCAGCTGCTGAGTTGTCTCCCCAGGATTAGGTTGACAGCAGGAAGGAGCACTGCCCTTCACCTATTTGTACTGCACCCCTAGCTGTTCTGCAAGACTTTAAGGAGGACCACTGGGATAGGACTCCTTGCTGATGCTGATAGCTGCTCTCTGTGTGTTTCAGAAGTTACAAGGGACCTCTGGCCCACTGCTCTTGACTGAAGAGGAGAAACGCACCTTGATTGCTGAGGGCTACCCCATTCCTACCAAGCTGCCCCTCACCAAAGCAGAGGAGAAAGCACTGAAGAGGGTCAGGAGGAAAATCAAGAACAAGGTGACTGCAAAAAACATAACCATGCAGTTCCCGCGATTCCAGAGGAGCCTCACCTAAACAGTGCTATAGTTATCCTTGCCTCCTCAGCTGTGGTGCAGCTCAGAAGAGGTGGGATCCTGCCTTTGTTGCACTGGCAGAAGCCTCCCAATCCACAGAAATGGTGCCATGGGTCATAGAATATTTTGGGTTGGAAGGGACCTTAAAGATCATCTAGTTCATCTCTGTATGCATGCTGTGCATAGCTGGAGAGCATGGCTTCTAGCCCATCTCCTGCGAGTACATGGCCTGAGATGGGGCCCACAAACTCAAGACATCATAGATCAGGCCATCCGTTCTGGTCAGGCCTCGCTGTGGGGGCACAGAAACAAGGGCCACTGCACGGCATAGGACATGAGCAGTGCACAGAGCTCATTAGCCAGGCAGAAGCTATCAGACTTCAGACTGTGATTGGAAAGCATCCTGTGGGAGAAAATAATGAGACCCTGAATTAGTCACCCAGTGACTCAGAAGTGGTCTGGGGCAGAATCTGCCCAGATGGCCACAGCACATACCCGTGTGAGTCAGAGGAGTTCAAAGCAACCCAAAAGATGCTCTCAGCAGTGAGGGGATCAGGCAAACTGCAACAAATGGTTGTGGTCTACAGGCCAAAGAAGGCTGCAGGCCTGCAGCATCCATCCCTCCCAGAGACCAGTAGGAATGGCAGACTGGAAGATGACTTCCCCGTTTTCCTGAGGGTGCTGTGTGTGCAGGGAGCAGACAGGACGAGGGGGCCACAAAGCAATGTCTAGAGGCTTATGATACTGACTCCTCTCTGATGGTTGTCCCTTTCACAGATTTCTGCTCAGGAGAGTCGCAGGAAGAAGAAGGAATATGTGGAGTGTCTAGAGAAAAAGTAAGTTTCTTCTCAGTCTTGCCTTTTACAAAGGAGACCTGTTCTTTCAAAGTCCCTCTTTCTATTGCTTTTGGCTCTGATAGCCCCCTTGGTGCCATCCGTTTGTAGTTATTCTTCCCCACAGCACCTCAGCTCAAAGGTGGCTGAGTCAGGGTCAGGGCTCCGTCCTGTCACTCCCAGTATGGCACAAGGATGGTTGCAGATGCTCCACTCAGCAGTGACATTGTGGCACAGGTTGGCTGTTAGAACCTCTCCTTACCAAGATGGTGAAGTTTAAAATGCCAAAAGAGCAGCAGGGATTTCCGCTGTCTCCATACAAGACTCAGTATTTGCCCCTACCCTGGGGTGACCTATTTGACAGTGGGAAGCGTTCAGCAGTTGCTGGACTTGCAGCGGGATTGTAAAAAAAAAAAAAAAAAAGAAGCTTATTTTCAACTCAGAAAACTACTGACTTGCTCAAAAAGTGCAATTCCTTGCAAGGCTGGCTGCACAGAAGTTTGGTTTGGGATCCTGCCCCTACTCCCCTCCCTCCTAGAAATCCTCTTGCAGGATGAAGAATGCTCTAGAAACCTAGTGTTTCCAACTGCTTAGTTTGGCTGGTCCCCTACAGAACACAGCCCATTTGGGCTGCCAACAAGGTGGGATTTGGGGTAAGAGTCATGTTTCCCCACTAGAAATTGCTCCCAATTTATCTGTCCCATAAGGAGTAAACCCTGACATATGTCACTGAGGGTTGAAAATAATGCCTGAGGGCCTGATCCTGTGATTCTCTCTGTACTAGCAGCCCCAATGGGCATTCCCAGGCAAAGAAGAATGCAGGGATCCAGCTGTAAACTCACATTTCTGTTTAAATACCATCTCTTTCCCTGTTATTAACACCACCTGAGATCAGCAAAATGGAAAAAAATCCCCCAAACCCAACCTTAATTAACTCTTCCCCTGATGCTATTTGTTTATCTTGTCTAACTGCGCAGAAATGCTGAATAGAAACAGATGACTCAAGGCACCTTCAAGTTCTCATGCCCTTCCACAAGCAGCACCTCAGTGTGCATGTGTGTGTCCAGGCGTCGGAGCACGTCACCTCTAGCTAGTGTCCCACATTGACACCCAGATCCTTCAAGCTGGGGCTGGGGAGGTGGCTGGCCTTGCTCAAGCGGCAGGTCCGGGGCTTTCTGTGCTGGGGCCTCCTCCCCAGACGTGGCTGTGGTGCCTGTGCGTACTCAGTGGTTTGTTACGCTAGTGCATTGCTGTGACAGATGGCTTTCAAACAATGCCAGGTTTAAATGCGAACCAAAAGGAGCATTCAGTGATTTTTTTTAATGCAACAAGTTTTCGGTCAGCTTGGCTTTTTGCAACATCTGCACTTGGGCCCTTCACCATTCAATTTGACACCTTTGCTGTGAGCCCAGTTTTTACACGGAACGCCTGGTTTGGAGGTGGTGCTGGAAACCCCCAGCATGACCAGGCTGTGTCCCTGGCCTGTCTTCCTCCGGGCATGGAGATACTTGTCCCAAACACAGCACAACCACTTCCCTCTCAGAAGCGGTGGGAGGCAGCCTGCAGGTTCTCTGCTGCCCTCAAGTGCCTACAGTCAGAGCTGGCCCAGCATTTGCACAGGGCTGCCTGGTTTCCCTGTGCAAGGCGCCCAGCCAGGGCAGGTTCTTGCTTTGAGTGGGAGAGGTGTGAATTTGTCCCCCCCCCCCTTCCTTTGCCATTCCTCCAGCCCAGGGGGGTTGGAGGCGATGGAAACACCTGCATAACCCCGTGTCCATCCGGACTTGACCTGGTGCAGCGGGGTGCTGCTGGCTCTCCCAGCCCTCAGGAAAGCCTGGGCCGCCACACCAAGCCGTCCACCCGCAATCGCATCCCTGCTCCCCGGGGGCTGGCAGCAGCCAGACGGGCCAGGAGCATCTGGCTCCAGGACCACATCTGCAGGCAATGGATGAGGCCACTGAGCCTCCTCACTGCAAGAGAGGCAAGGACTACGTCAGCTTCATCTGACCAGCCTGTGTAACTAACCGGCCATCGGTTTTATTCCTACAGGGTTGAGACATACACAACAGAAAACAATGAACTCTGGAAAAAAGTGGAGACCTTAGAAAATGCAAACAGGTGAGAGGGGCTAAGCCTGACCTGTCAGTGGGGTGTGCAATGGAAGGGAGGCCAGGGGAGCGCTGGGGCAGGAGGACGAGAAGAGAAAGGCAGCCCCCCAGCTCCTGGCGGGGCGGGCGCCGTGCGGCAAGGCGCTGGTTTTGGGCCCGTGGCAGCAGCGAGGCAGCTGGGTTTGGTTAGCGAGCCTGGAATGTTTGTGTTGGGACAGCCAGGCCTCGCCGCAGTGAGGGGAGGGAGGCAGGGAGGGAGTTTTCTCCCATCTCTTTCTCCTTCTCCCTGCAGCCCTTCTGGCTCACGCTGCCCTCCCTGTAGCCCTCCAGCCCTCTGGCTGTCTCAGGGCAGCTGCTCCATGGGAGGCCCCGTGCACCAGCCTCTCAAACCCTCTGTTTCTGCTTCTTCTGGGCATTAAGTGGCTGTTCCAGGTTTCTCTTGAGAACGAGCTGAACTGAGTTGGTGGGTACAGGGAAAGCACTTTTCTCTAATAAAGGCAGAGATCCCAGCTCCCACCACAGCCAGGGCAATTCCCTGTGCATGTGGTCCCAGTGGGAACCGTGCAGTCCAGTCCCCCAGCCCTTGCTCTGCCTTGTCCCCTTGCAAAGCAAGGCTGGAGGATCTCCCTGCGAGCCTGGAAGATCTCCTTCCCATCTGCTGCTGCTGCCCACCTGAAAGGAGCAAGCTGCTCCCACAGCCCCAGAGCAGGCCCCTGGCTTTCTCACCCAAGACTCTGGTGAGCATTTGTGCCCCAGTATGCAGAGCTGGCCAACAGGTCACAAGGGGAATTTGCTTCCTTGGAAGCAGATAAGGCAGACTCGTGCCTCTGCGGTGGGGATGAGCAGCAGGAGCTGGAGGAGGGCCCAGCCCTGCTTCCTCTTACTGGGTGCAGTAGGTGTGAGCAAGAACAGCGGCTGCTGCAGGGCTGGTGAGAGGGAAGCTCATTTCTATAGCCCCGTTTGCTGCCACCACAGTTTGCGGGGCTCTGGAGCACTCCTCGAGGCTCTGCCATGCTCCTTTCCTCCCATCCACAACACGAGGGCTGTGTCTCCAGCTTCCAGGCCAGCCACTGCTGCTGGGACTGGGGGCTGTCGTGGGCCTGGCCAAAGTGCCTCATCTTCCAGATGCTGCTGTCCGGCCACTCTTATCCATGGGGCACAGCCTGCTGCCCGGCCTCTCTGGGAGCACGGGCAGCCCCCAGTGCTGAAAAAGTATGAACCCCACCCTGCAAAATCAGGAGATTGGCCTAAAAACCAGGGGATTTTTTTTTTTTTTTCAAAATACATACTGTTCTTTCTAATTGGGTTTAGTTTTTGAGCTCTGCCAGGGGGACACTCTGTGCTTTTCTCCACATGTACAAGAAGCAGAAGAGGATTTGGAAAGAGATAAAGCTGGGATTCTCCTGCAACCTCCTGGCTCCATGACCTGGCATTTTATAAAAGCTCAAACATATTTGTGTAAAACAGCCAGTGATCCCAGGGGGAAATGTTCAGTAGTCCATATTTCAGGAATTTGGAGCCCATGGAAAATGCATGGTCTGTGGTTAGTCTCCCTTGTCCCAGATTTCTTCACCAGCCCAGTGAAGGGTTTGGTGGCTCTTCATACCACACCTACCACTGTTCTGTGTTTGTGTGTGCCGATGCCTGTGTTCAGTTAAATGGGGCAGAGAGACCTCGGCACGTGTTCCCACCAGAGCAGCCAGAGAATGAATTAATCGCTGAACTCAACATTTGGCTTTGCCCACATCCCTCTGTGGAGTTTGCCAAGACTGAAGAAGCTGGAGGGGATCAGAATTGTTTTTTGTTTCTCTCTCCACCATATGGTTTTGGGGCACAGGTCGAGCTGCAGAGCATGCATCTCTGAGTGAAGTGGAAGCCGTCAGGCCTGTGCTCAAGGTCTGACTTGACTACAACATTCAGCCTCCATCACAGAGCTTGATTTTCATGCTAGCCTAGCTCTACAAGGCTTTGAGAGATGACTAGCTGCACTTTGAGGCACCCAGGAATCCTAACTGAATGCGACATTCATAACTGTGCGTAGCTGCAGTGAAGGTTGTGGTGGATCTACTGGTGAGAAGACTGAGGGAAGGTGCTGCAGGGAGTTACCTCAGCATAATGGCACGTTGGGGCATTTCTCCTGCAGTTCCTGTACATCTCATATCTCAAACTCACCCTTTTTTTGTTTTGTGCTTCCTTAGCCTGTTTGGTGGGAGAACTTGGGCAAAATATAGCAACGGGGAGAGATTTGTTTTTACAAGAAAGGAAAATCAGGGTAAATTTTGAAGGGGGTAGTGGAAGTCTTGCATCACTCACTGACTGTTACCTCTTTATCAAGTTCTGATTTGGGTTGTTTCCTGTCCCAGGACTCTGCTCCAGCAGTTACAGAAGCTGCAGGCTCTGGTAGCTGGGAAAGTCTCCAGACCTTACAAAATGGCTTCCACGCAGACCGGGACCTGCCTAATGGTACGAGCGTTGTTTCCATCATTCCTTATTGGCCATGCTTCCCCAGACAGCTTTGTCGATTGCCTGTCCCTGCTCTCTTCCACACTGCCCGGCTCTGTTGCCAGTTATGCCTGCTCTCTCCTTTTGTGTTAAGAGTCACTAGAACTGGGCCCTGTGTCGTACACTCATTGGTAGTGTCAGTTGTTTATGCAACAGCATGAGAATAATTCCTGTGTTTTCACTATCTTGTTCTTTGGGCAAAACAGCACTTTGTTTGCTTTTCATTAGCTATTGGACATTCAGCAAAAAATCTTCAATGAGCTTCCATCATAATGGGTAGATTTTTCTTCTGCTGAGTTGGTAATGCTTAATGTTTAACTCAGCAGGGTGGACGAACTGTTTGAGTTTTCCTCCCAGTGGGCATTACCTTGTGTTTATCAGCAAGAAATGGCATCTGCTCTTGCTATGCCTGTACATCAGGCATTGTTAAATCCAGCTGGAATTCTCCTCATTTGCCCTTTGACTAACCAAAATGATTCAAGGTCATCTGTTTTTGGTAATCCCTGTTTGCCTCTCATTTCTCATAGTGGGGGATCATAGTTAAGCGATCTTGGCTTCACTGTGGAGCTTTAGGGCATGCCACTGTGTGGCCATAAGTAGAGTCAACTGTTTATTCTTCATCTTTTTTTCGTCAGGGGGGAATTTTCTGATCCATGATAAAAATACAGCTTCCAGCCCTGTGATGTCTTTGCAGGATTGTCATAGTAGGTGCTTGTGACGAAACTGTCAGTTATCTATTTATCTAGTTATTGCTTCTGTACTGTTAGCAATCACAAAATACATGCAGATGGTGAGGTGTTTGCCCCACTTTCTCAGCACGCTCAGTGTCCTGAGGGGTTGTTTTTTTCTTTTGGTTCAATCGGTTTCTGTGGTTCCAGAGCCCTTGCTTTGTAATTCCCAGCACTTTCTCCTTTCAAAATCTGCTCAAACTTTTGCTACTCTTTGCTGCCCCCATGTCAGATCATATTTTAAAGACAGGCTGTCTTTTCTGTTGGCTGCTCTACTGCTTCGTTCCCAAGTTCTTTCCACATTTTTGGGTGTGACCCCACTGGGCCCAGTGACTCATTGCTCCTTAATGCAGCAGCTCATCAGAGCACCCCTGGCTCCAGCAATTCTTCATCGCTACTACCTGGAATGAGCAAGTCCAGGAGAGGTGCCTTCCAGGCATCCCCTGTGCTATATAAGCTGATAAAATACCTAACTTAGCTTTCCAGCAATGTCTTATCTCTCCTTGCTGCTCCCTTCATTCCACGGCATCCCAGCCCACACACCAACTCTCTCAGGCTTCTGAGCTTTGAAGTATTTCAAGAATTTGTGATTTGCTTTTCTGTCTTTGGCCAGTTCCTCTCATAGGCCTCCTAGTTCCCATTTTCCATTTAGTCTCCAAATAGACCACTCCTTATCATGACAGATATGTAGAGTAATCATGCCTTGCAGCGTGGGAGTGGAGCAGAAGACCCTTCTCTTCTAGCCCTGTGTCATTCCTGCTGGATATTTGTCTAGCCAGTTCTTGAAGGCCTCCAGTGGTGAGCAGTCCTCAGCCTCCCCAGGCAAACTATTCTAGCGCTTCATTATCTTTCCCAGATAAAGCTTTCTTGATATCTCATCTGAATCTTCCTTGCAATAGCTTAAGCCTATTGCAACTTCTTCTGCCAACTGTAAGCAAGATCAGTTTACCCTCTTTGTGCAGCTGCATTTTACATATTTGAAAGCTATTGTTTTCAAGTAACTCCCTTCAGTCTGCTCTGCTAAATCACCAGTTTCTTCAGCCTTCCCTTGTAGGTTGAATTGCTGAATCGCTGCTTATCCTCAGAGCTCTCTTCCAGGCTTTCTTCAATTGCCCCTCATCTTTTTGGAAGTAGAGGGCCCAAAGCTGGACATGGAATAAAAAGCCTGTTCATACTGCCTGGGTTGAGATTTGCCCTTCACAAAATGACACTGACTTGTGCTCACCTTGTGCTCCATGTTCACTCCCACATCCTCTTCTGTATAATAGCTGCCTGGCCACTTACTTGGTGCCATGTTCCTGTGCTAATCAGTCCTGCCACCTCTCTGATCTTAGCATTTGTCTGTATGGATCTGCCCACTATTGTCTTGGAGCACTTCTCCCCATGGTCAAGACCATTCTGAATTTGAATCCTGACCAAAAGTCTGCTTGTGGTCTCTCCCATCTATAGATGAAGACTACTTTCTGAAGACATCTTTTTTTGACATATTTTGCATCCACCTTTCCAACTGGTTTTGAAGTAGTTTCCTCTAGCCTAGTTTCCCTCACTTTTTAAGAGGTCAGTATGGTGAGGTGTTCAAAATCAGGGAGAAGAATAGTACTCAGACTCAAATCAAGAGTTATTGTTATGAAATGTTTTAGAACTTGAACCAGAACTGAATCAGAAAGCCAATCAAAGTTAAACTGAAACAAACAAAAAAAATGCTGTTTTGCAAAGCCCCAGCTGAAAGCCTTGATAAAGCAAGATGTTAAGTATACTGCTCTTTCCCTGCCCATAAAGCCCATTTTGTTTTAGAAGAGAAAAAGAGGCTTCACAGGGCTAGCTCCATTTCTGAATGCTGTGTGTTTGGCTGTGATAATTCCAAGCAACATCTATTCAGAGTTTATTTTTTTCCCCTGCTTTTGTGGAATAAGGAGTCTAAATGTCTTGTGTGCCCAATATGATGTGCTTAGCACCCATGCTGTCCACAGCTAGTTTCCTTACTTCAGAACCAGTCTTAGAGAGTCTGGAAAACTAAGCTCCCCCTTTACATAGCATAGTATCCCCGTACTCTCATTTGATCTTCTGCATCTCCTGGAATCCACTGGTAGTCAGTATTACCAGCTTCTGTGTATTACTTAGACATGGCTATTCCAAAATAGTTGGTTATTCTGAAAAGCAGTCAAGAAATTGCTGGCTGTCCCCACAGATGTCCCCACAGGTGACACTTAGCTAATTTGTACATAGGTAGTAGAAATCATCAACAGATGCATTGCCTCTTCAGACTTTCGCAGGCTGAGCACTAGGCTGGAGGCAGCTATTAATATACCACCCACAGCATGTGGGTATTCAGGTAATAAGGATTTGGCTCTTTACCATTTCCCGTGTGTCCCCTCTTGCTCTGTACTGTTAGCTCCCTAAACTCTATGGAGTCCCTTACAATCAACACTGGCATCTCGCTCTGAAGCTTTACCATTACAGCAGAATTTACAGACAGGTGCAGACCCACCAGAGGGGGATTTCCAGGGAGCTTTCATCTGCCTCTCTCCTTTTATCCTTGCCCAGTAGCTCTGACTGGTCTGCCCGACAGCCAGAAGGCACAGACACATGTCCCAGAATATGTGCAGGCTAAGCATAAATTTAACCCCTTCCTTGGACTCTCTGTCCATGCTGTCAGATGTTAGGCTGCTGCAGTTCTGCTGCCACTTCTGTCCCAGCATGGAGACTAGCTTCACTTTGCTATGTGCTGTGGTATCTTACAGATGTCTCCCGGTGAGCTGTTTTCTTGCAGCCCACTACAGCTCCTGCTATACCAATGGTCAAGTCCCCTGTGGTAAAGGCAGACTTCATCGCTTCTGTTGAGCCTCCTTCCTTCCCAAATTGTTCCCTAGCTGTGAGCATCTCTCATCAACTGGACGGGCAAGTTCTCACCATTGAATCATAAATACTTCAGAAAAAGCACACGAGGGAGCTTCTGACTTCTCCTTCTTAGATTTCCAGCAGAGATTAGCAGAGCAAGCCCTTCCTCTCCCTGGGGGACCGCAGTGACCCTGTTGTCAGCCTGACCACATGTTGTCGCACAGCCTTGTGTCTGTGTGCTGAGAGGGTGCTTCCTGGCGGCTAGCAGCACTGACTGTGTGCTGATATCTCCTTGCTAGGTGCTGGCGCTCTGCTTCGTTCTGATCCTGGGATCCGTGATGCCCTGTCTCCCAGAGTTCTCTTCAGCATCACAGACAGTGAAAGCAACACCAGCGCCAGACATTTACACAACTAGTAAGAGTGAGTCTAATGCAGTACCTCCCTTTAATCCCGTCAAACCATTTTCAACTCTTCTCCCAACATGCCTGGTTCAGCGGTAGCATCCTCCCTTCAGTGCCTGCCCCATATGCTGTTGCATGGGGGGATTCCTGGCCTGTCAGTGGTACGAACCCTGATAACAGCACCTTGTTTGGGCCTGTTTTCGTTCTCTGCTAGCCATTGTCCTAAAACATGACAAATGGTAAAGGCTATGGAAAAATGAGGAAAAAGCCTCAGGGCAGATTGATTGCCTTCTGGAGAGGCGGTGTGTCCAGGGGAGCCTTTGCATCATGAAGCTGGGGGGAGTTGGGGTATCTTGCAGAGCAGGCTTCCTGCACAGTTATACATGGACAAGGCCATAGCTGGGTGAGCATGTGCTGAACCACCACCACGACCCGCACCCTTTGTGAGAGACCTTGTCCTCATTACTAACCAATTCTATCCTTGTTTCCAGTTCAGTCGCGGAGCCTCCTGTTCTATGATGAGGGCGCTGGCTCCTTAGAAGAGAGCTATAGCTCCTTCCTAACCATGGACCATCCGGAGGGGTGGGAGGCTGAAAAAGGGCAGTCTGACGAGCCAAGGCCTCATCTGGCCAGGACACATGAGACAGCCAAATACCTGAGCAAATCCCATCTGGAGAGTCCTGCCCAGAACCAAACTGACCCAACTCTCACCCACCTCAAAGAGCAATTCCCTGAGAGGTAAGCAGGTGGGGGCCACACTCTGAGCCCCAAACCACAGCATGGCATCTGGGAGGGACCAGCAGGCATGTACTCTTTGCTGTAAGCTTAGAGTAGCCAAGCTCCCTGGGACAGGCAACTAGCTAAGGAGCAACAGCTGGAGGAGGCCAATGCTGGCAGACAGCATAAGACCAAGCCTGTTTTCTAGAGCAAAAATTTCAGACTCCATAAAGTGGTGTCCCACTGGCCTAAAGCTGAGGAGGATGGGACGACTCAGGTGCTGGTCATTCTGTGCCCTGGGGAAGAACTCCATCCTGGTCAGAGCGAAACAGCTGGGCAGAGAGATGAATTTGCCTAGGAAGCTGCAATGAACCTTGACCAATGTCTTGTCTTTTTTTTTTTCCGCAGGGAGACAAGCTCCAGTGAGACAGCTGAATACTTGTAGCAGCTGCTGGACCTCAAGGCCTCATCTGTCTGATTGCAGGATTCCCTCCTCACCGAGCAACTGAGGGGACTTGGCAGGAGAGGACGCTGCATTCAGACACTCCTAATCTGGCCTTGAGTTCAGCTCCTCCCCTTCCCCATGGCCCCCTTTGGTACTGATCTCTCTGAGGGGAGTCACAGGACTGCCAGAACCAGCAATAAGTGTCTGGTGAAGTCCTGAGACGCCCTCTCCTCCTGGCCTTATCTTCTGCTTGAATGAGCACTACCCTATGGGTGTGGGCTCACCTTGGAGTGGAGGGAGGTCAAGGGGAGGCCCCCAAATTATTCAGCTCACTCCCCAAAGCCTCCAAGGGGGCTGTCCCCAGGCATGTACCCCTTGGCTACATCAGATGCACCTGAAGGAGAGAGAGAGAGTGCTGGATTCACTGCCCTGCCTGAGGGACTTAGGAGTGGGTGATGCTGGGGCTGGAGAGATGACTCTGGAGAGTTTGAGCTCATTCCTTCCCCTCCATCTGTTAGTATACTTCTGCCTCCGTTGAGAGAAAAACTAGTTCTTCCTTGCTCTAGTTTTCTTCTGATGGATGTGCCTACATAACTTCCACGCCAACTATCTGCAAAGATCTGCACACAAACGGAGTGGGGGAGACAGATCCCAGACCAAGATAAACCACCATGAAAATTAACTGGCAGCTTCTGGGCAGCCGCAGCTCTGAAACAGAGAACAATTTTCCCCCACAGCCCACTTCTCCCCACCCTCAGCACCCTTGCTTTGGCAGGGGTGGTATTTCCCTTTTTGTTCCCAGCTTGGGCCCTACAGTGCAGTGCTAACCAGGTCAGTGGCTTTCCCACTTCCCATTCTGCACACCCCCCTGCTTTGAGAGTGGGTGTGAGAAACTCAGTGCCGTAACCTGCTCCCTGTCACAGCTCTCCATCCCCAGTTCTGCTTCATGCCAAATGGGGTCTTCTAGGAACCATCAAGAAGAGCTCTGGAGGGCTGTCAGAGAGCCATCATTCCCCTCACATCCTCTGTGTGCCCAGCAGTGTTGTGGAAGCCACTGAGGACGAGCTGCCATCTCTGGTGACAGGGACTTCTGTCAGGAAAGAGGTGGAATGTTTGAATTGGCCAGGGTCACCAAAGACTGTTTCAGACCTCCTCCTTCTAAGTGCTGGCACCAAAGGTACCAACCTCTTGCCATACCACCCTTCAGGCCGGACTTGCCAAGTTTGGTGCTGAAATGACCTCATCTCAAGCCCATTCCATTCTCTTTAGCACCCAGACATCCACTTCTGACCCTTCTTCCTCCCTTCCCGTGCTGAAAGGCTCAGGTGTCTCCCCACTCCGTTCGCTCAGCTGCTCTTTGCTGGAAGGACAATGTGGGACTTGAGTGTGTAAGATCTGGGATGCAGCAGATTCTTCCGTGTTTGTACATGGGAGTCCCTGTGTGCTCCACCAGGTCTCACAGCAGACGCCCCTTGGCTTGTTTCTCTTCAAGCACCCTGGACTCGCCCCGCACCACCCCAGCCTCTCCACCAGCCTCTCCCCCTGGAGAGGAAGGATGGGATGGCTCTTACTCAAGGACTGGAAGAAGCGAGGGAAGGGCCCTCACATCCCTCTCTCTCCTCTCTTTTGAAAACTGCTTTTGCCCCCCCGAAGCCATTTAGGATAAATTTTGGACACAGCTAGCTGCAACCACGCATGCTTGGCCAATGGGGTGGGAAGAGGAAGGCCTTTGGCACAGCTCTTCTCTTCTCAAGGTTCACACAGGATCCGCTGGTCACCAGATACCACTCCATTCCCCGTCCTCCGCCTCCGCCCCAGCACAAAGAACCACTGCCAGGTCCAAGCACGCCCTCCTCCGCCCCAACACTTCCACTGTGCATGTCCCCATGCCTCCCACTCACACCGTTGTACAGAGACCAAGAGCAGAACTCGTTTGTACATAATGAACCTTATTTTGTATTATTGCCGATCTCTTAAGATATTGTATTTTGGAGACTCTCAGATCCTATTTTCAGTATTGTATTTTATTAAGAATTAGTGCGGGCTTGGCGTTTATGGACTTCTTTCTTGTTAGCAGATCACTTTCCCCTTATACTCCAGTAGCTGCCTCTTCCCTCCAGTTTTTTGGTTTTGTTTGTTTTGTTTTGTTTTGTTTTGCTTTTCAAGCCACCTTTTCCTCTCCTCCTGTCACCTGCTCTGCATTCGCTTAGAGAAGCAAAATAAAAATAAAATAAAAAGATGCAGCATCAACCCTGGGTTAATGGATCCTTTCATTCAAGCATGGTTGTCACACCAGCCCACGTGCACAGCTTCTCACCTCGTGCTCCCTGACTGTCCCATTCACTGGCTGCATGCAGAATTCATTCGGTGCTGGGACCTTGTGCTCAGCGTTTGGGCTAGAAGCAAACTTGCATGTTTTATTTCCAGCAGCACTGTGATGTCTTCTGCAGTTCTGGTCACATCAGAACTGGTATGCCTCAGTTTCTTCCAAAATATCACTAACATCATCCTCTTGGAAGAGCCTGGAAGAAAGTTCATGGGGTGCAGTGAGCTCCTCTGATGAAGGGCCTGTGCAGGGTTCTGTACAACAAAGACATTGCTGGTAGCCCCGTGGCTCTGGTCTTGTCCCATCTGGAAAAAAAAAAAACTTAAATCCTTCAGTTAACTAAAAGCAGATCAGTATCGGTACTGGTTACTTAGATCAGTAACAGCTTGGGACTTGACTGCCTGTTAGCCTGCACCTCTGATGGTCCATTTCCATCTGTGAAACCTGATTAGTTTTGTCATGGTTTTGTGTAAAACACAAGGCAACAGGGGGTCTAGAAAACAAACCTTCATTTTCTAGAGAGCTCCCAGTGGGTTTGTTAGGATTTGGACATTGAGGTGACTCCATCTCACAATCGGGACCTCCAGGGCTGGGAGGGAGCCACGCAGGAGGCAGCGGGGCTTCAGAGGTGCTGGAAGGCAGCTCCATCTCCCACTCCTGGGCTGGTCCAGCCGCACTCTTTCTTTACCCCAGGAGGAGCGTGTGAGGCTCGGTGCTCGCAAAGGTCTTTCTGCGGATTGTGATTTCTTTGTGGAGAAGAGAGAACCACTGATCCGTGGCCGCCCCTTTTTGACAAGGCTGGCTATTGAACAGCAGCTGGGAGAGAGAGGAACTCTTTTCTTGGCTGCCAAGAGGGGGTTTGATGTGAGCTCTTGGGGCACTGCCTTCCAGGGAGATCCTGGCTTGAGCCCTTCACCCATGTTCTGAAATGCTAAGCAGGGCTCTTAAAAGGTCGATTTCTCCAGCATTGGCCCTTTTAACACCAGTGCAGCTGGAGCAAGAGGAACACCCTCTGTCAGGAGCAAATTTCCCTTCATCTAGACAAATCCTCTCGATTCCGCAGTCTACCAGATAGCGCTCTGGGCCTCTCAAAACAGGCACATTAAGATCTTTCAATCCTTGCTATGCCTCCCAAAACACAGCCAGCCAATCACACCTACCAATTTGGCTACAGCAAGTAATTAGAGCAGAACAAGGGAATTAACAAAGCGAGAGGGCACCTTCTTTACAAGTCACCTTCAGCCTCACTCAGTTACACTCGGTCTGCTCCAAATACCCATGGCCAACCTCTGCCACTCCAGGCTGGGCTTTTTCCCATCTAGGGTCATGTTTCTAATAAGGCTGTGTGCTGTCAATATGTGCAAGCCCTGCACAAAAGAGCACTGACAGAACACGGTCTTCCTTTTGCAGAGACGAATTATTCCCAGCTGCTCTCTGTTACCAGGCCAACTTGAAAAAAAAAAAAAAGAATTGCCTTTGCAGCTCACCGCTGCAGAGCGGGCCGCCGGCGGACCATGGGAACGCTGATTTGTTACGATAGGACGTGTGCTATTAGAGCTTTCAGCAGAGCATCCCTGCTCTCAGTGCAGCACGTTCCCTCTGGGTGTCACTGCTCGGGGCTGTACCTGACTGTACAACCCGTTCTCGCACTGATCCATCATGGGACATGCAGGCTTTCTTTCTGCTCCCGGGTAAGGAGCCTGAGCTTTTGGACACCCTGCGTGTAGAACGGGGCGGTCACACCTCCTCACACCCCCCAGGTGCCGAGCTGGGGCCTTGAATCCATGCGGATTTTCTAACCCGGTGGAGGTTTCTCTTCTCGTGCCTCACAGAGCTGTACTCTCTGCAGACATTGCTGCCTACAGAGTCCTTGCCCTGCCTGCGATGGGAGAAGCTAAACGGGTGTGCGTGGTAACACCGAGCCATCCTTGCACTGTCCCACGTGCCCACACAGAAGGATGGAAAGGGCAAAATCCTCTGCTCCCTGCTTCTCCTCCCATCGAGGCTTCCCGTAGCGCAGGAACGGCCCTACGGGCAGGTGGGAGGCACCGGTGTCCTGCCCCGACAAGAGGCACTGCGGCTCCAGGGCTCTTGGACGTGTGACAGAAATCCCCCGGGAGGTCCCGCATCCTGCGTCCCTGGCCAGCCTGGGTGAAGGTGGCTCTCTGAGCCTTGATATGACGCGTGCAGGGGGACACCCAGGCTGTGAGCAGGAGGCACCAGGGCACAGAGCTCATCCAGGTGCTGTGGAGGGGAACAAAACTCCAGTGGGGGCTGGAGGGGCTGAGTCACGCTGCGAGGAGGGTGCAGGGCTCCCCACGAGTCACGACTGCGTGGGCTTGGGGCTCGGGGGCTGCAGAGCCGGCCCTAGAAGGCACACGAGTCCCCAGGGCAAGCGGGTGGCTGCTACAGACCCAAGCACTGATGTGCCAGTGCCCAGCAGATAGAGGCTGAATCTGGGGCAGAGCAAATCCAAACCGAGATGCTGGGTGCATACGGGAGCTTTGCGGGGGTCTCTGAGCCCAGCTGGTGTGGCTGGGACCGGAGTCACGAAGTGCAGCCCCAGCCCAGGACAGACAGATGACGCAGCTCTCCTGCTGGGCACCGCTGCCCAAAGCCGGGGACCCCGTCCCCAAGTGGATCTTGGCTGCATCGGACAGGGAGCCTGATTGGCAGCTCCTGTGCTCTGCTGGTGCTGCTGCCGTGCAGGTTTTTGGGGTTCCCGCTGCGCACGTCCTCTTAGGGCGAGCATCCCCGTCAGGCTGAGCTGTGAGCGGTGAGGGGTGGCTGCCGCTGTCACCCTCCTCTGCCTCCCCGGCCTCCAAAGGGTTAAGTGCCAGTTTCCGAGTGTCTCTAAGGTGACACCACACTCCTGTAGCTCCCCGCAGCCCCCCTCCCCACGCACACGCTCACGCTCGCTTTCTGCTTTGTCTTTTGAGGGCTGCTGCAGGATTGGTGCACAGGCACCTTCCTCGCTGCCTGCCTCTCCCTGCCTCTCCCGCAGCCGGCTCCCCAGGCTCTCCTTCGCCCCCGGACGCGCTCTCTCCTCAGACCCCTTTTCCCACCAGCACCGCGCTCCCCGTGCCCTCCCGCTCCCCTGCTGCCCTGGCACCTCTGAGGAGCAGCACCGACGTCTGCAGGTCTCTGTCCGCCGTTCCTCCGCTTCGCCGTGGCAGGGCAGTGGAGACAGAAGGAGGCTGAGCCGCAGCGCCCGAGCCCTGCAAACTGCTACTAAGAGGCCAGTAAATACCTCTGCGAAAAGTTGGACGGCTGTTCCGCTACTTTTTCCCTATAATTTTGCTCCCCCAGGGAGCGAAGCCCCACCGGCATCCACCCGAGGCCCTGGGGAGGCCAAGCAGAGCGGGACTCCCTGCCTGTAGAAGCGTCTCAGCCCAGCATGGCAGAAGGTCCCAGGAACTGGAGAGACTTCCCCCCGGCCAGGGGTGACGGCGAGGGGTCCGGGAGGGCCACGGCGAGCCCCCTGGGAGCGGCGGACACAGAGAGCACCGGGCGAGAGCGAAGCCTGGGCCTCCATGGCACGGACCCGGCCTGGGAGGAGATGAGAGGGGCGGTGGCGGTGGCGGAGGTGGAGGTGGAGGAGCAGTTCCTGCACTTGGCCATCAGAAAGCAGGTCTCCTACAGGTAGGAGCCCCCGGGCTGGACTGGGCTGGGGCGGAGGGGTGCCCCGGGACCTGACCTCCCAGCTGGGGAGCAGGGATGTGCAGATGAAGGGGCTGAGGCTGGAAAGCCTCCGGGGGCTCGTTGCAGTGAGAGGGGTGTCTGCGCTGGCTCTTGCCAGCTTCTGTCTCACCTAGCACGGCTGCAGCCCAGCAGAGCCGCTGCAGAGGAAGCGTGCCCCTGGCAGCGTGTCCTGCAGCGCTCAGCAAGTGCCTGCTCCGGGGCAATCGGGGGCCTGGGGTGCAGAGCTCTGCTGGGAAGCAGATTTCTTGCACTCTTGGACACACTTGGTCACCTCCTGGCTCGGCTCCCATGCGTGCAGCAGCCCTTCTCCCCCTTCACGAGGGCTGCGGAGTGAACTAGGAGCAAATTGCTCTCTAATACTGCGGTAATGGGAACTAATGGGAAACCGAATTAGTGCCTGTGCAGAGCAGGAGGGGCCCCCGGGCTGACTCATCCCAAGCACTTGTTATTCCTGCAGTGGGTGGCGAGCAGGAGCCAGGGCGGCAGAGTCCTTCCCAAATTAGTGCCTGTGCCTGGCTGCGAGCTGGCCCCGTGGCAGCACTCCTGGTCCTGTGGCAGCACTCCTGGCACCGATTCGGTCCCCGGGGCTGCTCTGTGAGGTGCCCAGCAGACCTGGGGGCTTTCTGCCCCGCTGCAGCTGAGGATGAGGGATGGCTGTGCCACACGCAGCGGCAGCGCAGGATTTTCTTCTCTTAGCTGTCTTCCTCCAGATGTGCACGGTGCGCTTTGTGAACAGATTAGCCAGCTGCAATTATCCAGCCTCCCCAGGGGAGGAAGGGAACATATTGCAGCCTAATTTGATCAGCCCGAATTCCCTCCAGAATTGTCCAGTATTGCTGGGGACCGTTCATATCCTGCTACTCCTGCCCCAGCCTCCCCACACATGCAGCTCTGCTAATCTGCTCCATCCCACATTGCCCTTCCACAAACACTCCTGTCCTCTGCAATGGGTCTCCCTGAGATGCTCCTGGCCTCTCCTGGGTAGGGGCAGCAACAGCTACCTGCCGCCCCGTGCGAGGGAGGAGGTGGTGTTTGGGAAGAGCTGCTGCCCCGACCATCCATTTCAGGCAGCCAGGAAACGGGAGAGGAAGTATCTGGCAGTGGAAATCTGCTTGTGCCGCCCACGCAGGGCTGGGACCAGCTGCTCCCTGGTTCGGGTGCCAGGTAGAGGTCAGGTGATGACGGAGCCGCTGCCCAGAGCCAGGCTGACCTGGCACGGGGGGCCCGGCAGAAACCCCTTCACCATTCTGCCACGCGGATCTGGAGGCACTTCCCGAGCCCCATTCGGAGTTTGGAGGACCTCCTCCATGGGCCATGGTCATCACTGATGTCCTCAATGTCAAGCGAAGGTGGGAGGCCCCAGCTCTCATGCTGCCAAGCTGCCCGTTCCTGCTGGGACTCATTAGTCATCACGAGGGGCAGGCGGCATTAGCCTCTATATAAAGGTTTTGAAATGAGCAGAAATGATATTAAGCCTATGGAAATAAAGTTCCTTCCATAAATAGCTGCCGTGGTGTACGGAGGCGCCTTGGGCGGGTGGAACAGAGCTCAGCACTCAGGTTATATTTAGGGCTTTGAGTAGCAGTTTCGTGCCAAGCTTATTAATGATCCTGGCTTGTGCACCGGCTTTGCAGATTCTGGGGCAATTTTCCCCTTGGGGAGGTGCCTCTGCAGCGCCGGGAGGGCCCCGTACTCCCTGTCACCGCAGTAAACCCCGGGCAAGTGCTGGGGCTTTGTGCCTCGCCGCCAGCATTGCTTGGCCAAGGGGCTTGGCATGAGAGTCCCGTGTCACATCAGCTCCCACTCCAGGTGTCTGCATCGTGGGGTGGCCACGGGGTGGGAGCTTCTCCAGCTCGCAGAGCGGGTCCAGCCTGGGGCAGCTCCGCTGGTGGCTGGGGGATCTTTGGCCCAGGGCAGTCCCCAGCAGCACGCCGCGGCTCGGCATTGCACGGCGCAGCAGCTCGGGGCTCTCTCTTGCCCTGGGTGCTTTCTGTGTTGCTTTTGGGGCGAGGCTTGCAGCAATGGCCTTCTGTCACCGCCACTGCTCCCAGCAGCGCAGCCCGCGGGGGGGTTACCCAGAAAGGAAACCACAGCGCACAGGCGCACGGGCTACACGTATGGGGCAGGGGACGTGCTGGGAGCCAGACCTCTCCTCTTGTGCTCCCAGCCCTGGCTCCTGCCACCTCGGCGGGGCGGCAGCGCGTGGCACAGGCACCTCGTGGCGGTCGGAAGAGGGGCTGCTGTGCCCCCCCGTGTCCCCCAGCCTGGCCTCGGACCCCATGGAGCAAAGTGGGGAGCTGGGGTGCCGCAGCCACTCGGCAGGCGGGTGGTGGATAGGACGCGCCAAGGCATCTCACAGGCTGTTCTGTGCCGGGGAGGTAAATATAACCCAGAGCGAGCAGAGGGGCTTTGTAATGTAAATAGCAAGGGAGGACGAGCTGGTCACCGCAGGCAGGGCGGAGGGGAGAGCTGGCAGGGCCCGGGGGAGAGGAGGGTGGGCTACACCACACGATACGTTTCCCTGACGCCGTCTTGTGGGTGCACAGGGTGGGCTCCGCTGTCAGTCACGGCATGGGGACACCAGAAATGGGGATTTCTGTGCAGCCCCGGGGGCAGCGGGTGCACATCACCCCTGTCCCAGCTGGGTGGTGCAGGGGCTGGGAGGAAGCCTGGGCTGCAAGGGGAGAGGGGCAGCAAGGCTGCCTCCTTCCCGCCAGCCTGAATCCTCTCTGCTGCCCCGTTAATCGCGTTAGCCAGGCTGTGCCGAGCAGCATAATCAAATTCCCATTCATCCCCACCAAGCCAGGGCTGCTCTGCCTTGACAGAGACATCTGTCTCTGCGTCCCTCTGTGCAGCTGGGGGGGGAGGTGGCTGGCACCCCCCGGCATGGCTGGGGGGATGCTCGCGGCGCTGGCAGGCAGCTCCTCAGGGCCCTGGGTAGGGGGTGACAGGCAGGCGTCCCCTTTGAGCAGCGCAGGGCAGACAGACAGACGCACCCTGCTTTACTCCGTCCTCCCCACAGCCACGCTTTCCTCTGGTCCCCTGACTGCTGCCAACCAGACCTGGATGTCACGAGACTTCCTGGGAGATGGGTTCGTGTGGGCAGAGGGGAACGGTGGGGAGTGAACAGAGCCCAGGCTCCTGCACCCTTGCCCGCCAGGCATCTTCCTGCACCTAAAATCTGCAGACGGGGGCTGGCGTTACCTCCTCCCCAGGGAGATGAGGAGTGCGTCCCCCCGGTTTGCAGCCAGCCTGGCCAGGGGCATGGCAGGCTGCTGTCCCCATGGCCGGAGCGCCGTGACCTTGCGTGCTCTGCGCGGTGTGCTGCTTCTCCCAGTGCCACCAGCGCGTCACCTGTGTATGAGGGCTGGACGCTAGCGCCGCAGGGCAGAGCATGAAACATGAAAGGGAAATGTCTGCAGGCAGAGCGCGAACGTGACCAACCTATCATCATATGCAAAGCGGCAGGGATGACGAGCCGTTTCAGTGATAGCAGCGGTAATGGAACCGCTCCCTTCCCTTAGCGTGGTTTCTGGGCTGGAGCTGGGCCTTGGGACCTGCCTTTTCCACCCTGTGCATGTTAATTAGTGAAGTGGGTTGTGCTCAGTTTCAGAGCTAGCCGAGCAAGATCAAGGCCTTTCAACGCTTTTTTCTTTTTTCCCCTTTTGATGATGGAGTCTAAAACAAGAACGTGCACCTCCTTAGAAATACCGTCCCCAAGGACTGCAGGAACCGGCTTTGCTCGGTTGCCTTTCCCAAGCCCCGTGGAAGCAGTGCGTGGACACCCTCCCTAGTCTAACGGTCTGCTGGAGGCAGAGCAGACCGAGCAGCGTCTGGTTGCAAAGAGCTGGGCTTTTTGCAGCCGGGGACATGCCAAGCCTCCATGCTGCGCCCTGCAGACTCAGACACCGGGTGATGGATTATGAACTGGAGACAGCCTCTTCACCCTTTGGAGGCTGGGCCATCACCTCCTGGATGCTCGCACATCCCACCGTGCCTGTACCCGCTTTACCCAGCTGCTTCCCCTCACCAGAGCCTGGCACAGGGCGAGCACGGACGCCCAGAGAGCCGCCGGCCGGCCGAGGCCGCGTGAGGCTCCTTGGGAATGTGGGGCGAGCTCGCCCGGGACGCGGGCTGCGGGGGGAAGAGCGCGGCGCCGCCGGCCGCAATGACAGCCGCCCTCACACTTCCAGGAAGTGCAGAGAGAGGAACCAGGTGGAGGGTGCAAACAAAGCCGGGGCCCACACCACCGCGACCGGGCGGCGGAGCCCTGCCAGGGACCTGCCCTCGGGATGACTCCGGAAAACAGCCGCCGTGGGAGGAAGAGCGAGAGTGAACCCCGGGCCGGCTGAGCAGCATCAGCTCGTGCTGCAGCAGATGTGGCGGCACCGCTCGTGGGACGTTCCCCAGAGCCCCGCGGGGGCCGTGGCTACGAGGTACCCGCCGAGACGGGGTGCGCCGCCTGCTTGTGCTCTGGGGGGGCCGAGCGCCAGCAGCCTGCGCTTCGGGGAGGGGGGAAGGTTTCTCCAAGGTTTCCTGTGCCTTCCCGGTTCCTCGCCCGCAGTCCCCTCCTCTTCTCCCGGTGCGCGGCTGGGTGTACGCGGTCTCGCCAGTGGGGATGCCGGAGGGCCGTGTGCGTGGGCACTGCCAACGCGAGCCCGTCGGCTTCCCCACAGGGCTGGGGGCTATTTGGAGCCCCCGCAGGCTCTCCCAGGAGGGCACCTGCTTGAGGGGCACCTGCCCAGCGTGGGGCTGGGGGGGTCAGCAAGTGCTGCACCGTGCTGGCAGCGGGGGCCCTGCCCTGGCAGCCCCCCCAAGAGCCGGCTTTCAGGGTGGCTCCGTGCCCTCTGTGAGGCAACGCTCCCGGCCAGCTCATTTGCCATGCAAACGAGGGCTGCCATGCTCCTGCCACCCAGCGCAGGAGCGGGGCGAGGTGAAGCAACCCCGCGGGCAGCGCCCCGGCCTGCGGGGAGGGCCCCGTCCCCTGGCCCGCGCGAGGTGCAGCACCGGCGGGCGAACAATGGGAGGACGAGGGAGGCTCCGCTGTTGTCGCCGGGCCTCTTCCCGAGCGCGGGGGCGCCGACGCTTGGCTTCCTGAGCTGGCCCCACTGGGCCACGGGCCACCGGGGCCTGGCTGGGGGCGCCCACGCTCAGCGGCACCGGGGGCTCGCTGACCACCGGGGCCGGGGCCCCGCTGCCCGGGCGCAGCCGCGGCCTCGGTCCCCTCGCTCCAGCCCAGGGTG
>VXAA01004720.1:89094-108256 GCA_013399115.1 Anseranas semipalmata
GCTGTGCCCGGCAGCGGCGGGGAGGTGGCCACCGCGCCGCCAAGGCTGGGGTCGGGCACCTGTGGCACGGGTGCCGCGGGAGGGCCGTGCCCCGGGGTGTTCGTAGAGCCCCCGAGCATCCGGCACAGAGGGTGTCCGAGGGGGGCAGCGGCTCCCGGCTTCTGCCTGCCCTCGGCCTCATCGGGAGGACCTCCAAGCAGCCTCCCTCGGAGCCTCCCAGCTCCGGGGAGTTTTCAGCAACCGGCTTCGTCTCTCAGTTGTGGCACCGGGCCCTGCAGAGCTTGCTGACCCTGCCTGCTGAAGTAGGCAACTCGCTGAGCTGTGACGAAGCCTCCATGGGGTGCGGGACACAGCGTGATGATGGAGGAGGATGAGTTTGCGTTTTCCTCCTTTTGAACTATTGGCATGAATAATGGGAAGTTGGGAAGCGTCACCCTTGCTGACCCTGGCCTCCTCCCTGGAGAAGTCAGAGCCTCGTGTCTGGAGGATTTGTTTCCACACGCTCAGCACCGCTTGTCCCCATCCCCACGCACGCACCTTGTGCTTCAGCTGCGATTTCGGCAGTCCTGCAGCGCCGAGGCCGTGGCAGTGTGAGACCTGCGCTGCTCCTAGGGGGCTCGGGGACCTCGGCTGCTGCGTTCTGGGCTTGCTCACTTGCCCTTACCAGGTGTCCTCAAGGTGTGTGCTCCCTGGG
The DNA here is from genome assembly GCA_013399115.1 of Anseranas semipalmata. Taxonomy (NCBI): domain Eukaryota; kingdom Metazoa; phylum Chordata; class Aves; order Anseriformes; family Anseranatidae; genus Anseranas; species Anseranas semipalmata. Next base: position 89,789 of record VXAA01004720.1, read on the forward strand.
ATCCTGACACTCGCCTGATTTTTGGGATGCTCGACCCACGTAAGTGAAGGGGTGCCTGCACCATCCAGAGGTGTGTAAGAACTGGGATAGCTTAGGTCTGAAGGGACCTAAGTCTGACCTGCCCCAACCTTCTTGGTGGCCCCGCACTGACCTTGCTGCAGCTTGTCAGCATCTTTTTGTACAGAGGGGCCCGAAGCAGTGTGCAGTGCTCCTGGTGTGGTCTCACAGGTGCTAAATAGAGGGGAAGGGCCCCGCTTCCAGCCTCCACAGCACACCTTGCGAAGCCACGCAGGAGCTGGGAGCGAAGGGTTTGCAAGGTCACTCCACCCCAGAGCGAGAGCCGCTTTCCTCTGCTCTGCTTTCAGAGCTGGCAGCAGCGGCCACGTGCAGCTTCTTGCAGTCTCTGTCCTCTCCCCAATATTAGAGGGTGTCTCTGGCTCCCAGGGGTTTGTGTGTCCTTGAGCAAGCCGTTATTTTAGAGTACAGCAGAGCGTACAAGAGGGGAAATTCTCCACATGTGGATGGGCTTGTGCAGTGCAGATGCATGGGACGGGCAGGAAATGTGAACCTGGCCAGGCCAGCATGCTCTGCAGCGTGGCTTGAGATGCCCGTCGGATTGTTTGGTGCGTGGATACTTCTCTTGCTCTTCTTCCACTGACGGAGGGACTTGGTTCTCCCTGGATGGTGAATTCAGCACTTGGAGCTGTGAAAAGCTGTAGGGGTGTAAGAAGAGATTCCCAAGGGCCATGAGGAAGGAAGAAGCCCCCGCATGCACCTGTGGGTGGGGAGAGGGGGCTGAAGGCATGGAGGAGAATTGGCTGTGAGCTGCTGAGAGCTGCCGGATTTGTGCCCACCTCAGCGGCAGAGCAGAATGTAGCACCGAGTTCCACTTCATCAGAGGCAACTGCGGGGTAAGGCGCTTGTTCTCCTTTGTTTTGGAGGAGTACAGTCAGTCCCCATTCCTGAAACGCTTTCGAACAGCGATTGGTGAAGAAATTTGCACCCCCCTGGATTCTGGAGTTTAGCCAGAGTGTGTTTGGCCAGGAAGTAAATGGAAAGGAAACTGCGCTGGGCGATGAAGCCTTGCCTCTGGAGAGCCCTGGGTGCAAGGAGAGAGGTCTGCCGAGCTGGGCACACGCTGCTCGGCTCCGCTCTGCCTGCACCTTCCTTCGAGACCCCCTGGTTGCTCGGGCCAGTTGCGGTAACAGCAGGAGGCACAGCCCTGGCGAGCGCAGCCGGATGAGTGACGGCTCCAAGAAACGGGAGACTGCACCAGTACTCGGCGCTTCTCGCCTCCTCTGACACCCACGGAGCCCATCTGTCCTCGGGGTTGGCACCCAGGGCTTCGCGGACATCTCACTGCAGATGAATCCCGAGGGGTGTTAAGCAAAAGAGGGGCGAGACCCTAAGTGCTCCCTGAAGGCCAGAGCTACAGCACGGTAGCCTCCTGCGTTTTGCAAGCAGACTTATTTCTGTACCTTGTAATTGCCTTAAAGGAGGGTGGAGTAATTGGCTCCAGAGCTGACAGAGACAAGTGCACAATACGTGCATCCGGGCCACAGATGGGTAATTCTTTTAATTGGGCTGATAAAGAGATTGGAGCTGATCAGATAATAGGTGGTAAGGATTAAATTTCCTTCCTAGGTGCCATGTTTCTTGTGGTGTAAGTGAACAGCACAGTTTACCCTTCCAGCTGGGGGGGGAGTCCCGTGCGAGCGCTGGGGGGCCAGCCCCTTCCCTGCTCTTCCCCGTGCCGGAGCTGCTGACGTGGGTCTCCTCGGAGAGCCCCGCGGAGAGGGGAGCGTGGGACTGCAGCTGAAAGCTCCGGCGGGCCCCGCACACGAGCCGGGGGGACGCGTGCCATCACGCAGGGGAAGGTCTGTGGGTGGCACAGCGTGTGGGTAAACGGCACTCGAGAAACTGAGCTGAGCGCCCGCCTACACCTTTCTGGGACAGCGCTCGTCTTTCTGCTTGCTGCTGACGCCCGTGTGAAAGCCGGGGGAGAAGTGCCCGGGGGAGCTCCGGCTGCTCCCCTGCCTTCCCCCTGCCGCTGCGCTGGTGGCACCACCGTGTCCCCTTGAACTCGCCGTCCCTTTGCCACTGAGCTGCCCGAGCGGCTGGCCCGCACCCAAGAGCAGCCGCTCCAGGACGTGGGGCTTTGGGTCTGCTTTTCCCTCTCGCAGGCGTGGTGCAGAGGCTGTGCCATGGGGTAAATCCCAGGTGCTCCGAGGGAAAACCAGGCGGCTGTGGCAGCGGCGAGGATCGCGAGCTTTAAAATCAGCACGCCGCCGGGGTCAGAGCAGAGCTTACCTCGGGACAGGCTTTTTCAGCAAGCACCTTGCTGCCAACGAGCTGTTGAGCAATCGGAGGGTGCCTCCTCCTCCGCACATGCAGATGTCGATCTGGCTGGGAAGCCTCCAGCTCTGAGCTCCTCCAGCCTCGTGCTCCTCTCAGCTCGCAGGCGAAGGGCGGCCGAGGGCAGGCGGAGGGCCCCGCGCCCCGGCTGGGGGCACGGTGGGACCCCCCGGTGCTCCGCCTGCGGTGGCTCCGGCACACGTTGGCAGGGCGCGTCGATGTGCTGCCGGTGGAGGATTGGGAGTTGGGGTGTAACTCATTGAGGGGTGGGGTGGAGGGAGGACAGCAGGCCTGTTTGTGCCCACGGATAAAAGGGTGGGAAGAGAGAAGGACGACGGAGGAGTCAGGGGACGCTGCTATCAACAGAGTGGGTGCAGGTCTTCGCAGGGAGCGTTGAGAGCCGTGGGTGGTGCAAGGGGGAGAATGTGGGGGCTGTTTGATTGCGTGGGTCCTCCTGGGGACTGAGAACAGCAGATGCTCGTAGGGCAAGGCCGGTCCTCTGGGGTGCTCCTGTGGAAGGCATCCTGAGCTCTGGCAGGCAGCTGGGGATGCGGCACAGGATTTCTTTCTCTCATCGTGGTGCCATGCCCAGGGAGCAGACAGTCTCTCTGGAGATGTGGCAAAGCCTCTGAATGTAACTTCCAGCCCCGCTCTCCTTGGAGCTCTGGTTTCTTTTTCCCAGGTGACACCGTGAGCTGAAGCTCATGAGTTAGCCCTCAACCATACGCTTGCTTGCTTGCTTGCTCCCATAAATGGGTGCTGATTTTGAGGTGCTGAGTTCGGAAGCAGAGCTAGGGCTGCAAACTTTTGCTTGGACTCCTTGATCCTTGGACCATAAACCATCCTTTTCAGAAGAGACTGGGGACTGGCAGGAGGTGAGTTGCTTCTGCAAGAGACTTTTTGATGTAGGACTTGGATGCAGGACCTGCTTGGGGTCATGGACAGGGTGTGGAAAGCCTGAAACCTGTCCTGCTGGTTCTGGAGCTGGCACCAGGCTCTGAGGGAATAAGTGCCTCTGTCGTGGTGATCCTGAGCCCGGGAACTTTCCCCAGGCCAGCTCTCCGGTGTTACAAAAGCGCAGTTCCCTTTCCTCGTGTTTCTGTTGAAACTTGCAGACATGGCAGCAGCTGCAGTCTCTCTTTGGGAGCTGGGAACAAGAGAGGCTTTTCCCTCTTCCTCATCAAGACATTAGGTAGATGGTGAAACTCCGCCAGGGCACGCGGTGAGGCTGCGCTGGCTGGGCGAGCCGCGTAACAGGGATGGAGTCCTCTGCTCCGCGTGTGTCGCATCCGGCGTTGTTCTCCTCCTGCCCACGGTCCAGGGACTGGTGTCTGGGGGGGATAACTTTGTAGTGAGCAGTGAGCTCTGTCCCCAGGGGAAGCTCCTCCTCGTCACACCGTGGACAAGTGAGGAGCCCTTCCCAGCCGGCAGGGACCAGCGGGAGCTGGGGATGGGGCAGGTACGTGACAGTGGGGTGGGGAGCCCTGCTGGGGACAGGGGGACGGCACCTGGCTGTTCGCCTCACCCCATCTCCCTTCCCATGCTTGCTAGCTGCAGCTTTGTGGGGCGGGAGTGGTCTCGGGCTCCAAAATACGCTGTGGCTTTGCAGAAAGTCACGTGGCCCCACTGGTTTTCTGTCCCAGGAAGTCAGAGGAGCTAACAAAAAGGCTCGTTGCAAAGGGTTTTCCCCTCATTTTGGTGCAGCTCGGCTCCCACAGGAAACGTGGGTGCTGGTGCGACCCATCTCTTGCTTGCCGTTGGCAGCCCAGGTGTGGGTCTGGGGCAGAGTCCGTGGGGAGGATGGGGAGTTGTGGGGCAGGAGCACCCAAACCCACTTGGGGTTGGATCCCAAGCTCGCGGCACAGCCCGCAGCTACCCCGGCCTCGCAGAGAGGCAGCGGGGGCCGTGCGGCGGCTGTGTGCGGCCGCTCTGTGTGAAAGTTCCTTCTCCATCAGTTTATCCGTATCTCATCCTGCCTCACCATCCCTGGCCCCGGCCGGGAGCCGCTCGGATTCAGCGCTAAGCCTCTTACCGCAAAATACCGAGGTCACCACGCAAGGGAGCATCGCGTGGGGTGCGCTGGCTGCAGGCAGCTGAAATGTGGCGGGGGTGTTTTCCACAGGGATTTCGTGCCCGTTAGAGGCTGGCAGATGGGGGGATTAAGCAGCGGATCTGCTGGCCGGGCCCCTGCGTGCCTGTCATGGTGTGGAGGAGCAGGACCCATGCCATAGGATGGGGATGGGGCAGCCACCGGCGTATGGGACAGCCTGGGGGAGGTGGGGAGGCTGGGCTCCAAGGTGGGAACGGCAGGTCCCTTTGGTGAGGGATTTGGTGGCGTGGGAGGCTTTCTGAGGGGCTGCCCGCCGAGGGGAGCGTGTCCTGCTGAAGGCACAAGCTGCTCTGACCTCGTTAAAGCTGCGGCTGTTTCAAATTTGGCTGCGGAGGGTGCACCGCGCAACCGCGATCGGGGCCATCAGGCCAGGCAGCAGCTCTGCAGTCACCGCCGCTGCGGTTGCGTGCACGGTTGGCCCTGCTCAGCAGCTCCCCAGGAAGGAGGAGTGTCCCCAGGAGGGACACAGAGCCGGCAGAGATGAGAGGTGCCTCAGCAGAGACCACCAGCAATGGATTTTCACATCACCCGCCAGCAGGTTTTGCCGTTGTCTGGATGCCAGGGGGAGCAGAGGTGGTGGCAGAGGGGGTCAGAGGGGTCTGAAGAAAGTCCTGCCCCTCCACGTTGGGTCACGAACGGCTTTGCCCCTGGCTGGTGGCAGCCTGGGGCTCCCTGTGCTGCTCCCAGCACCTTCTGTCCCCACCGGCAGGGCTCGTTGCCTGCATGCAGGGGCTGCAGATCTTGGAGCAGGCGAGCTGCCCCGTCCTGTTCAAACAATGCTCCTTCATGCAAGGTTCGTCGAGTGCCTTCATAATTTATTTGAAATTCAAATCCATGCCCGGGCCTGGCGGTTGAGGCGAAGGCTGCCAGCAGCCAGGCTGGTGTGGGGGCTGGAGAGGAGGAAGAGGAGGGAGAGAAGCACAGCCGCCTCCTGCTGCAGACATGGCTCTGGTCCCCAAGCCGCGCTGGCGGGGCCCTGGGTCCTGCATGCCTGCGTCCTGCCTTGCTGCAGCACCCACGGGCCCTTGCTGCAGGCACCTGGCTGGGTCTGGCAGCTGTGGGATGGGTTCCATCCTGCTCCCTTGCCCTTGCCAGTGGGTTTGGGGGTGCCGGGACCCCGGGGAGGGGAGGCTTGAATGGCGAGCAGGGGTGCTGGGGAGCACCTCCGGCCCTCCCAGTGCGAGCGGCGGTTCTTTGGCAATGGGCTGTGGGTGGCTCTCGCTGTGTTTGTTTTGGCCCCGGGGTTGAGGTGGCTCTGGGCTGGGTTTTTGTGTCCCAGCAGCCAGAGCGTGGCGCTTGACGTTCGCTGGCTGGCTCTGCAGGGAGAAAAGACCTTTCCTCTCCCAGCAGGGTGTTGCACCCCCAGAGGTGCCTGCAAGATCTCCATGGCTGGCAGCAGGGGAGGTGACACAGGTGCTGCCACCTCGGCTGCAAACACCCAGGCTGTGGGGAGAGTGTGCAGGGAGGAGGGATGGTGCCGGGGCAGCAAGGTCGTGGCGGGGGAGAACGGTGCTGGGTGGCTGGAGGCATGTATGGGGGGGGCTTGCTGACCACTCTCTTTGTGTCCCTAGACTCCACCTGCCCCACAAAGGTGTCTTCCCTTGTCTCCAGGGCAGCCAGCCCGGCCGATGGGGATCCAGGAGGATAAAGCACCGGCCGGCGGTGTATAAGTATGTGGTGTTTTTATTGGCTTGCGCAGGCTGCGCAGTTCCAGCAGCTGCTGCGACGTTGCTGCTCGAGAGCTCTCCTCCCTCCCACCCACGTCTCACCCCGCGTCACCCTCTTGTGTCTGCGCTAACCAAGGCCACTGAAAGCCAGGCTGCTGCCTGCTGCGTGTGTCACTAACCTTGTACCGGAGGGCAGCTCGCTGCCGGACTTCCCTCTGCTAACGTGGCAGCCCCGTCCTGCTGGTGTTTGGGTTGAAGGCATGCCCGGGGCTTCCTCCTCCGTGTCCTGGCTGTCGTGGGCGTGAGGGCTGTGGCAACCAGGCCCCATGCAAGCTGAGCACTTTAAAGACCTAGGATGGCAATGCTGAGAGGGTGGTTTAGCCGAATGGCCGAAGCAGCCTGAAGTTCAGTAGGGCTGAGCATGCCAGCCATGGTGGGAAACCAGGGCCTGGGAGGTAATTGTGGCTGCTGGGATGTAGGTACCGTGTGGGAGCCAACACCTAGGCTAACTGTGGTGCTGGGGGCTCATGAGTGTTCCCAGGGAGGTGTGGAGATAAGGGGCAGGTCCTGTTCCAGGCTCCTTACACCAGAGCCCTTGTGATGCAGCGCATCAGCCTGGTAAGGGCTTGCTTGCCCTGTTTCCTGGCTTCTGTTACATGGCTTCTTGGGGTATCACCCCACCCACAACGTGTCCCAGGCCTTTCTGAGTTTCCTGCTCGTCACCCAGCATGCTATCTCTGATCACAGTGGTCTCCAGCTCACCAGACCTTATAGACACAGAAGTCTTGTGCCTTGGTGCTGCCTGGGAGTTCTGTGGGTGGAGATGCTGTGGGTAACACCAGCGTGGTTGTTGGTTAGCTCTGCACGCTGGGGGCGGATGGGGTTTGGAGAGGCCCAAAGTGCCGTGGGTTGAACACCAGAGGGCATGGTCGCTCTTCTGTGCTGCCGCTGGAGGGAAGAGCTCTTCAGACAGCGCCGGCACTTTCCTTGGGGCTTGCTTGGGCTGGGCGCTGTGGGATGGCCCTTCCGCAGGCCTTGGCTCCTTGCTGGTTTTTCTGCCCTTCTTTTTGCAAGGGAGGGCTCTGCAAAGCTTTCCCCCGCCCCAGTGGTCTCCAGAGCACCCAGCATCAGGCAGGCGAAGGCGGCAGGCCGGCTGGGAGCGGTGGTGGTGCTGGCCAAGTAAGCAGCGGCTGGGTGCTCGCAGCGGAGGCTCGTCGTGCCCCTCGCGGCGCAGAGCTCCTGGGCAGGAGCTGCCGGAGCGCCCGTTGCGCAGCCCATGCGCTGCCTCCCTTCCGTAGGGTTAAGGTCGGCGTTGGAGCGCGAGGAGCGGAGAAACGGGGTGAGCAGAACGCGGCAGCCCTGCGCTACCAGCCTGCGGCCAGGCATTAGCCCGCGTCCACAAGGGCGATCTGCTCCGAACCAGCGGTGCCTCTTCACCCGGGATCTGCTCCGCAAAGCAGAGCACAGGGCAAGAGCCCGTCGGAGAGGGTGCAGCAAGCGGCAGACAAGGGGATTCGGGGGTGGGGGAGCAGAGAAGCAAAAGAAGCACATGAGGGCAGATATGCGGAAGGCAATCAGAGCAAAAAGTGTGGAGGAAAATGTCAGCTTCTCCGCCTGCCCTTCCATTTGTAACAGGGGGACGAGCTGCCCTTTAGCAAAATCGAAAAGTGATAGGTTTAGCATTGCCGAAAGGAGTTACTTCAGTCTGTACACGAGAGGGGGAGAAAAACACCGCGTAACTCGCAGCCACAAGGTGAAAAAGAGAGACCAAAGATTGGCTGTGATATCAGCAACAGGGTCACAGTTAAACCAACAAACACCTTTTGGGTTGTGAGTCGGAGCTTAGTTGTGGGGTCCGTGCGAAGGCTGGGACGCAGAAGCAGGAGGTGCTTTTCCTGCCCCAGCCTCAGGCTCCAGCCGGGGACCTGGTTTCTCAGTGGTGCTGAGCCCTTCCCTGGCTTCTGGCCCCGCTCCTTTCTCGCGGGCACCTGCAGCAGCTGCTGCTCGCTGTGGGGTTTGGGTGCGTTCCCCCACTGGAAGCTGGGCTGCCTTGCTTGGGAAGCCAGACTCGGGGCTGCATGGGGCTGGCTGTTTGTTTGCACGGAATGGACAGCTCGCCCTATCACGATTTTAATTTCCTCTTTGATAAATACACCGGAAAAACACTCTGCCAGTCCCAGTGAGCAGATCTTAACAGGGACAGCTCAGGACTCTGCTCCCGGGGCCCCTTGGGAGCCTCTTCTCCTCTTCCTCAGCCATGGTCGCAGCCTGCACCACAGCCACCGGGGCTGCCAGGATGCAGGGACCTGCCGGCGGCAGCCGTCCCTGTCTCTTCAGCTGCTGTGGGGCAGCGGCAGAGCCGGAGCCGCTGACCCTGGGGAGGGAGGAGGAAGGAAGCAGGCCTGGTGCAAGGAGAGGGCAGAGCGCGCTGGCCCGCAGCGGATTTGAGCGGGGAGAGGGCAGAGCCGGGGCTGGGCACGCAGACGCTTCCTGCTGTCTGCCCTGGTGTCTCCGGCTGCCTTCCCCGGCAGCGACCCGAGAGCAGAAGCCAAAAACAGCCCGGCGGCAGCACCGGCAGGGACGGGGTTTGCTAACGTGTCCTCTCCCGCCGCTTTGCTCCACCTGCGTGACAGCACCGCGCAGTGACGGCAGCTCAGCCCTCGGGCCTGGCTCCCCTCTGGTTAATGGTTTCCTGCGAATGGCTTCTGAGATACCCATCAGTGCGCTGCCGCGGGAAGGCGGCCGGCCCTGCCTGCCTTTGCTGCTCTGGCAGCGATCTCCGTTGACGTTTTGTTGTTATCGTTTTGCTGTCTTCTCTCGCTGGTCCCCGAGGAGCGCCGGGCACGGTCCAAGCGCACGCATGCACGCTCGCACGCGCGCGCACAAAAAGAGCTCCGGCTCTAATTTTAGCCGTGACGTACGCGGGGGGAACGAGCAGCCGGGAGGAGGCAGGGTGTGAAGGGATGAGGTCCCAGCTGCAGGGCCCTGCGGTGACTCACCGCGGCCGCCTGCGCATCTACCCGCTCCGGTCACCAGCGCTCGCTTCTTCGGTGCCCTGGTGGCTGGTGACTCCCTCCTCGGGGGCGTCGCGGAGCGAGACGGCTGCTGGTGCAGCCCCTGCGCCAGGGCCCCTCGCTGCAGCAAGGGGAGGTAACACGCTCCTGGAGGCTGCCTGCTCCCAGCTCTTTGGTGCATTTAACGATGCACCAAGGAGATGGGAGCAAATCGCCCATCCCGTGATCCTCCCCTCGCTGCTTCGAGGGAAACTGTTGCATCCGGTGTTTGCAGAAGTGGTTTGGTTGTGAAAGGCTGAGGATACGTCCCCTTGCCGTGTCGCCCCAGATGCCCGTGCCCGGGGACACAGCATGCTCTGCGGGAGCAAAGGCCCTGCGTGGGGGCTCGGATCCGGGTACCGGGGCACAGTCCTTTCCCAGAGGCAAGGCAGCTCCCCGCAGGGGTCTCCTGTGCCGGGGTGGGCACAGCGCCTCTCCCTGCACTGGGAGAGGGTCTGTACCAGTGGAGGTGCTGGTGCCAAAGGGAAGGGAGCGGTAACACGCATCGGCAGGTCTGGTGCTTGGGCATCAGCACCGACTGAGAGCGGAGTGCGTGGGTTTGGGGCACGGAATGCTTCCCGGGGAGGGGAGCTGCTTCGGGCTGTCTGCAGGCACCGAGGGGATGAGCGGCTTGGTGCTGGGGGTCTCCGTCTCTTTCTGGCCCCCTTCCGCATGTGCGCCTCTCGCCAGGGGCGAGCCTGCCCGGGGCTGCTCGCAGAGGAAGTGCAGTTGGTTATTTAATGAGCGCTGTCAGGCTTTGCGGCGCAGGGAGGAGGCGGAGGGAGCAGCGGGGCGCTCGCTCGCCAAACTAGGACTTGGTCAGAGAGGGCTGGCCCGCCGCTGCTCCACGGCCACCGCCAGCCACTCGTCGCCTGCAGGGACCTCAGCTCCATTCCGGATCAGGTCACAGAGGCTTTGCCCCGCGCTCTGCCCTTCTTTCCTCCCCCCCTCCTCCTCCTCCTCGTCCCTGCGTTTTCCTGCTTTCGGTTGTGCTCGGTGGGGGATGGGAGGGGGCCGGGGGAGCGAGCCCGTAGCTGGTGGGTTTGTTCTGAGCAGGTGTCGTGTCCCACCACGCCGCGTAGAGGCAGGGGGGAGCAGACCCCCGAGTCATCCCCGCAACCCTCAGCCATACTCCTGCCCAGCCGTGCTGGCTCCTGGAGGCTGGGGCGAGCCGCAGCCATCCCGTGGGCTACGAGCGGTCCCCGGGGCTGGCACGGGGGCTCTGTGAAACCCAGCATCCGTGGCACTTCGCGGCACGTGGCTGTTGCTTCCCCTGCCGGAGGTGGGTTTCCAGCCGCACGGGCTGTATCCTGCCGGCCTGTGCGGCACGTGGAGGGCAAAGGGGAGGAGCACTGGGAAGCCTGTGGGGTGGCTTTGCTACGTGCCTTTGGGGGTCTGTGCAGCCCCCCAGCTCCGGGCATCGCTGCCTGAGCTCTGCATCCCTCGCCCTGGAGCTTTTTCTCTGTGCTGGTTTCGCTGCCTCTTCCCTTGGGATGCTGCCGTGGTCCCCTGCCCACGCTGGCACCGCGCTGGGGAATTTCCCCCCGCTTCCCACATGCTGGGGGAGCTGGGATCAGACAGCTGGGCTGCGGGACTGGCCTCCCTTTAAATAGCATCTCCCTCGGGTCCCTCCTCTACGTGAGGCACAGAGCTGCGTGTACCGAAGGAGGGGATCAGCTCTGGGGGGGGACAGCGGGCGTCTGCAGCAGGAACCAGAGGCTGGCCCTTCCTGAGCTCCAGATCGCCAGGGCCGCCTGCCTGCCCCACCACTGCTTCGCTGCTCTGCAAAGGCAGCTCTGAGAGATAAGGAGCTTTTTAACATCCTTCCCAGCCTGGGTCGCGGGTGATGCTGATGTGACCAAAATAGAAACTGCATGGACTGCTGCTGCCCCATCCCTGCTCTCGCTCGGCCCCCGTGCGCTGATGTTGTTTGCTCACCCTCGGCGTTTCCTTGCGGATAATTCACTATCCCAGGCCGCCGGTCCAGCCGCTTGGCTCTCGGCACAGCAGCCAAACACAGCAACGGCTTGTTTAAATCAGGGCTGTCCAACTGCTTGATAACCAGGAGGCAGATTATTTAGTGTAGTGGCAAATAAACTTCATAATGTTATGATGGTGGAAAGTTGTCAAGGGATATGAATGCGCGGACTCGGCCCAGGAGCCTCCAAGGAGACAGCTTTAGTTTAAATTAAGACAAAACTCCATCTTCCATGGATTTTGGGAAGGAAATCACATTGTTGTAATGGGAACATTACTCTGAGCCTTAGGGCTGGCAAACTCTTGACTTTATGAAGCATAAGTGGAGGGGCTGAGCTAGCCGGGCAGGCGTGCCTTAAATCAAGCCTGAGGCACGCTGAACGTGGCAGCGGGACCACGTGGGTCCCTCCCTGCTCTGCCAGCCTCGGGTTGCTGGCTGGGATGTGGGACAGGAGGAGCAGGGAAGGCGTGGGTTGTGTCACGCCGTGCCGTGAAGGGCTGCGTGTCGCACCAGAGGGGCTCGGGGTTGGCCCGGTTTGCACTGAGAAGGCAGCAAAGGGGCGGTGGGACTAGAGCTTGGAGAGAGGTGGGATGGAGCTGCCACCAGAAGGAGGTGGGATTATGCCAAGAACTGTAAAAAAAGCATCAGGCCCTTCTGCTCCCAGCCCCTGCTCTTCCCAGCAAGCCCCACCTTGAAAACATTTTCTCATGAAGGGCCAGGAAGGAGGTGGGACAGCTGGTCCCTTTTGCCTTATTTTGGTCAACGCACAGCCAAGCGGTGGGGACTGTGTTCAAATTGCTGCATGGGCTTGGGTAGTTCCTCCAACATTGCTTTGCCCCTTGGACAAGCTTCCTATGAGAAACTGCAAAGCCGCAGCGTTTCTTTTCTTCCTTGCAGCTGCCCCATGCGAGGCAGCTGTGAGTTCCCTGTCTCTGCCTCTGTCCCTCCTGCCCTGCTCCTTTGAAGAAAAGGGATTTTACAACAGCTCTTAATTAAAACCTCAGTGGAGGTGCTTCCTGCCAGTGCCTTTTGTCCCAGGGGACATTCTGTTGGTGTGAAGGGACGAGGGCTGGTGCCAGCCCTCTGCCACGTGCCAGGGGTTGACACCGAGACCCTGCCCCATGCAGGGAGCCAAGGGGGGCGTGAGGGACAGCAGGCTCGGTGTGCACAGGTGCTTATCTCGTGGCTGAAATTGGGCTCCCGTGACACAGTGAAGTGAGGTGCTGGCAGAGAAGATCAGCATGTGCAGGGACAGGAGTGGGATGCGTGTTGAGAAGGGCTGCTTTAGGAGGGGAATGCAAGAAGGGGTTGTTTAGTGGTGACTTGTTTCCTTCTAGCGTTTGGGAAATGTGTGGTGTTGGTGTGTGATGAAACAAGACGGGAACTACTGGAGTTTGACAGACGAGTGTCCTCTTCCCTTTGGCAGGGCCGGAGGGAAGCACCGAGGGTCCTGCTTTAACCCGCTTGCTGTGTTTGATGATGGCAGAATCAGCTGGTTGGCATCCCCAGCTCCTGATGGAGCTGCCAAAAAGGCTAAAAACGGTGTGGGATTAAAGTTAGTGGTGGCTGCCTGCAGAGCCTGGTCTCATCCTGGTGTATGCTGCGTAGTAATCCACCTGGGGCATCAGCAGTCCGGAGGGATGCTGACCTGGTGCCCTTTCACTGAGCCCTTGCTGCCAGCTGGGGTATCTGGGCTGTGCCATGAAATTCCAGTCCCCTGAAATAAATCGCGTGGGCGACTTTTCTTTCTGGCCATCCTCTGCAGCGATCCCATTACCTTTAGTATCTGGAACGTGTCAGACCTTGCGGGTATTTGGATCAGGTCCCTGTGCTGTCACTGCTGCGAGGTGGTGGAGCAGAGGCTTGTACTGCGAGAGCAGGAGGCTGCAAAGTTTGCTATTGCTCAGCTGTGTGCTCTGGGCAGTGGCGGCCTCTGTGCTAGGGCTGCACGCTGGTGCTCTCCCATCTGGTCTGGGCGTGCAGACCTGGCTGCAAAGCGTCACGGTCTGCGTGGCGCATGCGAGCTTTACGGCACAGAGGCCAAGCTGGTGTCGCTGCCTGTCCCTTGGGAGTCAGAGCAGTCCTGGGACCTCCAGCTTGGCCACCAACGTGCCCAGTAACACTGACAGGTTTCTGAGCAAGTTAGCAAAGCCCTTAGGTGTTGCCTGGGGTGACATGCTCCCGGTTCACGCTCAGGTACCCCTGGCAGGAGCCTCTGCGCAGCTCACTGCAGAGAGGGGCAGTGGTGTCCATACGTGCTGAGACCTCGGAGCTGGCAGGAGGTCCTTAGCAGCTGAACGTGTGTGGCCGGCCAGCCCGTCCCTAAGCCCTTGCCTTGTTGTATTGCTGGCAGGGAGGGCTGAAGTCCCTGGATCAACCCCGGGGCTCACTGGGTGGTAGGTGGGGACCCGTTCCCCTCCGAGTGCTCTGCAAGGGCCAAAATGGCATTCTGCTGCCTGGAGGGGCAACCCTAAGGTTGTGGCAGTAACCTCCTCCTCCGCAGTATGAGGGTGGTGCTGCAGCTGGGGGTGTCCTTGGCCACAGGCATGCCACAGTCTCGCAGCTCAGGGGCCTGGGAGGTGCTGCATGTAGGCGGTGGCACTTGTTGCATTACAGCGAATGAGTGAATCCTAAAACAAAAGGTGAGCGTGGCCCATAGCTCACCCCTCACAACGCTTCAAAAGGCTCGCGGTTTGGACGGAGCCTTCCCGCCGCCGTGCTGGAGGTGTTTCTGGTTGCCTCAGTCCCATGAGCGGTTCCTGGGCGTGCAGCACCACTCACGCACACGTCAGCTGTGGCGATGGATGGGAAGGGAGGCTGGCTGACGGTGCCGGTAAGCGAGAGCTGTTGCGCAGGAGGTGAGCGCTGCAGCCCCCGCTGCGACAACTGCCGATGGCTCATGCAGCCCGCAGGCGCTCGCTGCTGCCGTCCTGCTCCGGCACTGGGTTGGCTGGCGTTCCCTGCGCTCCGCGCGGATTCTTCTCAGGCTTTTCGGCCCTGGAGGCCCTCGTTCTCACGGCCTTGCCCCCTCGTGCAGCTTCTGCCTCTGTCTTATTTGTGTGATGTAGGACAGATTACAGCTGGAGTGGAAATTTTGGGTAGGAACAAGCTGCGCGGAGTTTGGGAACTTGCTCACCTCGCTGCAACCAAAGCCCTGAGGGCTGTACCACATCTTGACCGGTGTGCTTCCTTCCCGTCCAGCATGGGCACCTTCCTCAGCAGACCTTATCCGTGGGGGTCACGCTGCCCAGTGCATCAGGGCGGGCTGGGGAGCCCGAGGGAGAGGAGAGGCCAGCAGCTGATGTCTGGGAGCAGGGACAGGGGACAGGGTCTCAGCAGAGGCAGTGTGGGGACAGCAGTACGTGGGAAGATCGAGTGTCTGAAAGGCCGGGGAGTGTGAGCTGACGACGGGAACCGAGGCTGAAGGCAAGCTGAGGTGTGTCAGCAGGGCAGGGGTCAGCTCCCTGGGTGGGCTCCCAGGATTTTGTCCCTTGGTCCCTACAGGGTCCTGATAGGGAGGAGACAGAGACAGAAGCCCAGGAGTCCTGGTGTCACACATAGGTGGCTATTAATAACACCCCTTCCCTGTGGTTGAGCTGTGCCAGTCAGCCGTCCTTGCCAGGGGAGGACAGCTTGTAAACTGAAATGGGCTCTCGTTTGCATGCTGCCAGCTCTGGTGCCACAGCACCTACCCAGCAGCTGCAGCAAGCCTTGCTTCACACTCAGCCAGGACGGGCTCTCGTCACGGAGCAGGGTGAAACTCGGGCTCGTTTCCCTCGCTGTAGCCCCGTGGTTGGAAAAAATGCTTTCCAGTCGACTAACTGGAGGCTTGCTGAAAGGTCTGGAGGAGCTGATGGTGATTTTCAAGTCCAGACTTCTCTAGGGCTCAAGGCTTGTTTGTCATGCAGCCAGTAGTGTCCTGAAGTGGGGTCCTCTTGCCACCCTTGGTGCCAGGAGAGGAGTGCCGCGGCTGGCAGTGCGGAAAGGCAGCCTGGCATCCCCCTTGCATCTGGGCGCTGTCAGGAGGACGCCAGGCTGCTGGAGGGACAGAGGGAATAATAACACAGAGGAAGGACCAAGCAGGCGTGCTGCACAGCATCGCTCTACGTGTCTAAGGACACAGGAACATGGTCAGCACAATACCTAGAAGTTTTCTTGAGGCTGCTGGAGCAGAGCAGAGTAATGGAGCTGAGTATCAAGAAGCTCTCCCTGATGTGGGCAGAGCCTATGCCCTGAGGGATACTGCATGTTTAGGTGTAGGAGTCAGCCTGTCCAGTTTGTAGCTACCACCACCACAGGAGGGATGGCTGCTGGGTGATCAGGGTCACCATATCAGCCGATCCACAAGCTCTGTGTCTAGTGAAGTTACAAGGTGCGAGTTCTTCCTCTTCCATCCCTGCTTCACTCTCCAGGGGCATTTAGATCCTGCCACCGAGGTTAGCTCTGTCCTTAGAGCTTAGCTCTGTCCTTAGAGCACGAGGTTGCGGCTTTCTCCGAGTGCCCAGGGAGGGTACTGCAGCAACTTCCTCCTCCCCCAGCTCTTGAGGGCAGCACACACCCTGGGATATGTTCCTGCTTCAGCAACATCTCTGCCCACCACTGCCAGGCAGGGAGCGTGGGAGGCTGAGGAGCTCTGAGGGGTCTGGTTAGAAAAAAGCTCCCAAAAGCTCCGATTGCAGATCATGAGCACGCCAGAGCTGCTCACTCCTTCCTTATTCACAGAAGGAGATTGAAATGATAGTGTAAAGCTGCTTGTGAGTAGTTGATATCCTAGTGCGTGCAGCAGTATTTCCTTCCCCTCCCACCCTGCAAATGCCAGACTGCCTCCATCCAGCCTCCGTACCTAACTTAGCCCAGTGATGCAGCCTGCAGAGCAGCAACAAGCACCGGCTGTTCTCTTCGTGTCTCAGCTGCAAGCAGTCTCTTAAGAGAAGCCTGGAGATCACAGAAATGTTGGTAGCTTTAGGCCAAGAGCTTCCAGGACTCAGCTCTCCTTAGGCTCCTCTCCACCCAGTGCATGGTTCCCCAACTGCTCTGCACACAGCTTTGCTGGGGCACATCAGTCCTGGGCACCCCATGCAGTCAGTCCATCTGCATTGCCAGCAGCAGCTCTCAACAACTGTGGTAGACCATTTGGAGCTCAGATTGGAAGTCAGTTGCAAGTGATGGGGATATCTTCACCATCAGATCTGAGCTGCCACATGGTGCTGTTGTGGGTTGTCAGATGATTGCCCAGCAATAACCTTCACCACTGGTGGCTTGAGCATGAGTCCATGTGCCACTTTCTGATAGCCCTGAAGATAAAAAGGACTGTAATCAGCTAGAAACTGAACATAAATGTCAAGCCAAGGTTGTTCTAGCAAGTTTCTTCATGCGACTGTGGTGCGAAAAGGAAGGAAGCTGTGTTGAGAGATCTTCCTGCCCATAGCAGCAGCTCAGCAAGCACTGCACAAGGTTCATGTTAGTGGACTATCTGGGTCAGAAGGGAGCATTCATTCAGCTCATTCGGGATGTAGTTGGACAATTACATCTCCCCCAGCAACTTAAGCCAGTCAAGAAGAGTTTGTTGCAGCTTGCCACACAGGCAGCTCTCGCCTGTGTTTTTTTTTTTTAACATCTTTTATTTGTTCAGACAATTTTTAACACCTGTTGGTGATGATGCAATTTACTGCACTGTCCCACAGATGATGGGGAGAAGGGACAAGAATGTACCTGCATTGCTTGCTGTGATGGAACTTGAGAAATCCTTCCGAGGAGATAGCACTTTGTTTTTGCTTTCAGTTCAGCAAGGCTTTAGCTCCCCTGGTGCTGCTCTCTGAATTGGAAATTCCTCTGGAGAGCATCAGTGTACTTTTTTCCCTCCTCATCTGATATTGCTGAGTACAGACATGGCAATGAGGTTAGAAACTAAAGAGTTTCAGCTCCACCAGGCTGGAGGAGATGGAACCAAGCCTTGCCTTCTACAAAAAATACAAACTCAGCTTTATACTCCTCTAAAAGAAATAGAGGTACAGCCCAATGGGTTGCTTGCAGTACAAGCACTGAACAAAAACTCCTGGTTGTGGTCCAGAAAATAGCATGTGTATACCATCTTATATGCATATCCCAAACAAAAAGGGAAGCTTCTGACAAATTTCCCTGTTTGCGTGGACCTCAAGGCATTGGAGGTTTGGGCCAGGGTGTTCTGAAGGTCCTCAAAGCATTGCTGACCTGCAAGCAAGTGCCTAAAAGAGCATGACTAGGGAGGAAGGAAGATGTGAGTGCAGCAGATATTAATCCTAATGCAGTGGTGGTTGACATGCTGTGTCCTCAGGAAGGGTAGAGGAACAGCCTTTTACAGCACAGAAATTGTTGAGAGTTGTGGGGGTGGCAGCTTGTGTGTGCCTACGTAATCTAGAGCCCCCTGCCTTTGCAGCAATTGAAGATCCAGAAGTTTGCTTCTACCAAGCTGTGGGTGCCAGTGTTTTTTGAGTTGTCCTCAAAAAAATCCTCTCTGTTTAGAGACTGAAGACAAGCGATGGCTGGAGGGTTGGAAGAGAAGCACTAGTTCTGGAGGATAGGAGTACTGGTGCTAGTCAGTCAGCCTCTTCCACTCAAACCTTTGCATGCCAAGCTGAGAGCGCTGAAACCACTGCTGCAGCACCTTCCATCTGTGGCCCAGTGCTTTTCATGGAAAGCTGCAATGTCCTGGCAACCTGTCAAGGTTTGAGGGCTGGGCAGGGAAAGGTCAAGAGACCTGTTAAAGCTCTTTCCAAAACGAGAGGGAAGTTTTGAGCAGGACAGATAGGATGATTTTCCTAGCTTTCCTCTGTTCCAGCTTTCTCAGCCAGCCTCCACCAAATGTGCCTGCTCCACTTTGACTTCTCTGATCGTTTTCCTTCTTTAGTGCTTAATTTCCATTTGCCACAAATTCTGCGGGGCTGCTGCTTGTGCTGAGCGGTTACGGCTGGGACACCAGGAGTACCAGCACCAGGGGAGCAAAGAGTGCTGGGGCAGTGACCAGGCTGAGAGGTGCCGGGGCTGTTGTCTTCTGGGCAGCAGGGCAGGAGCTTGTCCTCGGAGTGGTCCAGTGTGTGTTTCTGAGGACTCTTTCCCTGAGCTCAGCTGTGAAAATAAACATAGAGACTGCCCTAAAAAGAGCTTTGGCTCTGAACTCAAGGGGAGGGAGAGTCCCGTGGCCCAGCTGCTGCCAGTGGGTTTAGCAGAGGCTGGTCTCAGCCCTGCCACGCATCGCAGCACCCAGCTCTCCGCTGTGTCCCTGCTCCTGCCTCCTGTCCCCGCCGTGTCCCGCAGATCCGCGGGGAG
>VXAA01004720.1:108856-134158 GCA_013399115.1 Anseranas semipalmata
CAGGCAGGGCTCTCTGTGCCCCGGGGAAGGCTGCTTCAGGCTCCACCACATCTTGGTGGAGCATCCCGGGTGTTTTGCAAGGGACTTGACATTCCTGAGGGCTTTGGCATGCGTTCCTCCCGCCCTGAGCTAATAGCTGGCCCTTCCATGTCTTCCAGGAAAGCTATTGCCAAGTCCAGCCTCCAGCACATGGTAGCCCAGCCAAACCCTGCACTAGCCCTGAGGAGTGAGTCGGAGAGGCAGATACGCAGCAGCGTGGACTGGAGCGTAAGTTGTGTTGCATTTTGGGATGGGCTCCTGGCCAGGAAGCAGCAGGCTCTTCCCAGGCTGAGGCTTCCCAGGTGACTTTGGCTTTGACACATTTATGACCTCCGCCGTTGCCACCAGCTGGTGCCAGCGTCTGTGCTGCTGGCAGCACCCCTTGACGCTGTGAGGAGAGGCTGCGCAGCCACAAGCAGTTCCCTGGGAGGATGGCACAGCTACTCCACTTCCAGCTCTTCTGCTCCTGGCAGTGGAGGTCTGCTGGTGGCTGGGGCTGAGCAACAGGAGTAAGCCCCTGCTCCTTCACAGGCAAAGCCAGACAGGTTTTAAGCTGCACCTTTGGGTCATAGAGCAGAAACTGCTCACACGTGGTGAATTTCCCCAGATGTCTCCTCTGAGGGGGTGGTGGAAGCAGTCCTTCTGTGCAGGACACTTCGCAACTGGGCTGTAGGTCCTTGCTGTGGGATCTGAAAGAGGGGAGAGTTGGTTTCCTGAGGCCTTCTCATTTGTAGCGAGTGGCTCATGGCAGCAGCTTTGTGAAGTTTCCTGGGTCCAGATGTTGGCCCTCATTGTTCAGTGTATCTTGTCACCCCGCCAAGACATAGCTTCCCCTCTTTCTCCACCCCCCCCTCCTCCGCCTCATCCCAGGTGTCTTGTCCCTAGCACAAAGCAGTTTAGGGACAAGGTGTTCATCTGGGGGTGCTCTCAGAGAAACATGTTGTCTCGTGCCTTTCAGGAGACTGCAGTCTATGGGGAGCACATCTGGTTTGAGACCAATGTCTCTGGGGATTTCTGCTACGTTGGGGAACAGAACTGCATGGCGAAACTGCTGGTAAGTCACCTGGGGCCACTCGCGTCCCCTGCAAGGTCTGCAGATGCAGGCTGTGCTGCCACCCGGCGGAGAGACCATGAAGGCCCTGCTGCTGCCTGAAGCTGGGAGAAGCGTGGGGGACCTGGAGAGCTAGCAAGGGGAAGAGAGCATGTGTTCTTCCTGCCTCTGTGTGCTGGAGTATTGCGTCCCCAATTTCTGCCAGTGCTGGCGGTTGGTTTGCAGTGGGAACCCGATACAGGGTTGTCGCCCAGCTGGACGTGACACAGTGTTCCAGGGAGAGGTTTGCTGGGATCCCGCACGCTTAGAGGAAGAATCTGAACCCAGCTTCTCTGGGAAGAACTTTCAATAGAGAGGAAGATGAGTACTGGAGACCCAGGCCTGTTGTCTCCTGACCCTGTATGCAGGACTGGAGCCCAAGTAGATCTTGCGGGGTTGCTGCCGTTCTTTCTCCCTGCTTGCAGACTTGATCCTGCTTGTGGTGCTGGATGCGAAGCACTGATGCCACCCTGTGCCTGCCCACTGGCCTTACAGCATGAGCCCAAGCTGTAAGCCAGCACCCTGTGAGTGCTTCCCAAACCAGCCCCTGTGGTGCTCTCAGACAGTGTCAGAGGCCAAGGACTGATTATGCAGTGGGAGAGCACCTCCCTGCTGTGTTGCAGACCCAAGAGCATCAGCTCTAGGCATGTGCTTAGATCCCCTTACTTGCAAGGTGTCCAGGTTGTATGTAACTCCTACAGGACTTGTTCTGCACTCTGAAAAATACGATGGAAGTGTGAGGGGAGGCTGAGCTTGCTGGCCTCTGAACCCTGCTGTTCATGAAAACATGCATGTTTTTCCTTCCCTTTTCTCATCCTCCAGCAAAAACCTCTCTCCAGGCGTAAGTGTGCAGCCTGCAAGATCGTAGTGCATACACCCTGCATAGAACAGCTGGAGAAAGTGAGTAAAGCCTGTTAAGCCCTCTCTGTGGCTTGCAAAGCTCTAACAGCCTTTTCCTGGCCAGCCCTTTCTCTGGGATAGCATAATGCAAGAGGGTTGGGAACTGCAATGTGTTGTTGAGACGAGGGGTCCTATGAGAAGATGATACCAAAAGGAGCACTAATGACACAATTGGGACCCCAGGCCCCATTTTGTTCAGTGAGGGAGATAAGTTGTGAGTTTCACAGGCAAGCACTGAACATCTCCAGAGGCTCTGCTATAGTAAAATAAACTCCAGTAGATTTCCTTCAGGTGATGGTTTTACTGATTCCTACCATGTGTGTTCAATCCACAGATAAACTTCCGCTGCAAACCTTCCTTCAGGGAGTCAGGATCCCGGAACGTACGGGAGGTGAGAGATGTTCCTCGGACGCTGCCCGTGTCTGCCCTCTCACCTGTCCAGTTTGGTGGCAAAGGGATCAGATGCTGCCAGCATGTTGCCCATCAAAGCGCTGGCACTGTGCTGCCTCCTGGCTCCAAAGGGGAGGTGCAATAAAGGAATGTTTCTTTGCCGGGCACTAGCACAGACTGGTTGTGAGGAGCTTGCAAGCAGCAAAAGGCAGAGCATCTGCTTCTAAAGCTCCTGTATCTGCATGGAGGGAACCTGCAAACAGTGTTTCCTGAGAGAGTTTTTTACCCCTCCTGTGCTGGTCCTCAATCAACTAGAGGAGGCCGTGATTCCCCAAGTCTCCCACAGTTTGGAAGGGGGCAGTACAGGGTTATTTCTTGCTTTAGCATTCAGTTTCACCCTGGGTGCCACAGGTACTCCATGTAGCAATGGAAGAAGTCCACAGTGGTGCTGTTGGACCCCTTTATTCCACATCATAATGTAGTGGGTGTAAGCGGTAGCCTGGGGCCTGTTTGCTGAGCTGCACTGGTGAAAGCACCTGCCAGCCTTTGTGGTTCACCCTTCAGCTTGTGGAAACAGAGTAGCCCACACAAAGCTCTGGCGTGGCTTCTGATGGCTCAGTCATGGGCCATTTTGGTAACACAGCTGCTGCCCCCACACCATGTTTGTGCTGGCACAGGAGACATGGTAGGGAAGAGGTACTCAGGGCTGCTTGTTCAGAAATGCCAGTGTGACCTGGTAAGGTGAAGCTTTCAACATCAGTTCAAACCTTTCTTTCTTTATTTTTCTCTCCTACCCTGTGGCCCTCCTTCCTATTGCACAATTAGTCCAGCTCCCTTATTTGTCCTTCACTTAGTTTTTGGGCTCTGCTGACAACTTCTGGCAGTGCCTCTCTGCTTCCCTTTTCCTCCTCTCCAACCTCTACTAATTCTCTCTCCCAGCCCTTTTTATCCTTCCCCTTTCCTGGTTTTCCTCCTTTTACTTACAAACCCTGCTTTTCCATCCTATCTTTCTAATGCTCAGTTTCTCCAAGGGCTCTTCCCTGCCACCTCCCTAGAAAAGCATTCTTCCAGACTTTGTGCTGCTTGGGTCTGTCCCCGTACAATGCTCACAGACCCCACTGTTGCGTTTCCCTGCCTCCACAATCCTGCAAGAACCAGCCCTCACAGCAAGCCCATGGGCAGGGAGAAAGTGCCCATGAGCAGCCTTGCTCCGCTCCCTGCAGCAGGTGGGCAGGGCAGGGGCTGAGGCTGGCCAGCAGATTTTGACCTGGGGAGAAGAGCAGGGTGAACTGGGCCTGGGGGCTTTGGGGCTGCTTCTTTCCTAGAACATGGTTGTTAGGAGCTAGGCAGGTAGCTGCTTGGCTGCAAGCACTCCCATCGTCATGCTGTACACACAAATTACGTCTCACTGGGGATTTTCACACCTTCCACTGGCACTTTTTTCACCTTTTACTATGGTCATCTGGTCAGAGAGATTAAGAGACAGAGATGTGATTTATGGCCAAAGTAGCATTCCACACTGCTGCTTACTCTGTTGTGTTTGCTTTCCGTGATTCTGTCTTCAGTTTTCCTTGCTTCCTTCCTGTTTTCTGGTGGTGGTTTTTTTTGGGGGGGGGCGGTTAATTCCTGAGCACCTTAAAGTGGCCTCTTGCTCCCCAGTTCTTTGGCTTTGCCTTCTCATAGAGGTTTGGTGCCGGTGCGTGTGAACAGTGGGCTTGCTGCAAGAGCAGAGGTCCTGGCTGGTCTGTATCCATCCCTCATGCCTGTTCCTCCATTCTTGCACACACTAGGCCTTTAACGTTTTTTTTTCTTTTTTTCTTTTCTCTTTAGCCTATAGTTGTCCGGCATCACTGGGTGCACCGGAGACGGCAGGAAGGGAAATGCCGGCAGTGTGGCAAGGTGAGAGGGCATCTTGGTTTTTTTCTCAGCCTGAAGGAAAGCTAAGGTCAGACTAGGAACAATAACAGGTCTGGGAAGCAGAATTCCTGCCTAACATCCCACTATTCCTGCTAGGCAGGAGCAGCCTACAGCAAAACCAAGGCTTGTGCCCTGCTTTGCACAGTGAAACACTACATAAGTGCTTCCCATTTAGAGTTTGGGCATCAGTCCTGGAGGCAACCGTCTTCCTGACGTACTTTCCCTGGGCAATAGGAACGTTTCTGCAGAGCACAGTGACCT
This sequence comes from Anseranas semipalmata, assembly GCA_013399115.1. Classification (NCBI taxonomy): domain Eukaryota; kingdom Metazoa; phylum Chordata; class Aves; order Anseriformes; family Anseranatidae; genus Anseranas; species Anseranas semipalmata. The sequence goes on from VXAA01004720.1 coordinate 113,454, forward strand.
CCCTGGTGCCATAGTATGGTTGGGGCTGACAAGGATCCAGGGGGCTCCAGCTGCAGGCACATTATCTTTGTTTATGTCTCTCCTGGTGGTGGGAAAGTCCTGTTGGATGGTAGAAAGCTGTAAGGGAATTCCCTAAGCCTCTTACCCTTCCCTCTGCAGGGTTTCCAGCAGAAGTTTGCCTTCCACAGTAAAGAGATTGTAGCCATCAGCTGTTCCTGGTGCAAGCAAGCGGTGAGCAAAGCCCCCAGTGAACGTCTTACCAGTCTGCTCTGCATCTAATGACCTCTGCTTTCTGCTGGGACTCCCCTAGCTTATTCTTTGCAGCCTGCCCTTACAGCTCCTCTTACTGGGGTAGCTGGGAGTTTCTATGAGAAACTTTCTCCTCAGTGCCTCCCAAGGGAAGCCTTCCCATTTCAAAACTCCTGCATCATTTCCTACAGCAATGGCATGGGGGATCTGGGAGGAAGAGAAGGTGGCTGTCCCCAGCAAATGGAGCAGCTGATTTTTCTCTCCGTCTCTCTGCTTCTCCAGTATCACAGCAAAGTGTCGTGTTTCATGCTGCAACACATCGAAGAGCCCTGCTCACTGGGGGCTCACGCTGCTGTCGTCGTTCCTCCCACCTGGATTTTGCGGGTCCGACGGCCCCAGGTAAGGCATATCGGCTCTTGCGTTTTTGCATGGCTCCTGCTTGCCCAGCAGCTCCTTACATAGTGTTTGGGTTTCTTTTCTCTCCAGAATCCAATGAAATCCAGTAAGAAGAAGAAGAGGACATCGTTCAAGCGGAAATCCAGCAAAAAGGGCGCCGAGGTAGAAGATAAGGGAATGGGGTGACCTTGTGTTGGAAGGGCAGAGGGTCTAGGCAGCGAGGAGCAGGATCGGGAAATAAGGGCACTTTGCACAGTCTGCACTGAGGTTAAGGAGGGTGAGGTGCAGGGAGGGTGCTGGGGCAAGGAGGAGCCTTGGGAGAGGCTGAAGATCTCAGAGGATCACCAAGATGAGAAAGGCCTGGGAGGTGAGCTATGCCCGCTGGCAGGGCAAATCCCAGCTATAAGGCTTATGGGGTGGCTGGGATGTTCTCTTCCTTCCACCCCTGACCTGCATGATGTTAGGGCTCAGCTGGAGGTGGGAGTTTGCGTTTCACAAGATTTGTTGATGGACCTGTGGCGTCTTTTGCAGGAAGGGAGGTGGAAACCTTTTGTCATCAAGCCCATGCCAGCTCCTCTCATGAAGCCTTTGCTGGTGTTTGTGAACCCCAAGAGTGGTGGGAATCAGGTATGGCCTTGTCCTACATCTCCCTGAGAAGGCAGGTCTCTGAGGGCATTGCCATTTGGCTGCTGAGAACTCTGCACAGCTTTGGTAATCTCTCAGCTGCAGAAGGGACAAGCAACCTCCATGATGTCAGTTTGCTACCTGGTACTGCCCACCTAACCCAGATTTTGCCTGAGTCCCCCAGAACGCCACTGCCTTGGCCTGTCCCCAGAACCAGATTTCTTCTTCCCTCTGTCCACTGGGAACTGCCTGTTTCCTGAAGTGTTTCTTATCCCCCTAGGGAGCCAAGATCATCCAGTCCTTCATGTGGTATCTCAACCCACGGCAAGTTTTCGACCTCAGCCAGGGCGGGCCCAAGGAGGCGTGAGTACTGATGGGGGCAGCACCCTTCTCTCCCCCATCCCGTCCCCAGAGCTCTTTCTGCAGCTGGTAGAGGCCTGATGCTCCATAGCTCCCTTGTGCAAAGAGACGTTCAAACAAGTTCAGGATTTGAGAGGCCTCTCTAGGATACCTTCTGACCAGTCCTGACCTTCCAGTGTTTCCTGCAGGACAGATGGTCTAACCTTGAGGCTAGTGGCTAAGAGATGAGCTGTGGGGTGACATTCCCAAATCCCAAATGGGGAGGGAGACACACACAGTTTTGTGAATGCCACCTCCCTCAAGGCTCTATGAGGGCAGGGACCCCTGCAGCCACTGAGTGACACCTTTACCTGGCTGCAGTCTGTGTCTGCCTTCCCCTCCTGACCCTTCCTGTTCCCTGCAGGCTGGAGCTGTACCGCAAGGTCCACAACCTACGGATCCTGGCGTGTGGAGGAGACGGCACGGTAAGTCCCCCAGCCCCTTCATGCCTTTGCAGTACCCTTTCAACAGCCCTCCTCACTGTAATCCAGAACGGGGCAAAATGTGTGCGCTGTATCTGTGGCACAACTGGTAGCACCAGATACTGTGGGTCCCTTCGTGCACCTTTCCAAGGTGCACTACTTGCCTGGTGTGTCTGCTTTTGTGGTCCTTCTGGGGGGCAGTGTCCCCACTGGGGTTACTAGCATCTCCTACAGCACCCGTTTGGAGCATTAAGGAACATGAATAGCCTCAGTAGAGGCTAAGGGGACCTGTCTCTGTCTCCCTGGCCATAGCTAGTGCTCCATGTCATATTCACCTGCCTGCTGGTCCCTGAAATAGCGAGCTGTTTCTCTGCTCTCTCTTGCTCGAGCAGGTGGGCTGGATACTCTCCATTCTGGACCAGCTACGCCTCAACCCACCTCCTCCTGTGGCTATCCTGCCTTTGGGGACAGGGAACGACTTGGCCAGGACACTGAACTGGGGTGGGGTAAGTGATGGGCAGAAGAGCCTACTGCTGCCAGAGGTGGGCCTGAGCGGTTTGACTTTGTTCCAGACGCACGGATGGGGTTTTGCACCAGCTTTCCCTAAATGCAGACCAACAGATAAGTGCCATGTGGACATTACTGTTCTTCTGACATTTGAAATAGTCTGAATTAATTATAATATATTAGGACATTTACAAAAGCAGTCATTATTTCAAACTTTCAGGAGATTTTTAGAATGAAGATGCATTGTTTTTAATTTTAAAGTCCCATTTAGTTGTTGTGCATTCAAGTAGAATCTGTCTTTTCCACATCCTTTGCTCTGAGATGTCTGCCCACAGTCCACTGTCTCTGTGGCCCCTCTGGGAGACAGACAGAAGACTCACCAGATCCTGATCTTTACCAGGGTTACACAGATGAGCCTCTGTCCAAGATCTTGTCACATGTGGAAGATGGAAACATTGTGCAGCTCGATCGCTGGAACCTCCATGTGGAGCCAAACCCTGATGCAAACCCCGAGGAAAAGGATGAGGCAGCCACTGACAAGGTGGGACATCTCCTCTCTGCCTTTGTTCCCTGCTCCACTGGAGTATCTGCTACACCTCTGCTGAGCAGGGGGTGGGCTGGATGCTGCACTGCCATAGCCCCTGTGATCCCTGTTCCTGGACACTGCCTGTCCTGCCGTGGGGCCTGTGCCAATGCCATGACGCCACTGAGCTGGGAGCAGCAGAGAAGGGCTGGTCCATCACCTCAGGCTGGTCACCTCTGTAATGTTGTATTATTCCCTTCCATTTCAGCTCCCCTTGGATGTCTTTAATAACTATTTCAGCCTTGGCTTTGATGCACGGGTGACACTGGAGTTTCACGAATCCCGAGGTACGTAGCAGCAGGGTGCGGCAGGGCTGGGGCAGGGTCCGTGATGAGGGGGTGCCACAGAGGTGGCACCGTGTAAGATGCTCCTCAGGAAAGCAGACGAGGATTGATAGAGGGACAGAGGTGAAATCAGAGGCGTGAGTGGAGCTGTCGAGGGGGAAGAGGAGTGCCTGCAAGGGAAGAGAGCTGGGGACTGTCCTGGCAGAGGCTGTCTGGAGAGCCATGTTTGGAGAGAGCAGGCAAGGGAAGTATTTCCACATACAGGCCAATGACCGGGACTTTTTTTTCCTTTCCCTAGAGGCCAATCCAGAGAAGTTCAACAGCCGGTTTCGGAATAAAATGTTCTATGCTGGGGTGAGTGCATGAGGGTATCTGGGCATGCCCTCATAGATTCAGCTGGAGCACAGGCATGGCCGCAGCTCTGGTCCACAGCCTCAAGCCAGTCCTCTGAGTTACCAGGGCCTTTGCATACACCCAAGCTGAGCCCTGCCCCTGAAGCTGGAGAGGTGCCGGAGAAGGGCTGCAGCACTGGGAGTTGCAGCTCTGCTTGGCTGCAAATGCTGCTGGTGGTACAGCTTGCTCTCTGGCCTGCGGTACAGTTGCTCCCTTGATCTCCTGCCACTATTGTTCTTATTCTCAGGCTCGTGGACAGTCAGCCAGGGAGGACCTCCCCAGAGCTGTGGGAAGGCAGGCTGGCCCTCCTGCAGGGGAGCGGGAAGCCTCTCTATAGTCCCCACACTACTTTGGTCTTTTTTTTTTGTTTTAAACCTTGGGCCAGTTACAGCTCCCTGGCTAGTAATGCCTTCTAGAGCTTTGTGTCTCAGTGTCTTCTTTACTTGTCCATCCCCACACCCTCAATATACCTCCCTACACAGGTGGAGGGGTGACTGCTATTTGAGCAGTACTGAGCCAAATGCTGCTCTGCACCATCTCACATCTCTCCCATTTGCTTCCCCTCCTCTCTGCACAGTTAAACACAAAGGATACCCTAGGATCTGTGTAACAGAGGCCATAGAGTCTCTCCTGGTATCTCTACATGGGGTCACATCATCTCTGTTTTATGCTTGACACTGAATTTGTCTCTTGTGACTCAAGTGTCTTCACAGAGGAAGCCCACCTTGCCTGCTCTTCCCTAAAGCCAGGACTGGGCTGGCAAGGGAATGTTACTGAAGCTGTGAGGTGCCCCAAGGTTTTTGGTAGGCAAAATGGCAAGAGGAATGGGTCAGGTTGTTTTGGGAGAGGGAGAGAAGAGGGCTTCTGCCAGTCAACAGGGAGGGGGTTTGCTCCTCTCAGCAGCTGAGGTCTGAAGGTGGGTGGCAGGCTTCCTGGCTGCCCATTTCAGCGAATGTCTGGGCACTAACTCTGTCTCTTGCCTTGGCAGACGGCTTTCTCCGACTTCCTCACAGGGAGCTCCAAAGATTTAGCCAAGCACGTCAAGTTGGTTGTGAGTGTGCATCAGTACTCTGGGCCAGGGAGGGGGGCAAACTGTATAGGGAGCAAGGAGCAGCCCCTCTAAGCACACTGAGCTTCCCAGGGCTAGGGGAGAGGACATGTTCATTGGGGCATCAGCTTCCCCTGGCTTGGAGGTCAGTTGCCATGAGGAGCAGGGAGGAGGCTGTTTCATCCCAGGTGGGTAGGGTGGGCCAGACCCCCTCCTTACAGCAGCCTGAATGCCCCTATGTTGTCTCCAGTGCGATGGGACAGACCTGACCCCCAAGATCCAGGACCTGAAGCCCCAGTGCTTGGTCTTCCTGAACATCCCCAGGTGAGCAGACCCAGGACCTGCCCTTGTGTGCTGAACTCCTCACTGCCTTCCAACAGATCTGTGCTCAGGTTCGAGGGTACCTGTCCACGCTCACTGTCCCTTTACAGGTACTGTGCAGGCACTATGCCCTGGGGCAACCCTGGGGAGCACCACGACTTCGAGCCACAGCGCCATGATGATGGCTGTATTGAAGTCATCGGCTTCACCATGACATCCCTGGTGAGTTGGTGCTGTTGCTGGTGGCAGCTAGCAACCAGGGGAGTGACCAGTCCCATTGTCCAGGAGTCAGTCAGCCCCACTGCTCCTCAGCTCCCCTCCTGTGGAGTTGTGGTGCTGGCATGTGTGACAGTGTCTGCTCTCTGAGACTTAGGCAAGGTGCTGTCATGCACTGCTCTCTGTGGATCTCTTCCCACTGAGAGCACTCCCCAAACCCTCAGAACTCAGTTCACTGGCAACGTCTGGCTGACAGTGGGTGTTCTCCCCATCCACCCCTCAGTCCATGCTCTGCTCTCACTCTGGAATTCTTTCACAGGCTGCTTTGCAGGTGGGTGGCCATGGGGAGCGGCTGTGCCAGTGCCGGCAGGTGGTTCTCACCACGTCCAAGGCCATCCCCATGCAGGTAGACGGGGAGCCCTGCAAGCTGGCAGCTTCCTGCATCCACATCTCCCTGCGCAACCAAGCCAATATGGTGCAGAAGACCAAACGGCGCAACTCCATGCCTCTGCTCAATGAGTAGGTTCCTCAGATCAGTCTGTCATCTCCTCTCCGAAGCAGAGGGGATGGATGGGGAAGGGAAGGGACTCATCTGTCATGCCCAGAAGCATTTTGATTCTCTCAGGAAGGGATCAGGCTGCAGAAATGTGCCCTGACCCTGATGCTGGAGAAGCTGCTGGTGGCAAGCTCCCCACCCCAGCCTGTGCTCTCGCCTGTATTGGAGGAGTGAGGTGGATAAGGAGAAAGTGGGCTGTCACTTTCTGATCCCTTCCCTTTTCCTTTCCCCCTGCACGCAGCCAGCAGCCAGTGCCTGAGCGGCTGCGAATCCGGGTGAGCCGAATCAGCATGCGTGACTACGAGGCACTGCACTACGACAAGGAAAAGCTCAAGGAAGCCTGTGAGTGACCAGCTGAGTAACCAGGGGGTGGGAACTGCACTCCCCAAGCCCAGCAGTGCCCTCAGCTCAGCTGTATGAGGTGTTGGGGATCAGGCACAATCTGCTCCCTGAGTTGCATTTGTGTCCTGTCATGCAGCCGTGCCACTGGGGATCATCGTGGTTCCAGGAGACAGTGACCTGGAGTTGTGCCGTACCCAAATCGAGAGGCTGCAGGAGGTGAGGCTCTGCATGGGAAGTGGTCGCTGCTGGATGCTGAGGATGGAGCGGTTTGGAGAAGGGATTTCTAGACCTCCTTGATTCGCACACACCAGCACACGTGCTCCTTAGCAGCTCATGGTTTGCTTTCACCACATGGTGGAGGCAGGATCCCAAGCTGGATGGCATATTTCTCCCTGCTCTCTAGCAGCTTATTTCTCAGCATTGCTCTTCTGACCTCCTTCTCCAGGACCAGAGTGTCAGTGGCTCAGAAAAATTATGGGGCAGGAGAAAAAGCCAGCACACATCCTACAGGGACCTGTCACCTCCTGGGTGTTTGGGGAGACCTTTCCTCTCTCCGTTTGTTTGCTATACTGTGTGTTCCTTCAACCCTCTGTAGGCTCTGTGTTTCCTGGCACAACTCTGCCTCTCTCTGGGTGCCTGGATTAGGGTTGTTCTCCCCTCCAGCTCTCTTCATTTGCGAGTACTAACTTTTGTGCTCCTGCCACTGTGCTAGTGCATGCCCCCAACCCGCACACAGGCTGTGTATACCTTGCTCCTGGTGAGCAACGCCTTCTGAGCCCACAGCGTGGCTCCTGGTGTTGTACTGCACGATCCATTTTTCTCCCAGAAGATCTACAGGACCTTGCTCGTCCCCAGTTAGCTGGCACTTGTAGCCCAGGGAATCCCATCCAATGTGTTCATAGCATCCTACAGGGCTGAGCTGCAGAGCTGTTTGCCCGGGCCAGCACGCTGGCACCCACTCCTTGCCCTGCCTGCTCTGCATTGCTGTCTCCTGCCGCACTTGTGCCCAGGGCACTGGTGGGGAGGTATGGCCAAGCATGAGGCTAGGAGGCTCCCAGGCTCAGAGGACAGCACTTTCCTATGGCATCAACCTGGTAGTTGCCTCTAAAGCTGTGCTGTTGTTCCTTGGTCACCTCATGTTTTACCCCTTTTCTCCTTGAGCAAACCCTGTGCTGTGGCCCCGGAGCAGGGCAGGGACCTTGGCCTGGCAGCATGTAAAGCTGCTTGCCATACCTGTGGTGTGGTGACAGAGGAAACCCCTGTGGGACCAAAGAATGGATGGGGGGCTGCCCAGACAAACACTGTAACAGCACACCTTGCCTTTCTGCAGGATTTCCCTCCACAGCCCTCTACTTTGCAGCGCCTGCTCTTTCAGGTGTGTATGGCCTTGCTCTGTCCGCCAGGCCTGTCTATCATGCGCACCATGCTGGTCTTGTGGGCTTGTCTCATGGCACTTCTCCAGTGAGCTGGCATGTGTCAGCTCTGGTCTGTCCTGTGCTGCCCCCCATCGCTGTGTGCTGTGCCTGTGTTCAAAGTTCCCCTTTCTGTCCAAGCACCTGCAGCCCTTCAGTCTGCAGGGACCTCCCAAAGCAGGAGGGACACATTGGGGAGAGAACAGGGAGGCCAAGAGACATAACTGTATCCTCTTTTTTTATGCAGGAAGGAGATGGAGCCAAACCAAAGACACTGTCATCCCAGAAGCTGTCACCAAAGTGGTGCTTCCTGGACTGTGAGTATCATCTTCTGCTGGGAGTGCTGCTTGTGCATGAATCAGGGGGGTGATGGGACAAACCTTTAGTGGCAAGCCACTGAGAGCAATGTGGGACTTGGGACTCAAGGATGCTGGGGTCTTTGCAGCCAGGTTCAGCAGTTCTTTGCCCCAGGCTGTGCCTCTGGCTGCTGACCACAAGTGAAGCAATGAGCCTGCCAGGCGAGGGGCATCTGCTGGTCTTCAGCCCCCAGAGCTAAAATCAGCTCTGGAGTGCATGTCTGGTATCTTCAGGACTGGTGGGGTTGCTCTCCTGTGTTGTACAGACAGGGGGCCCCCATGCTCCAGCATGCTGGGAGTGAAACCCAGAAAAACTGGGAATCACCTTGTGTATCCTGGAGGTATGGGAAGTAGTCTACTCACTGGTCTTCAGCTGCTTCTTCTTCCCATCTTGGAAACAGCTCGTTTCTCTTTGCCTTCACTGGCCAGGAGGTCAGAGCTCTCCCTGTGTACCTGAAAGCTGGCTGAGAGAAGTGACTACCAGTGATACTTCATCTCCCTGGCTTGCAAGAGGAGTTTCTAACTCCCAGTAGCAGGGCTTAGGGCAGAGCAGAGCCGCCCTTCTGCTGTGTTGTCAGAGGGCAGCACACAGGAGCTTAGCCAGGGAGAAAGCCAAGAGCAAAAGCCAGCCTTAGCCTGGCCTGGGAGGAGCAGACCCATCCCCAGAGCTGACAGCCACTGCTGACCAGGTCAAGGCCTTCTCGGACACAAGGCAGATGATTCAGGGGTACTGACAGGTCATCTGGGGAAACTGTCCTTTCTCCTCATCTCAACAGAGATGCTGCTGTATTTCCCCCTGAGATTCCAGGTCTCAGGCATGTGTGTTGGTCCTTCTCACCCTGGAAGGGACGCCACGCACAGCCATGAGTTGCAACAGGGGCCCGGGAAGCCTCATGCTAGGCAGAAAGGATGTAGCTTCTCCCCTGGGGCCTTCAGCCCTGCATGTGGAGCTGCTGGGATGGCTGCTCCCAGGTGTCACTACCAGGACTGCTTTCCCTCCTCCAGCCAGTCTCCAAGCAGCAGGTTCTGAGCTCAGGAAAATGTGTCAGGAAAGAGGCCAGAGCCTCATTCAAGACAGCGCAGGCTCATTGAAGCGGCTGAATTACAGACCTTCATCAGCAGCTTCGTGGCTGTAAATCTCCAGCCAGGACAGGATAAACGGGGCTCTTTCACTCCTCTAATCTGCTCTGGCCTGTCCCTACTCTGTTTGCAGAGAGAATTCCCCAGGCCCCCCCGGGTCCCACCACAGCAACCTCGCCTGGGCAGCCACCAGCAGCCTGGTGGGACACAGGGCGAATGCCACCATGCACGGGGACATGATTATCCTGCTGCTGTGCCCTTGCTTGTCCTGCTGTCCCCTAGTACTGCCATAAGTCTCCAACCCCTCCGTGCTCCCCAAGGGGTGGTGGCCATGTGGGTCTGGCTCCAGCACAGCCACTCACTCCGTTGGTGTGCTAGGAGCTCCTCATGCACGGTGGGGTTCTCTCTTCAAAGGAAGATTAATGAGCAGAGGGTGGTCTGAACCCCTCCTGCTATCCTAGGAGTAAGGGGCTTGAATCTACAGCTGGGAATGGCGTGCTCTGTTGTGCCCGGCAGTCGTAAGCTCTGACGTGGCCTTGTGGTGGTCCACAGAAAGTTACTCAGTATAGTCAGCGCAGGGCTGAACTCCATGTTCTTCCAGCCCCACTTAATGCCACCATTTGCCTGTGCTGTGCATCGAGGTGTATCATGTTAAATGGGAGTATTTCCTCACCTTGTCCAAGTGGATGCTGAGGTGTGCAGGGTACAGCCTTGAGCTTCATCTCTTCTGTCTAATGCTGCATTGCAGCTGCAATGCCGGAACACCCGAAAGTCCCCAGAAAGGCCATGGTGTCAGCTAGATGTGTTCTTGCCTTCCCTCTGCCTCCTGGTTTTTGCCAGGAATCATTGAGGAGAAGACAGCGAGCAAAGACAAGTTGCATGGGGCATGGTGATCTGTAGGGCTGCTTCTAAGGTAGAGAGAACAACAGGGTCCCAAAGGGAAGGGGGCTGCTCCTGGTTGGGGGGTGCTGTTGGCTTTGCTGTGTCCTCTGCAGGCCACAGAGTGGCTGAGTAGTTCACCAACACTCAGTGGTGGAGAGCAGCCACCTCGTTTGTCCCCCACCAAGAATCACTCCATCTGCCTCTGTCCCTGTCTTGCAGCAACCACAGCAGATCGGTTCTACAGGATAGACCGCGCGCAGGTGAGTGTGAGGAAAAATAACCTGAAACCCAATGCTGAGATGGGGGAAGCTCAGGGGATGGAGACCACCGAATGCAACTCAGACTGGTTGAGGCTAGGGGTTTGGAAAATGGAGGGTGGACGTCTAATGCCTCAGCCCAGAGCAGGTAGCAGCTGATGCAGGAGGAAAACCATGTAGGTCATCGTGGGAGCTGTCCCCCAAGGGGCTGTCTGTCACTGATGCACAGTGTTGTCTTGATGTCACCTGTGCACTGTGCAGGCAGCTGGCAGGGGCAAGGGTGCAAAAGTGGTCTCCTCCCAACCTGGCCAAGTGGTGATTAGTCTGCAGGCACCATTGGGGGTGCACTTTGGGCCAGGGCAGGAGTCCTGTGAGGGTCTGAGGTCCTGGAGACCTTGAACAGGGATGGGACTTGTGCCAGCCTGGGGTGAGGACTGAGGGAAGTGAGGCAGGAAAGGCATGCCTGACCACAGCCTTGGGCACTGGTGTTGACAAGTTTCCCAGGGATGGATAAGGTGGGATCCAGCTCCCTTCCTTTCTCCACCTCTGGCTCCTCCACACTGCGCCCCTTCCTCCCAGCTTCAATCAGCTGTAGTCCTGTGGGCAGAGGCTTCCCAGGCAGAGCACCCAGGACTCTGAGCCATCATCACTGCTGAGTGAGTGGGTGGGACACAAGGCATGGAGTGTGAGGGGATGGGAGGTGGTGCTATACAGGGGTAGGTCTTGCTTCTAAAGCGGCTGACTTGTGCATTCCAGGAACACCTCAACTACGTGACAGAGATCTCTCAGGATGAGCTCTATGTGCTGGACCCAGAGCTGGTGATCACCCAGACTGTGGGCACCTCTCCTGCCATGCCTGACCTTGTTGATTCATCTGCTGCACCTACTGGGCACCATTTTGCATTCCCCTCCTCTTCTTCCTCTCCACCCTGCTCTCCTGCCCCCAGGTGAGTCTGGAGTGTGAGGAAATAGGGTGCTGGGCCTCAGGAAGGATGAGCAGCGATGTGGGAGCCATGATTGGCTTCACAGCTTTGATCCCTGGGCTGGATTGCAGAGGGGCTCCCAGGAAGAATTCACTGCCAAGTTAGACCAAGGGGTGGGATGCTGTCCTGTCATTCCTGCTTCCCTGCCTGCTCACCTGAAGGCAGCGGAGCATCACCAGGCGACTCAGCCATGGGGCCAAGCTCCAGCACCTGGTCCATGGGCATGGGTCAGGCCAGCCTTGGGTGCAGGTCAGGAGCCGGGAGCAGCAGTAGAGATGGGAGTGGGGATGGGAAAGAATCCAGCTCGGGAAAGAAGCAGATGGCATGGTCAAAGGGCAGCTAATCCTTTGGCCTGCTTCTCCTCCTGCCTGTTGGAGGAGTGCCACAGGTAGGCATCTCCACATCCATCCCTCCACCCACTGCTTGCCCTTTTGGGCGACTTGCTGCCAGGGCTGGCAGGGTTAGTTATGCCTTTTCTTCTTCCCTTCCAGTGCTGAGGCTGGGCTCTGCCTCCCGCACAAAGGTGAGTTCTTCTGTCCTCACCGCAGGCGCCGAGCAGGGTTCTCAAGCTGTCGTGCCTCCTCTCGGGTTGAGCTATTTTGGGTTCTTGCCATTACTTTTCGGCCTGTCCTTTCTCTGATGTGCAGCCAGGAGCCCTGCAGCTAACGTGCTAGGTAGGGGCGGGTGACCCCAGAGGCGGGCAGGAGAGACCTGACGATGATTTGTGGAGCGGTCTGGCCAGGCGCTCCCCCAGCTCTGCCGAGCTGCACGGGGAGGGCAGGAAGTGGCATGGCAGAGGGGTTAATCCCCCACCTGCGGAGCCGTGTGCCGTTGGCTGGGTCAGGGGATGTCTCTGCCAGGCCACAGCAGGAGCTCGGGAGGTGGGATTACAAGGTCAGGGGCCTCGCTGAGCTGAGCAAATGGAAAGAGTTTCCTGGAGCTTGAGCAGAGCCCAGTGCCTGGAAGTGTGAGTGAGTCACTGGTGAGAGGCGTCGTGGCTGCTGGCTGACACCCAGGAGATCTGCTCCGTTTCCATCACAAGTCATCCTGCCCATGGGCAGAGCCCCTTGCTCCCACTGCACACATCTCCCTGGGACTGAGCTCTGGCTGCACCCCCAGATACATGGGTGCCTCTCTCCCTCACCTGGCTTGTCCCTCACATGCCTGAAGGTGATGGAGCCATGTAAAAATCAGTATGGTTGATGTTCACCCTGAGAACAAGGGGTTAGCACCTGGAGGACCTCAGCTGACTGCTTTGAGCCTCTGGTGCCCAGCTCTTGGCTCCCCAGGTAGATAAATGGCATTACAGCTTGTTTTTTCTGATCCCAACCCATCTCTCTTCTTTGCAGATGACCTGATAGAAGCTGCCAAGAGCGGCAACTTCAGCAAGGTAGGCGCTTTGGCTTTGAGCCGCAACATGCAGCCAGGGCTGGTTCTGAACACCACTACTGACCTGCAGCAGCTCCTGTTGAGGCCCTTCCTCCAGGCAGCACCCGACCAGGAGCAGTGGGTGGGCAGGCTCCTGGCAAGGAGCCCTGATCCTCAGCTGGGGAACATGGAGGGAAGGGATTTGGCAGTGTGGCTGAGCTGGACAAAGTTCCCTGCCAGGCACCGAATATCTGCACAACCTGCTGGGCACCCCCAGTAGGTGCCAGGGCTTGAGGGTTACGGGTGAGAATGGAAACTCATCTGGAGCTCTCTGGTAATCCTATAGTTCCAAGAGCTGCACCGGGCTGGAAAAGACCTGATGGTGCGAGACTCCTCAGGCCAGACTGTCCTCCACCACGCCGTCAAATCAGGGAGCAAGGACATCGTCAAATACATCATCGAGAACGGTGAGCTGGGGCTGGCTTGCTGTGGCCAGAGTGCCACCCTTAGCAAAGGAGGCTGGCAGCCAACAAAGCCGGACCCTCTGCATGGAGGGTGTGCTCCTGGGCACAGGATCCCACCCCTCTGGGTTCGCTACATCCTCCCACTGTAGCATGGGCTTTCCTTAGCATCTGTCTGCCAGTATTGGGGTGCCCCCAGGCTGTTACCACATCCTTGTTGGGACCAGCATGTCTCTGGGAAAAATTTCCCAGTGTCCTTCTGCTTTCAGGGGAGCTGACCTGTTGTTTTTGGCAGCTCCCACTGAAATGCAGGCTGATTTATTTTTATTTAGATATTTCTCTGTAATGAAACCACAAGCAACTCTTCTTCTCTGATCTCAGCTGGGGGCAGATGCAGTTGCTGGCCTGAGTGTTTTGGAGCCAAGCCCTTTGCAGGCAGTATAGATAGCAGCCCCTACAGAAAGAGGCAGTGTGTGACTGGGGAGTAAGTAGGCCCACCTCTGCCCTGCAGCTGGGTCTCACTTGCCCTGCACTCTCTTTCTCTCCACAGCCCCTTCAGAAATCCTCGATGCCACAGAGGAAAAGAAGTAAGTTGCTACCTGACCTGTTTTATCTGTTGGCCGTATCTGCTGCACGATGACTAGTCTGCGCCCTTCTCATACCCAGCTGCCCTCACTGTAATCCCCAGCCATGGTTTCCAGTCTGTTCCAGACTGACCGTCCCCCAGCAGCATCCCCTCATCTGCCAGGGCTGCCTGGGCTGGCTGCTGGACAAGCGTGCAGCCCACCATGAGCTCCTTCTGCAGCCAGAGGGACATCCCTTGAATGCAGTGCTTGTCCCCGCTCGGCTCGTTTAGGGGGAACATCTCACATCTCCCTCTTTCTTCCCCTTAGCGGCGAAACCAGCTTGCACCAGGCTGCAGCTTTACGCCAGCGCACTATCTGCCACTACATCGTGGAGGCTGGGGCGTCGCTCATGAAGACGGACCTGCAGGTGGTGGCGGGAGGGCTGGGAAGGGGGCTTGCTGGGGGGACCGTGGGGCTGGCAGGAGCAGGGCCTCGCAGGGTTGTCTGAAGAGCAGATCAGGAGTGCTTTGGCTGGAGCCTTCGCCAGCATGCAGCCTGCGGGGCTGGGAGGAGAGGAGCCATTTGGGGTTCCCAAGGAGCCGTGCGGCCTGCTCCCCAGCAGCAGAGGGGTTAAATCCCTCTTTCCCTCCCACCCCCATTCACTTCTCCCTGTGTTGTTTTATTAAATTAGGAGCAAGGCGCTGGAATGTCTCATCCCTGTCTCCCCCTTCCCACCCTCTGGGGTCACAGCAAGGACAGTCTCGCCGGCTAGCTCCCTCCCAGCTGCAGGGCTCCTCCCGCGGAGCCGGGATGGGAGCGCTCGGAGCTCCTCGGGTGAACCAGAGAGCGTCAGCAGGCGGTCAGGGCGCTTTCGTTCACATGGCAGATTAATTGAGATGTGTCTCAGTGCCAGGGACTCGTGCCAGCCCCCGCAGAGGAGTTGCAGGAAGGGGACAGAAGCGGTGTTTTGGTATGCAAGGTTCCTGGGGTTGGCATTGCAGCGGAGGGGACGTGGTCGTGTCTGTCTGGCAGTGGAGGTGCAGTAACAAGTCCAGAAGGTGCAGTCTTTGGTCTGGAACAAGGAGCCCAACCAGGGATGCAAACTTGCTGGGGCTGGTGAAGCTTAGGGGCCGCCTCAGACAATGAGCAGCCCCTTTGCCAGCTGCCAGGGAGATGCTTTACAGTCAGTCTCTGGCTACCGATCAGCCCTCTTGTTTGCTGGCTTTGCACAGTGCCTAGAGGGGCTGGCCTGGCTGGAGACTCAGCCAGCAGCTACAGGACGAGAAGGTGATGCCCAGGTGAGAGGAGGCTGGGGAGAGCCAGCAGGAGAGAGCTCTGGAGGCACAGCCCTTCTCTGCCCTTTGGGCCGGGGCGCGGGTTGCTCTCCTGAGGCATCTGCTTGATGAACAGCCTCAAACCTGCCAGCACACAAAGGAGCCCAGCTCAGGAATGACAGCCTGCCCCAGGGAACGGGGCTTGCATGTGCCTGTGTGAGTGCATGCCTGGGTTTGTAGCTGTCTGGGGACCCATCTGCTCCGTGGCGCTGACCTCGCGTAGCCCCCCAGGTTACAGCCTGCCCGCACAGGCAAGAACCGGCCTCAGTAGAAACCCTGCTGCAGGACCCTTTGTCAGACCTGTAGCACAGCTGGGAGATGGTCTGATCCTGTACCCTGCAGCGGTGAGGGAGGCTGGCCCTTATCAGGTAGCGTGCATCAGCCCGGCTGTGCAGAGGGGCCCTGGGAGCTCCAGTTTCAGGCTGCGGATCCGGGCAGGCAGCGCCGCATCAAGGCTTCTGCAGGGGGACGAGGAAGAAACTCAATTCCTCCTCTTCCCCCCCTGCCCCCCTTTGTTAAATGACTGCTCGGATTCAGTCGATGCAGAGAGGAGGCCCCCCGAGGAGAGCCCGAGCAGTGAGGCACAGAACAGCCTCCATCCCCCTCTCTGAGTGCCTGCTTGCGCAGGACCTCATGGCATGCCCTGGTGTGTGCGTGCAAAATAGGTTTTTGCACACTTGGCAGCCAGAACGGGGGTGTCCCCAGGAGTTTCTGTGTGTGTGTGAGTGTGCAAGAGAAAACGTGCCTGTGGGAGTCTGCCGTTCCAGTCCCACTCCGCAGTGCATCTGGTGGCACGGGGCGGCCGTGCGTGTGTGTTGCATCTCTCCGCTTTTGTGGCGGGATGGGCTCAAGCTTTTGTCCACGGTTGTATCCACACATGGCAGAGGCTCCTCGTGCCCGACCATTGTTCATGCTGAAGAAATCTAGCTGTGGGTTGTCCTGGGGGCCCCCGCGCCCCGCTGCAGCCACCCTTGCCCTGCTGTGCACGGCGGGATGAGCTGGGCAAGCCGTGCTTCCCTTCGGGGGCCAGTTTTCAATAGCGGCGGCAGAGTGCCAGCTTTCCGTGGCCTTTCTCAGCAGAGGGTTTGTTCAGCACCGCAGAGCCCAGGCACTTAACGAGAAGGAGCGAGGAGCAGGGGGAGCGAGGGGGAGAGGAGACGTAGCGGCGAGCTGTTAACAGATTTGCTTTTTATGGAGTGCGGGAGTTCATTAGTGGACACAGTCCAGATGGCTGCAATAAGCTGGTGAAATGTGATCCTCCTCCGGGAGCGGGAGCGCTGGTGAGGCTGCGAGAGGGAAGGGGGGTTGGTATTCCCGGGCATTCCCCAGACATACCCCTCATTCCTCACCCTCTCCCGCCTGCCTCCGCAGTGCTGGGGAAGAGCAGGTCACAGAGACCAGCCTTTGTCTCCTCTCCGGGGCTGGTGAAGGTGAGGCCGGTCTGTGTCCCGGCCTGCACGCAAGGCACGTGGCCCTTCAGGGGATGGCTTCCAGCCCTGCGGCTCGATCGGGCTCCTCGGGAGCTCACTTTCGCTCCATAGCAGGCACATGGGCAGGGAGTGCTGCCGGCCTCAGGGCTTGGCTGTGGGCTCTGCAGGACGCATCTGGAGTCACCTTTCTGATGGGGGGGCCGGTGGGACCTCAGGGTGCCAGGAGGGCTCGCGAGGCAGCATTTAGGCAGTGCTCAGCGCACTGACGTGTTGCTGTTGCCTCCCCTGCGCAGGGAGACACCCCCAAGCACAGGGCTGAGAAAGCCAATGATCCCGACTTGGCTGCCTACCTCGAGAACCGACAGCACTACCAGATGATCCAGCGGGAGGACCAGGAGACAGCTGTGTAGTGCTCCGCGTGCCTTAGCCCAAGCCAGCTCGGGCAGGACGAGAAGAGGATGGCACCCGGCAGAGCTGTGAGTCTGGCCCAGCCCTCCCCAGGTGTCAGCCTAGGAGGAGGAGATGGAGGCAGCAGAGCTCTGCCCCAGGCTGGGCTGGGACTCTGTTTATGAGGACAGTGGGTATTTGGGACTTGAAGCCCGGCTCTTTGTGTGTCCCCCCCTTCACCCCTCATCCACCACGTTCCCTGCCCTGGATGGGCTCCATCCCAAAGCCCCGCCAGGGCAGGCAGGGATGGAGCCGCCCATCACCTTTGCACAGGGCAGTGATGCCAGTGCCCCCCAGCAGGTTCTTACCTATGATCCACGTGGGATGTCATTGCTCGCCCCTCTCCCTGCCAGCGGTGCCCCTCCGTTAGACACTTCACTCGGTTCATGTTCCATTCCTCCTCTCCTCCCCAGCACAGCCACAGGAGGCGCAGGCAGGGGCTGTGAGCCTGAAACCTTGCCCCAAGGGAAGCACCACGACTTACTGCCTCTGTGTCCTCTTCCCTCCTCTTGGTTTGGGACTGCCCCGGGTCCCTGTGGCAGGAGGAAAGTCCCTGGCGTGTTAGGGGATGTGCACCCACCCCTTCCTCAGGGCATCTGGGACTAACGCGGCTGGAAGCGTGGCAGCCACTGCCCTCCTGGTTGCCTTCAGTGTTGGGGTCCGTGCTGCTCTCAGGGATTCCCCCCGCGCCCCCAACCTGTGGATGTGCATCCTCTTGGGTATGACTTCTGCCGTCCCCACAAACTGGACACAGGGCTTTGCAGAGAAAACCTGGGAGGTTTCCCAGCCCAGACACAAGCTCCCTGGGCAGGCTGCCAGCTCACCCTCCCAGGTTTTAGCAGAAAGAGGGATTTGGATGCATAGGAAGCATCAGGAACCCCAGCCCCAAGTCATGCATGTGACGGGATGGCGTTTTGGGTACCACCTGCCATGGGGCACGAGGCAGTGTGTGCCCTGCAGAAGCTGTGAGTGCTGAGGTAACAGAGCAGCCCTTGCAGCAGCTTTTGCAGCAGCAGCAGTCCCTGGGATGCAGAGGTGCAGGCAGCTGGACCTGCTTGGCATGTTCAAGCAGGAGGCGTAGGTCCGGGTTGGGTACCAGGAGAGGAGGCTGGGGCGTCCCCACCGTGCACTCACACCCAGCTGTGGCTGCTGCGTAGTGCCGGATGACACCATTCGCATCTCCCCGCCCAACACCAATACCAAAAAAACAAACGTATCATGATACCACAGAGAACCACAATACTGTTCAGGCTTCAGGTCGGGGGTCAGAGATACCTTCAAGGATGGGGGAGCTGGGCCAGGGCAGTGGATGAGGCTGGTGCTGGGGTCCAGCAGCAGAATCAGCAATTAATATCGTCGTTGTCCCAACTGTGATGCTCCAGCAGTGCTGGGAGTTCCCAGCAGTGCTGCTCGCTAGCCGCAGACGGACAGGACACTGTCATCTTCTCAAAGGTGCAAACTGCTGCCTCCCAGCCGGACGCCCAGCCTGGCCTGGGGGCGTTTAGCCCCAGCTTCCCCCTTTCTCCCCAGTTTTATACGTCCCTTTAGTTTTTGTACAGGTAGTTCAGAGACACACTGTCCCCCTCCCCGCCGGGCTCCTGTGCGCGTGAGCCGAGTTGCTGTGCAATTCCAAGCCTGGCTGGTTTTTAGGCAGAGGCGGAGGGGGTGTTCATAGCCCTGCCCGCGGAGGGCAGGGGATCTGTGCAATACCTGGTTCTGTGTTTCCCAGATGCTGTTGTAGGATTGTATTTTTGTAACTCTGTAAGGGTGCCGGCTCTAGCAGGCCCAGGGCCTGGCGTGAGCCTGTGCTCTCATTGCTTTTCAACTTTGACTGTTTGGATGTTGTTGTTTCTTGCCATTGAAATAAAGAGATGGATGTTTTAATTCCTCCCTCCCTCCCGCTGCGGTGGGCACAGTGTGGGTGACAGCGGGCTGGCATTGAGCGAGGTTTGATCCCACGTCTTCTGTCCCAAGTCCTATCCCCAGGCTCGGGGTTCTCTGGACATTTCCCTGCTGGATCAGGTCAGTGCTCACTTGCCCGCACCGCAGCCGGCTCGGACAACCAGGAGAGACTGCCTCCCTCTCGGGGCCGCTCTGTGTCTAGGTCAGTATTCAGCATCATGTGGAACAGGGAGAAGATCCACTGCTGTCCCAGGTGATGCAGAAGAGCTGGGAAGTGCAAGTCAGGAGCTGCCTGCTCCTGCTCCTGCTCTGCTCACGCTCTGTTCTGGGACGGGAGGCGGCAGTCCCGCAGTCATGCCCGGCTTGCCCTTTGCAGCCATGCAGCTATTGATGGGTTACTACAGCAGCATCCCACCTCCAGCACAAAGTCCCTGCAGGGCTCTTTTTTGTGGCGAGCTGTCCCCAGCCACACTGCTCCGCTGGGATGAGCCTGCCTTCCCATTCATCCCCAGCCTCGGAGGGGAGCGTGGGGCTCCTGCTTCCAGCGCTGGGCACTGGCGCTGCAGCGGCAAGGTTGGGGCTGCAGCGGCAAGGTTCGGGATTAGCCGCAGCAGGAGGACTGCTATCCGGTTACAAAAGCAGGGGATTAGGAAGGCTTCTGCCTCTGGCCCAGCCACTGACGCGTCAGGATGCCTGTGGCCAACACCATCCCTCCCGCAGAGCTTCCTTCATGGAGGGGAGGTGATCAGCCCCGCTGGGCCCAGCGAGGGAGCTGGAGACGGACAGGGGCTGCGGGCCCATTCCTTAACGTCGGCTTCCGAGGGCAGCCTGGCCGCCCGCCTGTCACTGCCGCGGCCCCCTCCTCTCCTTCCCCCGCCACATCGTCCCTCCTGCCTGCGGCCTCCCTTGCTTTGACTGCAGCCTGGGGGCTGCCCGAGCTGGCAGAGGGACCCCGCGGGGTGCGAGGCACTGCGGGTCCTCCCGCCGGCCTGGGTCCCTGCCTGGGGCCTGGACACACGCGGTGCCGACGTGCTGGCGCTCAGCCCGCGTCTCCGCAGCGAGGGCTGCCAGTAACCATGGCAATGAGAGCTTTCCAGCTGCCCCGGTGTCAGGTTTATGGTGGGGGAGAGAAGCGTTCCCCAGCTCCGCGCAGCCCAACGGGCCCAGCTTAGCAGCCCAGCGGCACTAATCGTTACCTGCGCCCGCGATGCTCTCGCCTCCGCCCGCACCCCAGCAAGGAGCCTTCCTCCCGTGCACGGCCGCGGCACTGCTGCGCCATGCGGTAGCGGTGCCCTGCAGGGCAGGCTCTCGCTGGGGGTGTAAAACATGCGGCCAGCACACTGTGAGTTACCTTGAGATGGTTTTAGAGGTAAAACGCCCTAGCTAAGCGGGTGCAGGGAAATGCACCTGGGTTTGTCACACTTGCTCTCCCTCTCTTCCCTTGGCACGAGGCCCCTCTCTGCAAACACAGCCTTCTGCTTCTCATTTGAGCTGCTGGAGCCGTTTCCCCTGCATCCCGCAGAAAGGGACCGCGCACGGCCCCGCTCTCCCACGCAGCCAGCACGGCTGCCCAGCCGCGGGGGGAACGGGACGGGCTGGGAGCTGCGGCCCGAGAGAGACTTTGCACAGAGCTCGGAAAGCGAGACGTGGGTCAGGGCTGGGAAACGGCCCGGCTCTAACCCGCTCCAGCCACTCCGCAGTGCCCGGACAGGGGACACGGGGACACGCCGTGCCGGGGCTCGACCCTCGGGGACCGTTCTGGGGCTCCGAGCCGGCCCCTCGGGGGTGAGCAGCCCCCCCCGGCCCCGCGCTTCCCCTGCCCCCGGGGCCGCCCCTCCGCGGGCCGCCCGCCTTTGTGCCTGGCCGGGCTCCGGGGGGCGGGGGACG
>VXAA01004720.1:134509-145080 GCA_013399115.1 Anseranas semipalmata
AAGGGGCGCGGGGCAGCAGGGGGCTGTTGCTGGGGGCGGCTGCCCCGGGGGAGGAGCGGGGGGCGGTGTGGAGGGCGCTGGCTGCTCCCTTCTGCGCCCCACACAGGGTGGGGTTTCGGTGGGATGGGTGCAGAAAGCCCCCGCCCCGAGGCGCCCAGTCCTGGTGTTTTGGGGACAGAGAGGGTCCTGTCCCCAGGCGCCCACCCGCCCTCTACCCAGCCCGGCCAAGAGGCCCCGCTGCTGCACAGGGACGGGAGCGGGGGGACAGACGGCGTGTCCCTGCCTGGCCCCGAGCAGTGCCCCGAGAGGGTGCGGATACTGGGGCTCCTCTTTCAGCATCACCCGGTGAGTTTTCACGGCTCTGATTCAGGGTCAGGCCATCCAGGGCAGCCGGAGGAGGGAGGGGAAGCAGGGACAGCCCTGGCGAGACCAGCAGGCAGGGGAAGGAGGGGAAAACCACTTTGAAAGCTGAGCTCCCTTCTGCCCATGAGTGCTTGGGGATGAGGGTCCCTGCGGACCCCGCGTAGGGGACCCAAGGGTGCCCATGCCCGAGGAAGGGGGGTGAGCAGGGCCGGTGCCTGCAGGCACAGAAGCCAAGGGAACCGCTCCGTGGCAGAGGGAGGAAGGAAGAAGTTTACCAAGCACCGCACATCGGGGGATGCTGTGGGTGCCAGCGCTGCCCCAGGAGACACTGCAGCAAGCGGGGCAGGAGCGGCTCAGCCCCAGCCTCGCCCTCTGAAATCAGGCAGGCGGGCTGAGCCCTTGTCCCCTCCGAAGAGCAGCGGGGCTGTGCTATGCTGTGCCATGGCGAGGGGAAGGCAGCGCTCAGCCCCGCATCCGTGCCTTCAGCCGGCTGGGCTGCGTGACCCCCTGTGACAGCTCCGTTCAGAGCAAAGCCAGCGGCGGGCGCGTGGTGGCGAGGGCTGGAGCCTGGCTAACGCGGGCACTGCTCCCCGGCAGGCATCGCGCTCGCCCTCGGCCCACGGTGCTGCTGCTGGGAAGGGCAAAGTGCGGGTGCCAGCAGCAGCACCCTGCAGAGCTGGAGTGCACACACACGCACACACACGCACACACGCACGCACACGCCTGGTGCACGGGTGACATGCGGACGGCCCCGGAGCCAGCAGTGGGCGCAGCTCTCCTGCTAAATCGCTCCGGCGAGCTCCCAGGCTGCGTGCGTTCATGTGTGCAATCTGCTGGCTCAGCTCTCCGGCCCCCCCATGGCAGGGGGCTTGCTTTTGCTGGGCTTGTTTCTCCCATCCCGGGATTCCTTGGGAGCCGGGGCGAGGCACCACGGGGTCCGCACCGTCCCCCCCATCCCTCCCTCCCTAGGCAGGATGCAGCCCCGGGGCCTCCTCCTCCTCCTGGCGCTGCTGCTGCTGGCCGCCACCACTGAGGCCGGCAAAGCCAAGAAAGGTGAGGGGGAACCCAGGGGGGTGCGAGGGGGCCCGGGGCACGCTCCCACCGCTCCTACCCGCTCCCTCCCTTGCAGACAAGGTGAAGAAGGATGGCTCCGAGTGCCAGGACTGGCGCTGGGGGCCCTGCGTCCCCAACAGCAAGGACTGTGGCTTGGGCTACCGCGAGGGGACCTGTGGGGACGAGAGCAAGAAGCTCAAGTGCAAGATCCCCTGCAACTGGAAGAAGAAGTTCGGAGGTGCGGGGGTGGCCGGGGGGTGGCTGGGGATACTCTGGGTGCTGCACGTCCGTGATGCCTCTCACCTCTTGCAGCCGACTGCAAGTACAAATTCGAGAGCTGGGGAGGGTGCAGCGCGCAGACGGGCGTGAAAACTCGCTCAGGCGTCCTGAAGAAAGCCCTATACAACGCGCAGTGTGAGGAGATCGTCTACGTGAGCAAGCCCTGCGCGTCCAAGATGAAGTCCAAGTCCAAAGGTGAGTCCCCGGGCAGCAGCTCTCGGGGCCGGTTTGGGGCAGAGGGGGCTGCCGGCGGCCGTGCTAACGCCTGTCTCCCATGGCCATCGGATGCAGCAAAGAAGGGCAAGGGGAAGGACTAGAGCGGGACACCGGCGGCCTCGGCAGCCCCAGGACACGTGCACCTCTCCCCGCTGCAGTGAGCCGCGCTCCAGCCTTCCTCCTCCTCCTCCTCCTCTTCTTTCTCCTCCTCCTCCCCCCGCCACCTCCTCTTTCACGGAGGTGCCTTGTTTAACCGCTAGTTTTGTCAGAGCAGACGCGCCCGCCCCGGGAAGGTGCTGCCACCAACCCCGGCGGCCACCGCGTCCCCTCTGCCCGTCACCTCGACCTGCACCGCGCCAGCACCGGCACCGGGTGGGCGCTCTCCTGTCTTTTGGAAAATGGGGTTTGGTTTCTTTTCCAATAAAAACCTTTTTAAGAAAATAAAAACCTTTTTAAAAAAATAAGTGAATCAGAAAAAAAAAACTAAGTGAATCACCGCCTGTCATCCCTGTGTGGTGCTATGGGGATGGGGACCCCAGCAGAAGAGAAACCAGCCCTGCAGCCACCACATCTGTCCTCCACCGGGGGCGATGCTGCAGACACCAGCGGAGGGGCCAGCACCAGCACAGGGCTGGCAGCATCACTTGGGGAGGCTCTGCCAACCTCACCGGGACCAGAGAGAGAGAGAGGAGTCACTGTGTGGCTGGGGACAGTGGCCTGGGTGCCGCACACACGCCAGCACCTTGCCTTGGCAGCGCATTCGGCTGCCACCCTGCTCCCACCCCTGCCCTGCGGTGGGTGACAAAAGCACGACTGGCCGCAGGGATGTCCCCAGGGACCATCTGCATGCTCTTGCTGTCCCCACCGGGGACCCTGGGGACAGCAACCGGGTGACACCGCACGGACTCCCCAGCCGATGGCCTTTGGTTTGTGGTCCGAGGTCTTTATTTGCTGGGGGGGGGTCGGCCGCAGTTGTCACACTTCTCAAAAAACCCCAAACCAACCCGCTGGGCATTGTGGTAACGCTATGTCGGTTATCCTAAAGGCAGGGGCAGGGAGGGGGGGGTCCCCGCCCGGCCAGGGCAGCCCCTCTCCAGGTCGCACAGCACGGCCCTGGCGCGGGGAGGGGACGGACACACGGACACAGCCGTGCCCCCGCATTTCGGCAGAGCCCCGGCCTTGGGAGAAGCGGGGCGATGGCGCGGAGGGGTTCGGGCTGCGCACACGGGGGCTGGGACGGGGCTGGCGGGACCCCGCATGCTGAGGACTCCGCGACGGCACCGGCCGTGGGGTTACATCCATTTACAAAGCTCAGCGGCCACCTCCTCCGTCCTCCCCGGGGCGCGCGCGGGCCACCACCAGTGGGGCCGGTGTCCCACACTTTCCCCAGGTCCCCAGGTCATGATGTGAGATCAGGGGGCAGAGGGGAGCTTGCCACATCCGCTGGGGCACAACCTTGACCTCCTTGGGAGAGGGCCTGGATGGGCCAGAAGGACTTTCTGCGAGCACACCCAAGCCAGCCTGGTCCAAAGCGGCTGGCAAGAGTTTGGCCCCCTGTTTCTTTTCATCTTGGGTAATAAATGGTCTACAAGCCTATTGACAGCATCCAGCATTAGGCTGTCTGCGTGCACACGAGCTCTGATGCCCAGGAGATGGTCAGCCTTGGGGAGGAGAGGCATCCAGTCTGATGATGAGCACTGATGCCGTTTGGCCAACATCTCAAGGGCGAGGAGCTGGGAGGGCTCCTAACCACATCTCCTGGCCTCATCTCACCTCCGGCTTTCTCTCTGGCTCCCCCAGTGAGTCCCTGAGCCCAGGGTGACTGGAGGAGCTGCAGCTCAGAGGTGCCGTGGACCTTCATCAGCGTTGAAGGGCATCATCTGCAAGCACTTCACAGTCTGCACTTCCGTGAGTGGGGAGCAGAGGACCCCCCCCGGCAAAGGAGACAAAGGGGAGGACTGCCGTAACTTTGCTGAAGTGGTCCCTGAGTGCCAGCTTATCTGGCTGTGCCAATGTTCCTGTACTGGCACATGAGGAGATGCTTAAATGTTTTCTTGAACGTGGCATTGCAGAGGGCGTAGCAGGCTGGGTTGATGGTGCTGTTGACGTAGCAGAGCCAGTAGCCAATGGACCACACCGTTTCGGGAACACAGGTCTCGCAGAAGGTGTTGATGAGGACCATCACATTGTACGGAGTCCATGTCAGTATGAAGGCTAGCAGGATGGCAAATATGGTCCGGGTGACCTTCTTCTCCCGGGCTGCCATCTGGCGCTTCTTCCGCACTTGGCTCCTGGCGATGCTGGCGAACTTCCTGGCGACGTTGGCCGGGCGGCTGTTGGACAGGGAGTTGTGGTCAGAGGCTCCTGCCTTAGCCGGGACGATCTCGATGGCAGTGACACACTCGGTCCCTGTCTGCTTGGTGACGATCTTGATTTTGGACCACTTGGAAGATGGGTTCACCCGGGGATGGGCTGGGCTCTGTCCTTGCCCCGCTGGCAAGATTTCTGCTGTGGGCTTGTCTTTTGTGGTCTGGGTCATGCTGACTGTGCTGGACTCGTTGGAGGTCTCCTTCTCCTCCTGATGGCCAGTAGCCTCTGTCTGTGCTGAGGGCTGGTCATCCACTTTCCCATTCCTCACCTCCTCCTTCACCTCCACTGCCCTCTTGGGGGAGTTGTTGTTGTTCTGTTTGATCAGGGGGCCCTTGAAAAAGCTGAGGGACTTGCCTTTCCTCTCCTTCCTGCTTTCAGGCTTGTGCCTCCTCACCCTGCTTCTGCTGGCCAGGGAGATGTGGATGTACAGCACCGTCATGATGACCACGGGCAGGTAGAAAGCGGCGATGGCCGTGCCGAAGGTCACTGCTGGGTTGGAGAGGAACTGGATGTAGCATTCCCTCTCAGGGACTGTCCTCTTGCCCACAATGAACTGCCAGAACAAGATGGCAGGGGCCCAGAGAACAAAGGACAATATCCACGCAGCTGCAATCATTAGCCCTGCCATCTTGGTGGTCCTCCTGGCCGGGTACGTCAGGGGCTTGGTGACACAGAAGTACCGGTCAAAGCTGATGATGAGTAAGTTCATGACTGAGGCGTTGCTCACCACGTAGTCCAGGGCCAGCCACAGGTCGCACACCACGGCCCCCAGCGGCCAGTAGCCTTTGATGATGTAGACCGTGTAGAGGTTCATGGAGAAGACCCCGATGATGAGGTCCGCGCAGGCCAGGCTGAAGAGGAAGTAGTTGTTGACGGTCTGGAGCTGGCGGTTCACCTTGATGGATAGCATCACCAGGATGTTCCCCACCACGGTGACGAGGCTGAGTGAGCCAGTGACCGTGGCGATGAAAACCAGCTCCACCGTCTTGTAGTTGGTGGGAGGCTGGATGGCCACCTCGGAGCGGTTGCTGAGGGTGACGTTGTCGTAGGTCAGGTTGGCCATCTTCGCCTGCCAGGGCTGCGCAGAGAGGTTGTGCATGGGGTCTGTAAGGGGAGCGGGGACAGAAAGGAAGAACGTCATCACACCTGCTGGTCCATGCGTCCATCCAGCCGCGGCTGTGACCCCCAGGGGAGGGCTGCCCACGGGCAGGGCACCCCGCAGAGCCGTGCCACGGCCCGCAGTGCTCACCTGTGTCTCTGGCAGCAAACAGCTCCTTTTGGAAGAGGAAATCTGAGACAGGGAAAACAGCAAGTTACACTACAGCTTCAGCCCCAAGATGTCCACGCAAGTCCCACAGCACCTTACCGCGCACCAAGCTGGCCCACCTTCCCACGAGGCTGTGGCTGGTTTCGGAGCGGCCAGGGAATGGGTTGCCATTTGGGGGTAACCTGTTTTGGCTGGGTTGAGCCAACCGACTGAGGCCACCAGCAGCAGCCGGCACGTTGGGCGGGCGCCTGGGCCTTGCCCCTGCTTGGCCAGGCCTTGCCCCTTGCAGCCGGCTGGAGCAGCAGCGCTGCCTGCCAGCACCCTGGGTGTCATGAAGCTGATTTTGCTAAAGCACGGTTATCCTCGCCGGCAGCTCGTGACAACCAAGTGTTTTTTTTTTTTTTTTTTTTTTTTTTTCCACTTAAGTTTATAAATCAGCATCCCCTTCTAAGTGCTTTTAGTTAATAACCAGGCTCCCGGCAGAGGCTTGCACTCCTGGTTGCCCAAAGTAAGAGAAGTGCAGCTCATCCCGCTAGGCGCACTGGCTGCACAGCTCACAGGACATTAAGGAGAGGAGTGGAGAGGCCCCACTGAAATGTCCTTGGATGCCACCCAGAGGTCAGGTTGAAAATTTCTGTGCTGAAAAAGAGGAAACCGGATCCTCAGGATGAATGACTTCAACCGGTGTTTTGAAAATGACTATCGACTGTTTTCCGCCATGCCCGGTCCATCGGGCATCTTTCCTTTCCTGCCTGCTGCTCTCTCCACCCCACCATCTCTCCACGACCACGCCGTGCGTTGTGCCTGCATCACTGCAGAATGGGGGCACCCTCGGGCAGGACGGAGGGAGCAGGCAGCAGGGCTGAGGTGCCCTGATGGACTCATTGGTGTGACCCCAGCCCAAATCACTGCCCCACCACTGCAAAGCCCCCCCAGCCACCGAGGCACCTCTGCAGCCACCTCAGCCCCAGGGTCTCCTGCGATAGCAAAGGATGCTTTCAAGCTGTCCTCTTCCATGCCCAGCTCTCTCCTCCTGCACCTCCAGGAGCGTGCTCCTCCCTTCCCTCCCTTCACCCACCCTGCGCTGTCCTCCTGGTCTCCATCCCCTCCACCCACCGCAGCCGGGAAGGAGATGCAGCCCTGGCAAAGCCCAGGGGACACCTCACGGTGATTCCCAGGGCTGATGCCCACAGGGCCCATAACCCCAGATACCGACCGGATTTTTGTCCCTGCACACGCCATCCCTTGTCCGTGCTGCTCAGTGGATGTGCCCCCAGCCAGCTGCAGCAGTCTCAGCCATCGGCCTCCTCCCTCCCTGGGGCTCCCAGCAGTGATTTACGCTGCTTTCTCTTCTCCATCTCAGCCATGAGGAGCCTCCAGCTCCTCCCCGATAACAACTTTTGGGCTAAGGGTTCCCATGGCCCTGTCACTGCAGGTGAAGCCTTTAGCAAGCATGTCCTCGAGGCAGGGAAGCGCCGTCCCCCCAGCACATCGCGGATGAAGGGATGAGGTGCAGTCAGGCATGGAGCCAAGGCTGCAGGGTGGGTTGGGTCAACCCTCTTGGGGCAGACAGGCTTGGCATGGCAGGATCCCCGTGCCGTGCCATTAACGCTGATGCCGCTAACCTTTGCAGACCCGAAGCACCCAGAGGGTAAAACATGCAATGGGATTAGGCCTGTTGAGTCAAACCGGGGATGTGATGTGGGTCTCAGCCTTCTGCAAAAGGGAGAAGGAAGAGGGGGGGGATAGGGAATGCTGAACGGCTACTTGTGTTCATGGCTGGTGTGCCTGAGATGCAAAGGGTGACAGGTTGTGGTGCTAATTGCGTTATCTAATAGCTATTAATGAGTTACTGACTCACAGCAGCAGCTTACATCCAGCAAGGGATTGCTCTGCTTGGCAGATTCACTCCTCCAAAACATGTGGAAATCCTGAGGACCCGCCACAGGCACCCCAGGGATGTGGTGAGACGTGTGGGGAGCAGGTAGAGGAGGGGTCCTGCTGCTAGGGGGCTCCCTTGGGGGGCTCTGCCTGGCTGCTCCGCGGAGGCACCGAAACAAGCGGGAAAGCGGCTGGGAGCAGAAGGGGTGCACTCCCTTGGGTGGCCGGGCTCCCTCTGCCCCTGCTCCCGCTGGCACGGCGAGGCTGGGGGGCACTGAAGTCCCCCAAAGTGGCAGGCTGACAGGCACCCACCAGTAGACAAGCACACCAACCCTCAGCCCTCCTGCCAGCGCGGTGGCATCCCGTGGAGCTTGGGATGCGCTTGGCTTTCTGCGGAGCCTGGGACGGAGCTGCGCTTCTGCTGCCTACTGCATTAATGCTGCCTGCCTCAGAGAGATGCTCACGGTCTTCTATAGCCCTGGGCTGGGGCTTTGGCAGGACCCAGCATGGCAGCAATAACCCTGCTGCAGCCACAGTGGGAAAAGGGGAGGGGAAGGAGGGAGAGGGCAAGAGGATGGCTGCAACAAGTGGCTGCCCGCATCAGCTGTGACCTCCCGGGTCTGGGATCAGACGCCTGCAGGAGAGACAGGGACTGGGGGAGAGCAAGAACAGCTTGGGAGTGAAAACAAGGCAGCTGCGGGGGGAGCAGGCATCCCAGCTGCCCCAGCCCTGCACAGACCCCACAAGGCGCCCTTCCTGTCCCATCCCATCCCGTCCCGTCCTGTCCCATCCCATCCCGTCCCATCCTGTCCCATCCCATCCCCACGGTTGGACGGCAGGCGCGGGGCCGGTTTGGGATCCAGGCGCCGAGCTGCCGCTTGAGATTCACCCCATGACCTGGACACAGGACATCGTGTTTGCACAAAATGATGTTTTCGGCCCTTGGTGTTGCACAACCGAAACTTTTGAGTTTCCCACAGACCAATCAGCCCAGCTCTGCTGGACCCAAACCAACGCAGCGTTAACCCTTAACAGTCGGCTCCCGCCTTGCCTGTCGCAAAGCATCTCAGTAACTTCTGTGCCTGCCCCCAGGCCCGAGCACCTCCGGGTGCCAGAGGCTTGGTGCCACCCGGTGCCACCACCGCCTTGCTTCAGCCAGGGCAAACGCCTGCTGCTGCTGAGCTTCACGAGCTGCGAGGAGCTGTAAAATGCATTAAGAGTACCGTGGTGACAGAGGGGCTGCTTCTCCAGCCGGGTCCCTTGCATCTGGCTGCCGTGCGGCGTGGCACCGGGGCAGCCTGCCACGCTCTGCAGAGCCCTGCCTTTAAAGGCCAAGCTTCCCCGCTGCCGCTCCTCCCCGCCAGCTGACCCGGGATGAAACCCTTCTGCCAGGCTCTTGAAGACGAGCAAACAGCCGCCGCGGCTCCCCGCGTCCCTCCCGGCCCCTCTGAGTCACGGGAGCAGCGCGGGGCCCCCACGGCTCCGCTCAGGCTTCCCGGCACCCGGGTGGGCATCCGAGTGCCTGGGGGNGGGGGGGGGGTGGCATTGGTGTGCCCCCAGCGCCGGCCCGAAGAGGCTGCAGCCAGGCTCAGGCACTAAGCGTCCCCGCCGCTGGTGCCTGGCACGCTTGTGGCACGCGCTGGTGCTAAGGCAGGCTGAGGAGCGGGGATGAAGGGAGGGGAAGGGGATGGGAACGACTTGGTTCTGACTTCCACTGCCTCGCTGCCCCAGCGCCCACCTTGCAACTTCCTGAGCTGGCATTTAAATGGGCAGCGTTAGAGCCAGCTGAGGGTGGATGCTGAAATGCAAAGCAAATCTCCTCCCTCAGATTACCAGAGAATGAGAGGGGCATATCCCTACATCAAACCAAGCAGAGACCAGCTAAAGGACAGAGCCTGCTTCTCCAGAAAATGCCCGTTAAAGCCCTGATTTAGAGGGCCAAGGGGCGGAGGGGGGTTTGTGCACGTGAAACGCTTGCTGTGTACACACACACGTGGAAAGACGAGCTGCGTTTGTGCAGAAAAGCAGCAGCCCGTTGCAAACGCAGCCTCCATTTCCCTCTCCTCTTGCCACTGCTCTCCAGCCCGCCTCACCTCTGCGGGCGCTGCCGGCCGCGTCCCAGCACGTCAGGGGAAGACGGGCTCCAAGGCAAAGGTGTGCTGGGCACCAGCCGCTCCTCCTGATCGCGCTATTTTTATTGCCTGGTTTTGTCTGGGTTTTCCTGGGGAGATGTTTGTCATTTTCATTTAAAACAAAAAACAAAAAAAACACAACCATGACAAAAACTGATATCAACAGGATCCTCTTGGGGACAGTTTAAAGAGAAAAACCATACTTCTTCTGCAAACTCAGAGTAATTGGATCAGGGCATTAATTAATCATTTCAGTTCATTTCTCTTCTGTGAAAGAAACCAGACTGACCTGCAGCGACGGGCATGCCCCTCGCGTGGGTGAACGAACCACTTTTGCTGGTAGCCTTCCTACACCTCCCGCCGGCCTCCAGCCCGGCCGAGCATGCAGCGGGGCTGTGTCGCGATTTCTCAGCCTCTCCGTGAGGGCGAAAGCAGCTGCTCGGCTTCCCCGGGCACATGTCCCTGGGGCACATAACGGGGCCGGGCCCCGGCTGGGTGCCGCAGCAGGTGGCAGGAAGCAGGTGGAGGTGCCCCGCGGTGGCGATGGCTCCACGCGTCCCACTGTTACCTGCGATTTCAGCACGAGCATTGCCACCGGTGGTGTCTCACCGAAGGCCCGGGCTCTAGGAGCCTGGCATCGGTGTGTTTGGCCGGCACCAGGCTCAAGGAGCCACCCGGCGGGGTGAGCAGGGGCTGGGCACAGGGGCATGGCAGCTATTCCCTGGCTGGGGAAGGGACCCTCTAGCCCCGGTGCTTGCAAGGAGCGGGTAGAAAACGTGGCCGCAGCACGGTCGGAAGGGCTTAAAGCGGGAAAGAAGAGAACCCAGCGTTGCTTTGATTTGAAGGAATGCCAAGAACCGTTCCCTGATGGGAAGCCAAAGTCATTATTTTGGGAAGGAGAAGGGTGGGGCTGCGCGACCCCCGCCCGTCGGTCACAGCCGGGCCGTCACCCGTGGGGCGGGCGCAGCGGGGCCAGGCAGGGACAGCGGGCGGGGGGCAGCCGCAGCTCG
>VXAA01004720.1:145899-229844 GCA_013399115.1 Anseranas semipalmata
TCCCAGCGCGCACAGCCCCGGTCCCGCCGCCCGCTCCCCCCGGCCGCCTCCCTCACGCCCCGCGCCCCGCAGGCAGCACCGGAGCAGCGGTGCTCAGCAGGATGCGCCCGCTCCGCGGGAGTGGCCCCTCTGACCCCCGAGTCCCCCAGCCCGGGGTCTTCTCCCCGGAGCCGAAGGCGCGTTTCCGAATCTCGGCAGGGAGAGCAGTGCAAGCTAACTCAGTCAGTTCTCTCTGCTGACACATTTCCAGCTCCAAGTGCCTCACCCCGCAGCCCCTCGGCACTGCTCGCGCACCTCGGCCCCTGCCACAGCAGCGGGGCAGAAGCGCCGTCCTCGCGGTGCCCACCCTGGGCCAGATCCTGGCATCGCCTTACTGCGTGCTCAGTCAGCTGGGGATTCGCTTCCTTCCCTGCCTCCTTCGAGGCGTGAGAACGGAGCTCTCACGGAGCAGCACAATTGCAGTGACCGCAGCAAGGCTTCGCTGACCCGTCAAAGGCGCCAGCCCGTTAACTGCAGTCTCTTCCCTTGCCCCAAAGCCCTGGCCTCAAACAAACACCAGCCTCTCCTCCTCCTTCTTCACCCTAGAAGAAAAAAATAATGTAAAGAAAAGGGCTACGCTCTGGGTGAACTCATCCGAGTGAGGAAATGTCTGCTTCAAAGACAATTTGATTGCACTGGAGTTGGGTTGTTTGATTGGACTCTTGTTTGAAACTACAGCTCCCCATGGGAAGACAAAAGACTGTAATGAACAGCAAGAAGCCTTCTTCCAAAGCCGATCAGTCCCAGAGATAAAAACGTGTAACCAAATTAAGTATAAAACTTTCCAACTTTTAACTCTTCTCCTAGCTTTATTCTCTCTCGTTAGCCAGAAGCAGTGGACTTTCTGAAGGCCCAGACTCGTATTCTGATTGGAAATAGCAGCTGCGTCTCTTGCCCTGAAACATCCGCGCGCTCCCTGCTCGTGGGCTGCCAGCAAGTCTCCCAGACCCCCCTCTTCATCAAGGTGACAGTGCCTTCCTCCTTAAGCCGTGCAGGCAATGGCCGAGGAGACCACTCTCTTGGCTCTGGAACCTGGCCCCGGCCCCAGAGCTTCCCCTGGCTGGGCCGTGGGACGGCCCCTGCAGGTAGCATCTCCCCTTTTATCATCCCTTTGTTTCCATCTTCTATTTTTGGATGGCTTAACTTTATTTTTTTTTAATCTAGCCATGCCCGTGAGCTTTGCTCTGCCTGACAGCTCATCAGCAATCCCTGCTCTTCCATTATCAGCTGGCAAGACTCCACCAGGCTCCTCCACTTCAAAACCTGCCCTCGCCCCATGCCACCGCACCCGCCTGGAAGCAGGCGAAGCCACCCCTCTCCCGCTGCCCGCGAGGTGGTCGGTGGGCTTGGCGGCCACCCTGGTGCTCCTCTGGGGCTCGCTGTAGCTCCCGTCATCCATAACCGCCCCGAGGGAGAGGAGCGGTCGGGCAGCCGCACTGCTGAGCTCAGGGGATGGTGCTGCTGAGGGGCTGGGGGCAGCCACGAGGCTTTTACAGGCTTTCTGCAGCCCCGAAACGCCTTCCTCGGTCCCAGATCCCCCCATGCTCTGCTCCCCACCTCGGGCAGGAGACCCCTGACCCCTGGCACTCCCAGCTGCCCCCCTCCAGTGCAGCACATGCCCGGCCCCTGCCCTCCAGCAGCCGCGCTCCCACAAACCCGGCGAACCCATCCTGACATCTTTAATATTCATAAAAGTCAACCCCAGCCTAAAGAAAATGTGGTTGATGATGAAAAGTATTTACATTGCAAATCACTTTTAATAACCCTCCAGTAGTCAGCTTGCTGATAAATGCTAATCCGTCTATCAGCCCAAAAAGAAAATTAAACAAAAAAGACTCAGAAATGGAGAGGCAAAGGGAGCACAAGCAGACGGTGACAGTGACAGGGCCGCAGCCCCGCGAGCACCACCCCGCGAAGGGAGCCGAAGCAGCGTCAGACGCACCACGTAGTGCCCAGCTGCCTCCCGGCCTCCCGGGCGGCTTGCAGAGATGAAGGGCAATGAAAGATCCCGTCCGCGGTTGTGAAACGTCACTTTTATCACCAGCAAGGGACACCAGCCCCGCCGCCCCGGGCAGCGGTGACCGTGCTCGGCCACGCAGCAGCTGCAGCCCCGGTGGCAGCAGGGATGGCCCGGGGACGGGCGGAAAGGCAGGGATCGGACTTTCTGGCCCATGCTGGGCAAAAGGTGGCTTTTTTGTGCTCCAGCACCTGGCCCAGACTGCTAGTGCAAGCCACGGGGCCACTGAATGCCCTCGAAATGCGGGGGGACCACCAGACATCCACGCTCACGGCCACGACAGCAAATACCAGTGTCTGACCCGGTACCTGAAGAAGGAGCAGGAAACCGCAGATTGGGCATATATCGGACATACCTCCGTGTTACACTTCACCCCGCCTGATTTTAGCCCTCTAAAAAATTGGATGCTGGGCATAGCCAATCGCTTGAGCCCATCCAAACCACAGCGCGCGCCCACTGCGTCTTCTGGGAGGCACAGAGCGCGCACACCTCTGGAGAGAGATAACCGCACCAGCCTGCCTCCCATCCCGGTGCGCTGCAATCTCTCCAGTCAATAATCATCTGCTTTTTGTGTTTTAAAAGATCACTGCTGCTATTTTAAGGTTGCGCTCAATTTTGTCACATTTGCCATATAAGCACGACTTAGAATATTTCAATATAATTGTTGTGTTGCAGTCCCCATTCTTGCAATTCTTATTTGCTTTCTGGGTAATGGAAGGGGTAAAGTGCTTATGAATCACTTCTTCTATACCTATTATCAAAAAAAAAAAAAAGAAAGAAAGAAAGAAAGAAAAGGGGGGGGGAGAAGAAAGCCGAAATGCAGGCTTGAGCTGTTCCCCTCTGTATCACCACGCTGCGTGGTGATGGCCTGCGTGGGGGCTGTGAGCCCGGGGCAGGTCCTGAGCCACCAGCCCAGCCGCCCCTCGCTCAGGTCTAGCTCTGGGCAGCGTGATGGGCGCCGCTTGCGACACGCGCGCAGCCCAACAAGTACGTGCTTTCATACACCCACGGTTTTAATCGTCCCTATTAAAAAGCCGTGTTTCCCTCGACTTGGTGCAATCGCCGGCGCTGCTGGGGCACAAAGTGCTCTGTGTGTGCCTCACCCCAGGCAGCCCAGCTCAGCCCCCGCGTTTGGGCAGGATTCGTGCTGTTTGCCTAGCACCGAGCCCCAATTAATATTAATGCCATCCACAGTCCTGCTGGCGGGGAACGAAACCAAGAGGAGGGCAGCAAGTGTGCAAAAGCCGCAGTGAGGAGAAAACATGCGGCGATGACTTGGCTGATGAGAAGGTCAGCGCTATGGTTCTGTTAATGCGTACCCCCGGGCAATGCTGCCCCATTGCCATCATGTTCAGCATGCTTTTAGTGGCTGGAAACCCCCCAGAAGCACATGGAAGATCCGCTCGCCCAGGGCAATTGCTCCCAGACTGTTGGGGAAGGCCCCCGAGAGCATCCTCTCCTGCAGCCCTGCCCCTCTGCAGCTGGGGGCCCGACCACCGCACCCTCGTCCCCATCTCATGGCTGTGGCCACAGGGACGCGTGCGGTATTCACACCTTGGGGATGTGTCAGCGCACAGCTCCCTAACCCCCTTCCCGAGCAGCCCCCCCCGTCCAGCCTCCCCCTTGCTTCCCGCACGCCTCTCTCGCTTTTATTTCTGGCCACATCCTCCCCACCCCCCCATTCTGCTGCTCTTCCTCTA
This sequence comes from Anseranas semipalmata, assembly GCA_013399115.1. Taxonomy (NCBI): domain Eukaryota; kingdom Metazoa; phylum Chordata; class Aves; order Anseriformes; family Anseranatidae; genus Anseranas; species Anseranas semipalmata. The sequence continues at coordinate 149,656 of VXAA01004720.1, forward strand.
CCCAAAGGCTTCAGCTCTCCCCCCTGGCCCTCCCACCACCCAAGGACCAGCAGGGCTGGGGAGGGTCCCGGGTCCCCGTGCATTGCCGGGACCTCAGCGAAGGCTCTGGGCAGGGCCAGGGGCTCTGGGCAGAGCCGGGGACAGAGGAGACTCAAGGCTGCAGCAGGAGAGAGCTCTGTTCCCTGCCAGCCAGGCTAATAACCTTGTATTAAATTATGGGCCCGGGCTTGTGGTTTGTTTATTTTTATTTTTTTTGTAAGCTGTCTGTTTAGATTTATCAGCATAATTCCTGATAGTGCCTTGTCGGGGATCATTACGATAATCTCACCGCGGTGGCTGTCGGGGAATTGGGAGGCGAGCAGGGGGTGCTGGGGAGCAGGGGCGGTGGGGCAGGAGCCGCTTGCAGCCTGGGGGGGCCGTGGGACCCCGGCGAGGGGTGGGAACACAGGGCACCAGCCCCGCAAGGGCACTCATCTGCAGGGGTGGCATTGCAAGGACAGCCTGCAGAGAAAGACCTCACCACACCACAGCCACTCCTGGTGCTCCAGTCAACAGCCAGCGGGAAAGAGTGGAAGCGAAGAAGAGCTGTGGCCGCAGTGTTTCAAATGCGGGGTGCAAGGATGCAGTCCCACGCTCAGCTCCCCCCTCCAGCGCTGCGGCACAGCAAGGCGCGCCTGCCCCGGCAGCCAGCGCTGGTCCTGGGACCATGGGACAGGGCGAGATGCTCACCAGCCCTGGCCCTGCTCAGGGAGGCGTCTGCAGTGGGACACTGCCAAAAAGTCACGGGAAGAGCCTGTGTAGTCAGGGAAAACACTGAGGGAGGAGGGAATCAGCCCTCAGCCAGGCTGGTCTCCATCCATCCCCATCTCCATCCCTCCGAAGATTTTACTGGGAGGAAGAGAAACCTTGAGAGAGGGGGAGAGGGCATGCAGAGAAACCCAGAGGATGCAGTGAAGTTGGAAATTAGAAGGCTCTGTTTTGGCATCAGTCCCTCACCTCCCCTTAATTCCCAGTAATTGCACCATTTATTTAAATAAGGCTCCTCAGAGCGGAGCAGAGCACAGAAGAGGAGGAGGGGGAGAAAGGTAGGAGGCCCCCAGCCCAGCCAGGCATCCCCAGCACCCCAGCAGAGCTCCGTCTGTCCTCCCAGCCTGCTCCCTTGCACACTTGTGCGTGCAGATACACACGTGCAGCCTTCCTCCTCCTCCTCCTCCTCCCTGCAGCAGCAGCCAGGCCAGCTCGTGCTCTGCCCATGCCAGTAATTCTCTGGCACCAAGACCCTTGCCCGCAGCAGGGACAGGGACGTGTCCCCACACCCTCCAGCAAGGCTGCACCCCCCTAGGGCCCATGAGAGCCCCCCCAGCCCCGGGAGCAGGGGAGAAGCAAGTGAGGAGGAGCTGGAAGCTGAAGTGCTTTGAGCATCACCCCAGCAGGGGAGAGCAAAACCAACACTGGGAAAAAAAAATTCCCTCCTGAAAGGGAAGGTAGGGCTGTGTGTGCAGAAAGTGGATAATACGTTATCAGCCCCATTAAAAGGAACCAGGTAGAAAGGCCTTCCCTGGGGGAGAGCTAATTTATTCTCTTGTTTATTTTACCTCCAACAAGAGCCTCAAATCTCTCCAGAGAGGGGGAAAAAGCATACAGCTGCTGCAAAAGCGCTTGCAGAGGGACCGGCAAGAGGGTCGGTGCTGCCGGGCAGAGGAAGCAGCCCCGGATGGACACAGCCCCTGCCACCCCCAGCTGCCAGCCAGGGCTGGGATGAGACGGGGCAAGATGGGACGGGGCGGCACCGGGCTCCCTGTGGCCGGAGGGGCCGTCCAAGTGTCCCCCCGCTGCGGCGCGGCAGGACAAGCCTGGCTCTGCTCTCCTCCAGGCGTCCTGTGAAGCCGTGCTGCCCTGGGCGTCCCCGCAGTGTGGCTGGGCTGGATCCAAGCCCCAGCGAGTGTCATCTCCAGCCCATCCCGCTCCCATCAATCCCATTAGCTGCGTGGGAGGCAGAGCTCCTAGGAAGAAAAACCCATTCAAGCTGATGAGCATAAGATAAGTAACAGTCCAGAGGGGGTGAAAAAAAGAGCAGGAGGAGGCTGCTGGAGAAAGTCCCACGGTGAGAGGCGAGAGCCAGCGAGCAGGGGATGGGACAGGGCGAGGGGAGCCAGGAGAAGCCCCCGGGGCCGGAGATGCACTGTGCTGCTGGCCCTGCAGAGAGAAGCCACAAGAATCCCAAGGGGGAGCAGGGACCCCATGCTGGCAAACACCCTGAGGCCCCTTTGTGTCACTTTGGCGTGCCGCTGAGGTGTTGGCCAGGGGGTTCCCCAAGATTCATTTCCAAAGCAGCCCCCAAGGCGATGAGCACCCACAGGTGATGCTTGTCCCACCGTCACGCCAGGACCGTGGCCACGCCGCCCCCAGCCCTGTCTCGCTGCCGCGACCTACATTCAGCGTCCCCAAACACACGGCCACGCACTTTGCTGCATTAAACCCACCGAGTGCCACGCAGGGCTAATTTCTGATCAGGCTGTCACGACGTATCACGTCAAATACCTTACAGGAGTCTAAGCGTGTTATGCCGACGCAGCTACCTTTGTCAACCAAATCTGAAATCTCATCACAAAAACAATACCAGGTTTATCCTTCCTCAGCGCCTCTGCGGCAAAGCCGCCTCCAGGGCTCCTCCCGGGTCACTGCACACCCAGCGCTGCCCAAACCCCCGGCCTGTGTCCCCCCGCCCCAAGGGTCCCGCTGCCCGTCATACCCGCAGCCCAAAAACTGCTGGTCTGGGGCTGTGCTTGGGGCCCCACAGCAATGCAGCAGGACCAGCCTCGCTTCCTCCCTAAATAATTGCTTTAATTAGAGTTTGGGTTGATGTAGGTGATTATTTCCCTGGGAACTTTTGCAGTGGGCAGACAGACCAGCGCAGCCCTGCACTGCTTTAGCATTTATGTGCTTTAATGCCAGCCTCCCTGCCAGCTGCCACTCAGTCTTCATTAGTCCACATGAGCCCTTCCTGAGCCAGTCTGGGGCTGAAGTGCCTCAAAAACAAATAATTGCCAATTAGAGGTGCCCGGCGATGTGGTGGCAGTGCCCTGCTCCAGAGGAGAGGCTGGAGCCGACCCATGGCCAGAGCCAGCCCCTGATGCTATCAGGGCGTTACTGGGTTATTGATCTGGAGCAGAGGGAAGGCGTTCATAGCTACGGTGGTGTCGGGGGGCCAGCATTAAACCCCAGGAAAGGCCACGACACCACGTGCTGTCTCCCTTTCCCCCATTTACTCACAGCAGAACACCTGCAGTGACCGGCTCTGGTCTCCTGCTTTCTTCCTGCCGTAGCAGTGCTGGATCCGTGGCAGCACATGGGTGCGAGTAGTGCCTGGACACGTAGCTGAGCCTAAGAAGTAGGAAGGACTAACCGCCAAGCCCCATGAAATCCCAAGGTTTAGCACAAGCTTGCACGGTGTCTGCTAGTTACCCCAGCCACTGTAAAGCTGGATGGAGGCAGGAGCTCAGTGGGCAAACACGCAGAGCCAGAGGGACGCGGGTGTCTCCTGAGCTTGGGAAGAGCAGGGGTTTTGGTGTCCAACTCCACCAGCCAAGCTGGAGCAAGGACAGAAAGAGAAACCGCAGAGGCTCCAAAAAACACCTGCCAGCCCAGGGCTCACCCAGCTGCAACCCTCGAGGTGAGCATCTCTCCAGTTTCAGCACTGACCCGAGGAAGCAACAGGTCCTGCTGGAGCTGCTGCTGTCCATCGTCTCTTCCAGCGGTGGCATTTGCTCCCTGCCAGGCTCCTGTGGCTCACAACTCCCCGTTGCGCCGAGTGGCTTTCGAGGCAGGAGCAGACGAGAGGTGCTCCTGTTTGGGATGGGGCAGGGGAACAAATCCCCATGCTCGCTGGAGCGCACCCACCGTGCTTTAACGAGCCTCACGCCTATTAGCAGGGCAGGGCAGGGCGGGGAGGCCTCTGCTTCAGGGGGCAAGGAGGAAGGGGCACCGCAATTAATTGGCTGGGGGTGGCAGCTGGAAAGGAGAGGCTGTCCCCCCCTGCGTGCTGAGCTCCGCGCAGAGCTGGCAGCAGCGTGACATTTGTGTGCTGCACACCAAGATCCCAATTAGAGGTGGATGGCTCACATGCTGCACGCTTTAATTAATTTGCCTTTTCCTGCTGGAGAACGGCTTCTCTGACAGATTGGGACCGAGCAGAGAGGGCAGCTGCTCCCCAGCGAACTGCTGGTCCTCAGCCCCAGCAGCAGGTGGAGAGGACAACCCCAGGCCTTAGCCTGGGAAAGGCTGACAACAGCAGAAGCCCACTCCTCGTTTTTGGAAGAAGTCCCAAGGGGGACACCCACGGCCCTGCCCCTCACCTCCCCAGGCCTATGTGGATGAGACGAGCTGTGATGAGCAGTCACATCCCCTGACACGCGAGGAAAGGGACAAAAGCAGCCACTGACACCAGTGACACCAAGGAAGAGGGAGTCCCCACGCACCCAGCTGTGCCCTGGCCCCTGCCTTCTCGCTCCCCCAAGCTGTGCTGCAGAGCAGGGGTCCCCACACCACTTGGCTGAGGGTCACCCCGTGGTGGCCCCAAGCCTGGCACTGGTCAGTGTAGGGTGGGACTTCAGGGGAGTTTGGTGGAGGTGATGGTGACAGAGCAGGAGGCCAGCAAAGGAGAGAGGACAGAAAAGCCAGGACTTGCAGGGACAAATGGGTCTCACCACTCTGCTGCGCTGCCTGCAGGGCTTTGGCAACCCTGTGTTAGGACCCAAAGGTCTCTGCTTGCCACCAGCCATGAGCTGATTAGGTGGCAAGCCTGGGGCACTGGAGCATGCATCTACTGCAGCAGTGCCCACGCAGGGTAGTAGCACGAAGGATTCATACAAAAGCCCCCTTCCAGCACAGCAGCTCCAACCATTACTTCCTCCCACTGCCCCAAGCTTCTGGCAACTTCTCTCGTCCTAGCTAACCTAAGTAATCTTGTGTCTTCAGTGTCCCCCTCCTCTTCCAGCTCATTAGGGCATTTAGAGAACCCTGGCTCCTACCAAACCTGGCCAACCCACCATTAACCTCTTTCCACACCAAGAACTGGCTCTTACTTTCGACTCCAATTCCCACTTCAAACAGTTTTTGTTTCCAGGAGGACTTTACCCCTCACCCTGGGGTGACTCAGTTTCTTTAATAGCCTCTTGCGAGGGACTTTATCAAAAGGCTTTTGAAAGCTAAATAAAATTCTCTGCACTGCATTTCTCCTTTCCCCAGGATTTTGTTAGCACATTTAAAGGCTCCTGACAAGCTAAGGCTGAGAAAAGCTTTTGGTTTTTAAGATTATTTCCTGCTCCTAAGCAGCAAAGCTCTCATTTTGCTTCCTAAATTGGGCCAGCAAACATGCACGGCTCCAGCTTGGTTTCCTCAGGCAGCTCATGTTGAATTTCCACCTTGCTCCTGGCAGGGCATTTGCCTCTGTGCTGTGTTATCACGCTGCAGGGAACAGATAAGATGTGAGGGTTTGGGAAGGAGCCCCCGTGACGCTGCTGCGCTTGCCCTGGCCGTGGGCAATCCCACAAACTCCTGTCCCACGCAGGGCTCGGTGCCTCAGGCAACCATGCAGACCCAGGGGTGTTTCTAGGTCCGTGCTTGGAGATCAGTCCAGCCCTGCCCAAAATAACCACAGAAAAGACTCTTGGGCTAAAAGGTGGTAGTCCAAGGCAAGGGAGAGAAGCTGAGCTTGGCACATTCTAGGGCTGAACTCAAAAAATAAAATGTGCTCTCTACATACAAGCCCACCACCTCTGAGAGCACCCACTAGTTTTGTGGCCACAGCGGGACATCTACGAAGCACATCCAAGGCAGCACCTGAAGAGTAAGCCCACCCACACCCACTCCTGCTTAGAGCTTGTATGAACACAGAAGTCCGGCTGCAGTTGCCATCAGCCTTTGGCCCAAAGCTACAAAGCAGGTCAGGAGAAGCATCAAAGCTGCCCGCTCTGATCAGGCCTCCAGCCTTACCTCATCTGGAGGGGACTTCCCTACAAGCCTCAAACAAAAAGCTGCTTGGGAGCTTCAGAGATGTCCCAGGTCGATGCCAAACAGAGCGGCTGCAGTTTGCTTCTGCTCCCACTGGAGTTCACTGCCGCTCTGCCACCGTCTCGACAGGGGCAGGTCCTGACCAAGTGGAAGACCTCAGCAGAGCAGGCTTCAGGCCCCTGCGCAGCTGTGGCACAGCAGCCTGGCCAGCGTGCCCAGCCATGGTGCACACCAGGCCTTTGAGAATCCGCCAGCACTAGAGCAACGCATCCCAGAAGTCCTTTCCCTGACCGCGATGGAAATTTTTCTGTAGGTAGTTTGGCTCTGGCTATGGAAATGGACATCTGTAAATGCTCTGCAGCACATCTACTGAGAACGAGCCTAAAGACTCTTCCAGGAATCATGCAGGGAGAAGGAACATGAGATGCCAGGCTGAGCTGAAGCAGAAGCAGTTTTTTCCAGGCTCTGTTTTGCTTTGTTTTCAAGCAGAGCAGTAAACAGTTCTGCCCAGACCTGCGTCACCCTGCCTGCACAAGCCTTCAGCCGAGACACAGTTCCTCTGGCTCCCAGTGTCAGCACAACCTCAGGCCAACCTACACTGAGGCAATACAGGGATGCACGAAACCTTCCTCACCACACAAGGGAATCCCGTTTTTCAGGCTGCTCTCCTGTCAGATCAGGGATGTGGTTGGCTCAGGGCAGGTTTTAGAGCCTCATTAACACTCTGCAATGAGGCCTGGCAGCAGCTGATTTGATTTAAGGTTCATTTCCAGGCTGTGATTTAAGAGAAGATTTGCTTAATGTTCTCTAACAGACTCTTCTGACTGGGAGCCTGAGTGCTGACTAATGACAGCCTTATTTATCGTAATGTCTTTGCAGTGCAGAGTCTACAGAAGCAGGGCAGGAGCACAGCAGCTGCTGGCAGGTGCTCAGATGGCAGGGGAAGCATCCCTCAGCGCAGAAAGTGGTAACAGGCACTGGGGCGTGCATTCCTTTATCCAGGACAGCCAGACATTGCATCTCCTTTCTGCTCTAAGAGGTCAGCAAGACAGACCTCTCACTGCTCGCCTAAGACAGTGCTGCATCTCCACCTACCTTTCTGAGCCGGATAGGAGAAATGCTCCCCCTTTTTCCCTGCTGCAATACTTGAATGATGGGAAATGCAGAAGTGTCTGCCCATCTCCATACTGGTTAAAAGGCAATTTGCAATCAAGACTCTCAACTACTCCTCTGTTTCCTCATTGTGGGCCTCCAACTCAAAGGCTGAGCTTGCTGTCCTCCTGGGAAGGGGATGATCATCATTTGACATTTGTAAGCTACCTCAAACTTCTGAGATGGATGTACCTATCCCAAGGCCGATCACACAGACATCCATCAGACAAATGAAGACAGTAGGTCAAGCAAGGGTTTGTCATATTTTAATGACATTGATCTTTGGTGTTTCCCTCGTTAGCACTCACGCTCTCCCCGTCCTTCCTCCACAAACCTGCTAGGGATGGAGAGTTACAAACGAAAAGGAAAATCACATTTGAGACTAAAAACAAAATATCAGAGCCTTGATTTCTCCACTAGAAACTACATGTACAAGGTCAAGATTTCACATGCAACACCTTACATCACAGACCCATACCTCACACCCTGGCCTGGAGCTGAAAGACATTTCCTGCCCCCTGCCAAGGAGGTGCAGCTCAGTCCTGGCACCATGAAACCACTGGGATGGCTCATTCATGTTTATGTTGGCACAGCTTAGAATATCCTTGTGTGAACTGCACCCTGACTAGAGAGCAGTAGCCCCTGTCCCTCTACCCATCTGTACAGCAGCTCTGCTTAGGTTCCTGCCAAGTACTAAACTAATTCTAAAAAGGAAAGATCCCCACTTGCGAGCAGTTCCTGAGCCATGCAGGTGTTGACGAAGCCCAGCTCTTCCCAGAAAAGACCACAACGCAGGCAGGAAGGGTCCCAGAACACCATGCTCTGAGGGGTAGCAGTGCTGAGCCACGGAGCAGGACTGTGGCCTGGAAGACTCCTCCACTCCAGCAACAGCGCTGGAGCATCACGCCCAGGTTTGCCCAGGGGGACTGCCAGTCTCCAGAAGGATGCTGCAGGCCCATTTCCCTTTCTTCACTCTACTGATCAGCCCCTGGGCATAAAAGGGCAGGAAAGAGGAAAAGAAAGGAGAGGAAAGGAAAGAAGCTTTACAAAGGATGACATTGACCAAATTGCAGGATTAGGGCTAAGCTCAGGGGATCCCACAGGACTTAAAAATCTGCATGGGGTGCAGCCAGGATGTTTTATGATCCTCTTAACTATTCAGCAGCGGGAATGTTGGAAGTTAAGGTAGTATGCTTTCTTGCCCATGGCTTCCTTGAAGTTCTTATCCCTTGCCACTCACCCAGCTTATAGAAACCCTCTGAACCACCAACATCCTGTCAGAGCCACACGTCCCTACTCTTCCAGCTTCTGGCCAGCTGTGAGGTACAGGTCTCTGCTGAGCAGTACAAGGGTAGCACCAACACACAACTCATCTCTACCTGTTCCGTGACTCCCCACTGGTGCTGTCATTACTATAGAAGTTGGTACTGTCAGGAAGATGGTTATTATTAGTTAGGTCACTGTATTCAATTGGTCCCTCAGTGTCCATGGAGGACTGGCCCTGCTCTGGCAGGTCCAGATCACCAGCGCCTTGCCCTTCACTCCCGCCAGGGGCTGTCCGCGGGCTCAGGCCATGCTCTGACAGCTGCATAGACTCTGAAAGGATCCGTCCCTCCAGCTCAGCTGCCAGCTGCTGCGAGGTGGACTGCTGTGCTGACGTGCCCTCAGCCCCAGTGGACTCTGCACCAGTCTGAGAGCTGCGGTGGATCCGGTGACTCACGATGATGTTGTTGCCAAAGCCACCCATGGACGCCATGGTGGTGCTCTGCTCCCGCTGGACCACGGCGGTCATGCCACCTTCTGCCATCAGCCTTTGGATCCTACTCAGGGCATCCTCCCCACTGGCCCCGTATTCTGGACCTTCACCTGCAAGAGAGAGCAGAAGCAACTTTGGTGCACAAGGCAAACTACAACACAAAGAAAAAGCACGATGGGTTGCTGAATCACAGTGCACATGTGCTGGGACAGAAGATGGGCTTTGCTCCAGAGGGAGCCCAATATTTTATTTCTGTAACTTTCACTGAAGTGCCAAACAAATGCAGTGTACCCTGTCAAGAAAATCTTGGCCACTCCCACAGGTATCCCTCACAGACTTGCTTGTCCATGCCACAGAGAGGAAGCTCTAGGGTCTTTGCCTACTCTGCCTCTGAGACTTCCCTTCGTAGTCAGGCTGTACTGAGCTCTGAGGGAACCACTATCAGATGCCTTGGTTCCTGAAGATTACCTTTGAAGAAGAAAATCTCACAGAAAAATAGCCCATGTAGGAAATTAAATCTCCGTGGCAGGAACATCCAGCCCAGTTCTGTTTCCCAGCATCCTTCTTTTGCTACAAACCTTAACCAGACCGTCTGGGGAAAACAATCTATAATCATAAACTGCCAGAATCATTCCACAGTGGGATCCTGACTATTCTTATTAAAGAGATAAATCTCACTCCCAGCTCCATGAAGCTATCACAGTGCTGATTAGAGGAGGAGAAAACCATGAGCTCTCCTGGCACCAAGGAAATCAACACAAATGTCAACAAGGCTAGATGTAGGCAGGAGTTAAAACACAATAAAAAAGAAAAAAAAGAAAAAGAAAAAAAAAAAAAAAAGAAAATGCCACATTGACTAGGAGACAAAGCACTTGGGACTGTGGGATGGAGATCGCATCTCCAACATGGAAGCTGGGGTATTCAGCACAGTCTACACCATGCTGCTGTAGATGTTATTGTTTGGAAAAAAAGTAAACAAGATAGTTAAAGCTGTTAACATGTATGCAGTCAGTCAGTGACAGCTTATTCCCTTTCTTCTTCAGCTCAGTGGTACTTGCATCAAACACCACTGACTTCTTCCACCACGGGGTAAGGCTAATCTCATCTTCAAGTGAGTCTGCTGACATACTGCCCTGCTGTATAAATACTGCAGATATTAAGGGCAAGCTTAATTCTCACAAGCAGAATAAGTCCTTTTCTGCTAGGAATGTAGTAAGCCTGCTATATCAACCATACATACAGCAATTACATAGCTCCTTGATTTAGAGCATTAGCGAGACCACAGAGACACCAGTAACCACATGAGAATTTGGAGCAGAGCCCAGAGGACTGTGCAAAAACACCCCCTGGGCAGAGCCTGGCCAACAACTATAGCAGAGAAATCCTGTCCAGGATGTGGTTGATGCATGAACTAGGAACCAGGCTGACCAGCACGAACAAGACCAAGAACAGAGGAGACTATTAGAGGACTAGAAACTTCAGTGTGAAAAACATGAACGCCAGGGGATATTGGAGCATTAATCACGAGCAGCAGTAAGTGGAAGGTTTGAGAAGTATGGTTTTGAATTCAGTCGTTGTTTCCTTCTGAGGGCACAGTCATAACACTTCGTTAACAACCATCTGGCCAGGCCAGACAGGAAGCTTGAGAAAGCCAAGATGTGCAACCCGGTTTAGAGGCTTGCCAGCCTGCCCCATCTACACAAGCCCTGGAACAGCAGGTACTGTGCTCTTGACAGATCACTTGCTACAAACTGGTCCGTACAGGAGCACTGGAACTGCAAATCAGCAAGGATCCCCAGACGATACTCCTTAACATTACAAACATGTGCTTCACAAGAGGAGGCCATGCAGCCAGCGCACACCGCAGCACCCCCTGCTATTCCCTTCCCCTTAATTACCATGTGTTGTGGCTGACTTGCCCATTGAGGCGGCTGCCTGCTCAGAAAGCAGGCCAGGGCTGATGCCACAGTAGGAACCAGCAAGTCACAAGCCCTCAGAGTATGAGGACAGAGATATAGCAGCATTGGAAATGCCAGAAAGACCAAAGGCCAGAAGTGAGCCTCACCATTCAAGCAGCCAAGCAAGCACCTCTACTCTGTGGGCTGGGGAGCTGTCCTCCCCTTTCCCCCTTCCTCAGGTTTCAATTTTGGCTGACTGGTTCAGAGCAAAGCTTCCTGAGCAATTTGCCTTGAGCTGAGCTACAGCACAGAGTCACGCACAGCCCATGTCTACTGTCTGGTGACTCCCACACATGTTCTTCACCATGCTGCCAATGCAGACCACACTAGCCCTCAGTGCAAGTGAAATAAGCTAACTTCCATTTACTGGAGGTTCAGACCACATACATGGGCACTCTCCCAGAACAACAGCAGTGCCATAGAACTCACAACGGCGGTCACCAGAAATTCCAACTTGCTGCAGCGGCCAAACTCCATTCTCTGCTCCACCAGCTGAACAAAAACCAGGACAGAAAGAAACCCATGCTGGTGACACTTTTTTCAGATTCCAAGGGGCTTAAGTGCAACCTGAGCTTGTGTGGGATGAACAGGCCATGTGACAACATCTCATTCTCCATCTGGAAAAGGCAACTCCTCTTCTCTCATTTTATGCTCAAAACTACATTCTGACTTCCCAGGCCCTGTAAAATCTTTCATCCTAAACTCACATTCTTCTAAGCCTACCTTCTTGGGTCAGGAAAACAGGAAAAAAAAAAAAAAACAACAAAAAGCACTAAAGACAAAGTCCAGAAACCTGAGCTAACCAGTTCCAGAAACAGCGAGTGAAGTACCAGGGTAGGCATAAGATCTGGCAAGTTGTCCTCCACCTCAGCTGTCCCTGTGTCAGAATCCATCACAGGGCAAGAAGTGATCCCCAAAGTCTCCATTCCTTTCTGTACAAGGACACACAAATTCTGTGCCTGACAGTACAGAAAAGCATCACATACTGTTCCCTTCCACAATACAAGTATTACTGCTGTGTCCACTGTGCTACTCCTACAATCCTTTTCTGCTCTACCCAAAGTGACCTTGCCAGAGTTCCAAAACCCCATCAATCCCACAAACATGCACCAAAAATTACTCGAGAGTAATTATTCCAAGGACCAGTAGATTTCTGTCACTCCAGGTGACTGGCCCCAACAATTAAAGTGTTAACTAGGATACTCCCTAGCTAATGTATCTGTCTTTAGAAGCCCTCTACCACACTACTCCAGCAAGAGAAGAGCTTGATACAGAAGACTACAAAGGCAAAATGCCTGACAACGTTTCAATGGAGCTGGACATAAGACATATGCAGCAGGGCATAAGGAACATTCCCACTTTTAAATGAAGTGAACTCTGGCATACTTACAGGGAGTAGAACTTATTTATCTGTAGACACGGAGAGCACACACCTGATAGAGTAAAGCCCATAGAGGCAAGCTTGAGATCGGGCTCACCTGTGGCTGTGTGATATACTGATATCGCTCTTCAATTTCTCCTATTTTCAGCTTTCCTCTTTCTAAAACAAGCAGTAGTTAGTAGCTATGCTTGCAAACAAAGCTACAAAATTAGAACTGTTAGCGCTGCAGAGATATCTAAGTCTTCAGAGTACATGGAACAATAGCTCTGAGGTGTGAGTTGACCCACTAATTCAGATGCTCAAATATAAAAATATCAGCGTTTTTAAATTAATTCACTCCTTGCAGAAGGAGAGGAAAGGGAGGGTCACAGCTCTGCCTAACCAGCTATGAATAATCACATCTCTCTCAGTGCCAGAAGAAATACTACCAGTTACTTTCCTTCCCAACCCAGCTCAGAAGCATGTTCACACTCCCCTTCTGAGGTAGCTAATCCAAACAGAAAAGGCACAACTGCTTTGACTCGTAACCAATTTCTTAACAGTATCTCACCTAGGTGATTTGTAGAGCAAAACTTATTTCTCTAATTAGAGTATAAAAATTGCTCTATAATTTGATCCCAAGAGAGCCAGGTACTTGAAGTACTTAGCACTGTAAAGGCTTCCATAGTACCCAACACTATTTTTTAGTGAGCACTTTTCAGAGGGCTTTAAAGAGAAACTGAACTTAGTAGTTCTACAGAGCACATAACACACATGTTACAGATTTGCAGTTCTATACGACACGTGACATTTTACAGATGGACAGACAGATGAAAGGTTAAGGGATCTACCCACGTTTCTGCCTGGAGAACGAGAGGCAGATCTGGAAATAGATCCCTGATGTCCTGGTTCCCATTTGTGTGGTTCCCACACTAATTCCCAAAAAAGTCACATCACATCTGATGAGCATTGCAGGAATATGTTCAGTTAATGCAAAACAGCATGTTTCTTTGTAGCACACGTGAGACTCAGCTGGGGTCATGGCATTCCTGCCCATGCAGGCCCCTAGCACACGTTCCTAATGTCCCAGATTAAGCATATTACTTCACATCTAGGCACACTGACTCTGCTCATGAATGCTGCTTGGGCATCCTCAGGATGCTTTGTTTATACCAGGAAAGTTTCACCTGCATGTGACGGATCTTTCCACTTCTAACAGTCTGAACAGAATGAATCCCACAACCCTTTTTCCTCTCAAAAGCACCAGCTGCAACCTCTGAAAGCTGTTGGACAGGATGAAAATGAGTACTAGCCAGTGAGTTTAACCTAATCAAATAGGTTTTAAAAAAACCTTTACATTGCATGACAGCAGTCAATGTGTTGCTTCCTCAAAGATAGGCAAAGTAGCAATCCACTGACAGCAAGTCTTCTAAGGGCTGCACTTTCAGTTCATAACTGGTGCCTACTTGCACAATGAGCATTTAGCTAGCTGTCTGAATGTTAAGCCCCAATGACAACGCAGATAATAGGAATTAAGATGATGATTGTCACTCAGATATTTTTACTAGTTTTGGAAATACCTCTTTCCCCTTTTCTTTTTTTAAAGAAATGGATTAACTTGAAGATGTATCAATACACTGTCAAGAGCCAGGGACAGCATGGGCACAATCGGAAAGGTATCCTGCAGCTCTGCAAAGACCCCTTCACCTCAGCCTGCAGCACCTTTTCCATAGCTCCAGCCCCTGGCAGCTACTGCTGCTTGCACCACACTCCGCACATTCTGAACAAGTGTCAGCCACAGCTTGACCCAATCTGGGCTGGGAATTACAATTTCTAAAGGTTAAAGAGAGGTCGTTAACACTTAGAAAGAATCTTGCTGGTTTTGACCGAGATTTAATTTGCCAGTTGAATACAGATTCTTACCCCATCGTGCCTGTCCATTTGCAAGGGAAAATGTAGTATAATGCCCAACAGATCGTTTCTAATTAAGAGTGCCTCAAAGTTACAACTCCATCACAATTTCCACTATGTCTGTCAGCTTAAAAGAAAGTAGGAGAGAGCTGAAACACTGTTTTACGCATTTCTTAGTACCTCTCCTAGTCTTTCTTCCAAATCTAACTTCCCTTGGTTCATGTGTGGCTGGTGAGCAGAGCTCACAAGGCAGCTATCAACTGCTGTAAAACAAAACGATACAGACATTAGAGGGATTCACTTCTAATAAAGTCATCATATACTCATTCCTCCAAAGGAGGTAGAAAGATAATCAGAACAGCAAGGTCCCCGCAGAGCTTTGCATGAGAAAAGGAAACTATTTATACCAGCACAGAGCTTAATTAGATTTCTGATGCAATTCTGCATACTTTTTTTTTTTTTTTTGTAGAGTAAGCACATATCTGTAAGAAATGCCCTGATCCAGAATTCCCCACAACAGCAGAGCTGACAGGATATAGGGCAGGAACCCGCTCCTGGGGGTAGCACTAGTCTTCGTTTTTAATTTTTTTTTGCAAACATTCAAGGATTTTTTTTCCTTTTTTTTTTTTTCTTTCCTCATGCTGAGGTGATAACTAAAGCACTTTCCTTTACATTACTCAGAATCGGATCTGATTTATCCATTTTGCTGCTGATAATACTGCTAAGCCCTTACATAGTGATTTACATCTTCAAAGCCCCACACAAAACGCTAATTAATCTTCACAGCCCCTGGTGTACTGTATGGGAAGATTTATTCCCATTTGGTAGATGATTAAGAGTTTGCCCTAGGTCACACACCAAGTTAGTGGTAGCACACTTTTTGTTTTCCTTTGAACGTCCCTGACATTTAAATCCTGCTATTAGAAAACTCTGTTTACCTTTCAACAAGCAGAGTTATGGTAGATACAGTGGGCAAATTAACCATCCCCAAAGCAGCATAGCATCTGATCTAACCCGTCTGAATGCACTGAATGAGTATCACAAGAGTTTATGATGCTGGAATAAAGGTAACCTTGATGCCACAGCAAGCTCAATGGGGCTGAAGTTGTACTAATGTGAAACAGTAAGACTCCTGGATGAACCATACCACTGATGCCACAAGTCCCTGGCTGAGGTGCTGGTAAAAGTAGCTGAACAAGCCAGTCTATCCAAACTTCTCTGTCTGTTTCACAATAGGTCCTCATACTATTCCTCTATCAAGCATTACAGTTGTTTTTGGATCCTACACTCTCCTGATAATTAATCTCTTCACATGCCCTCAACCACGTTAACTCTCTCTCCCCGTTTTGAGCTGCTCTTGAGCCTTTGCGCAAGAATTTCTACCGAGAATGCAACTGGCAAAAGAACTGACCTACTACATGGTAAGAACACATGAATCATCACCAGTGCATGCGTCTGTTCTGGAAATAATTCCTTTGTTCTGAGAATCCATATAGTTGGAGTGACAGCCCATTTTGCAAGTGAAGCCACTTGTAGAAGGACATGTGGTAAGTCAGTCTGAGCCAGAGATCACATCAGCTGTGGAACCTGACAATCTTCTTCCAAGCAAGAGACAGACAACAGGAAGTCTCTGTCGTTGGCTTGCTATTTACACTCCTTTTCTTCCACATGCTACATGTTTTGCTCCATTGTAGATAATCCTGCCCAAGGCACTAGTAAAGAATAACCCTTCCCCATCTCACTAACAAGTATCGTTACAAACCATGCTCTAGATCTGAAAATTGGAAGGTTAATTAAAGAGAATGAGGAAGTGAAACCTTCAGATGACTGCGGAACAGCAGCTGTGAGAAGAAGCACTGGAGAAGTCCTCTGGTTTAACACAGCAGAGAGAGGCTGCAGCATCAGCCATCACTGCCTTGATGCAAGAAGGTCCCACAGCTGCTGCACACCGTACCCTGTTCTCAGTCTGCATACCACATCCAGTGGAAGAAACAGTTCCCATAAGCTCAACATTTGTCCAGACGTCCTATGTTCCAGCCGAATTCACACGCCCTCAACTGCATTAAATTTCTAGAGATGTTAATCCCAGTTCTGCTGCGAAGGTCAGGAATTTGCCATTTAAGTTTCAACACAAGAGCCAAGATGAGAGAAACACAAAACCCTATCCCACATGCTGGATGCTGCAGAGCAGAAATTGTAGAAGAGTTGCAGGCCAAAAAGCATCTTCCAGAATGACAGAGCACAAGCATACAGGCACAAACTGGCAAGTCACGAGGCTGCTTTCCAAAGCCAAGTGGGTTCATCATGAACCAACACTTTCAAAATTGCCTCTCTGATCTTCTCTGTCTTTCCCATATATATACTGCCCAATACCTTCCTAGCCAAGTGTTCAGAGTTGGACCCAAGCACCATGGTACAGTATAGAGACAGGAAGCCTGGATAAAATCACCATGCTTTCAAAAGATCAGTGATTTGTTATCATAAAGGAATTGCACATCAGCTTCTTACAGTTCTTCACACATTGATAAATTTTCCCAGACTGGAAAACACTAGAGATGTTTTTGAACAACTGAGCTGGACACTCATCACAGTCTTCATCAATCAGACTAAACAGAATACTCATACCTGCTTTCTGAGAAGTAATTTACAGTATTTTATTTTGTATCCAGAGGCCGAGTTTGTGAAGCCTACCTGGGTTTTAAGTGCAGAGGCTGAAGACTAACCTAAGCTCTAACAGAGGCAGAAAGGATGGTTATTAGCAGTCTGCACCCTTACTAATGGTTACAGTTCAGGAGATTTGTGAGGAGCAATGCCAGTACAACTGCCTTTACAAAGATGCAATGATCTGGAGAAAAGTTCATTTTGCCCTGTAAAAGCATATGAAAAAGACATCATCTCTATTCATACAGATGGAGATTCATTGTCCTGATCATCTTGGCCAGGCTACAGGTAAATTAGGCTGGAGAAATCTTTGCTGAAGAGGTGAAGGAGTGTCCAAATAGATCATAGAATGTCAAACCTATGTGAAAACTCCTCACCCACCAGGTAAACTCCGTCAAATAAATGATTGCTTGAGCTCCTACCTTCCCCAGTCCCTGCAGAGGTGGATTCCTGCTCCTGAACCTCCCTCTCTGTCTGAGTCTCGGCATTCTGCAGCTGAGGCGCCAAGGTCTGGGTACCCTGTGAAGTCACAGAGGTGGGAGGATTTCGGGGTTGCAGGCCTATGGCATTCATCAGGCCCATGTCCCTGTCTGTCCTCCATGTGGCTCTGCTGGTTCTGAAAAGAGAGAAAAACAAATGAGACCAGGAGCATTGGAGGCAATATGCCCCAGCAAGACAGAAGCATCCACCTGAGCCTCCACTCCAACCATGCACCTGCCAGCCACTGCGCAGATAGGGGCAGGAGGGAATCATCACCTGCACTTACACACAGACATCCTCCGGCCTCAGCGGGCTGGTCTCTTGTTTTTAAGCTACAAGAGTCTTTCAGTCCACTCACCCTTCCACAGAAGCAGCGTGTCTGACAGGCATAGATAGGTATCCCTGCAGTATCACAGTCTGCAGAACAACCTGCTTTCAGGGTCACTGAGTTAAGTCGGCAACACAAATGCAGCGCAGGACCATAAACACACACACAACCTCCCTCTGCATGTCAGCAGGACAGTTTCAGCTCCTGAGGACGCAGCCTGTATCCCTTCCCTCTTCTGGACCTCCTAGTTTGTCAGCATCACACATGAATGCACTCTGGCAGGCATTTCTGCTTGTTCCAGTCAGACAAGAGAAATTCTCTGCTCTCCAAAGCAAATAACAGGAACCGCCTCAAGGCTCATTAGGTTCTTCTCAGAGACAAACAGTTGACGTGTATTCAGCTACAAAAACTCGATATTGGCAATGCTTGGATGCTCTTTCCAAAAATGACCTCTGGCTGTAAGTGCTGGGAATGGTAAAGAGTCTCTAGGAAAGACTGCCTCATTCACAATCTACATTCTTTCATATGGTTTTGAAACCTATCACGCTTTCTTGCCCTCTGTTAGGGAGCTAGTTCATTCTCGAGCATTGTTTCTGCCTCTGATGCCCGAGTCCCCTAAAGAGGGGATGGAGCTCTCACCCTTCAAGCTGTTCAGAGCAGCTTGCAAGACTGATACGTGCTGTCAAAAAATGCAAGTAGTGGCAATATCCACTCACACGGCAGAGAAAGAATCTCTACTGCTTGTTATTCACCCTCGGTCAGACCAAGGCTATAGGACAGCACAGACACCAGCTCATAACTTCCTTGGGATCCTGGAGCTCATAGTTCAGAAACAGGCCTGCCACCCTCTTGTTGAGAACAGTTGGCTTAAGGACAAGTACTCTTCACTGGGGAATGGTGCTGCACCATGTCTGTTTACGATAAACAGGCAAAGGGGCTGGACTAGATGATCTCCAGAGGTCCCTTCCAACCTCAACCGGTCTGTGATTCTGTGATAACTAACAGGTGCATCACTGGGCAGACTGGATGAAGCAACCAATAGGGTTCTCAAGGGATTTAGCTTTATTTTCAGAGTTTAGTCCCGAGAAACAACTGTCCCATGATCAGAAAACAAAAGGACGAAAATCAGTCACAAGGGCCACACAATGGATTTGCGCTTGTCTCTGTGAACCGCCACATTGTTCAGTTTATCCTCCAAAGGCATCATTTACTTTGCAGAGCGTCTTTGATGCTTCAAGCCCCACATGTTCCTTCCACAGCTTGCTCAAGGATGCTACCAAGGCCATGGATGACATGTACTTCATTATCACTGGCAGCACTTTTGGGCACTAAATGTTACTTTCTGGAAGCATCTCAGGTGGCCCAACAAGGCAGTGCCAAAGGAGAAAAAATTGCATATTTAAAGCTGCCAGTGCAAAAGGAACAAAGGGGAAGAAGTGGTGCTGTCATATGTAATGAAACCAGCAGAAAGGGTCAGCCTGCTCTAACCCACACCCAGGAGACTCACCCAGGCCGCTCAGTGCTCCTGCTGCTGGAATGCACAGCGAAGACATTCTCATTCTGCTGGTCCCAGTGGTACTCAACTCCAGAGTTTAAGGCCCTTGAAACAACAAAGAAGAAAAAACTGTTAGTATGGCAGGACACTATTCCAGCCAGCATACATTACATACCCACAACATGAAGGTCAGTGTTGATTCCTGCCCCACAGAGACTAAAGATCTAGCTCAGTTCATGTTTTCATAACAAGGGCTCATCATTGCCTGCAAAGACGGAGTATTGTATTACCCAGATAGCTCTGGAATATCCCATTCATTTCAATTCAATATTAGCAATAAAGCACAGCACCATGAGCAGAGATTTTCAGGAAATGAAGACATACAACTGTGTGTATAAAATCAGGTTACTGTACCTCCAAGTGACTAAACAAAGAATTGGAATGGGAAGACCAATTCTCTTTGTGGTGTCTGCCAGCATTTCCTGTACTAGGCAATGCTAAGTTAAAAAAAAAAAAATGTATTTGACTTTTAGTTTCTTTGCAAATAGTTCTCGTTCTTTCTACCTATAAATAAATCTACATACAGTCTTCCCACTGACAGTCACTGCAGAGCAAGGGCAGATGCAGAGGATATTTTAGTAAGTTTTCACAAAAGAGTTTGTGCTGGATCAACAGTGTCTGTGCTGGAAAAGTCCAAAACTCAAATTTTACAGCTAATGCTACTAAGTTTAGCAAAACAGCAATGCTCTGACAAATATTCACAATGCATTTCCTAAAAAAAATATGTAAATCCAGGGCTGGTTAATCACCTCACAGGAATAGGCAAGGTCAACAATGTATTGTGAATCACCACTTCACTGCTAAGACACTAAGCCGTCGTAACCCTGATGCTGTAAGTACATCTCCCACGATTCTGAGGCCCAGCAACTCTTCGACTGGAAGAGGATAAGAGTGAATCTAACTTACTCCATGCTATACGTGTTAGAGCCCTTCTAGTCACTTAAGAGCATCCACCTTCTCTTACAGGATCAAAGCAGTTAACTATGGGATTTGACCTAGTCAGCCTAGAAGCCCTGCTCCCATAAAATGCTAGAGCACAGACAAGACTGTAGTTACTCGAAGCCTGGGATAACAGGAGGGACGTATCAGCCGAAGGATCATCCACAACGCTTTGTAAGGCCACTCCCTCCACAGGACTCACAGTGTGACAACAGGACCTTGCTGGGGAAGGACACTTTGGGCAGACGAGACACAGCAGCAAGAGTAGCTCCCAGGACTGCAGGAGCCACACTGCAGGAGTGCAGCCAGCAAGGTGTGCTGCAGACCTTCATAAAATGCCCTCCCTGTCTGCCTGACCAGTGAGCTTGGGAACAGGCCTCCTGCCCTACGCTCACTCATTACACTGTAAGAAAACGGTCTCGGATGATAGAAATATGCACACAACCTGGCCAGCTCGCTACAGGCTCTGAAGAAGCGGGGAGCACCTGAGGCTCATGGATCCCAATAAGCCAAATGGAGACAGAAAGCAGGCGGCTCTGCAGGGCACTAGGAAGCCCAGTCAGCAAGGTGCATGGTGAGACAATCAGAGGGACGCTCTAAACCAAGAAACAGGCACACGCCGTACAGTGTAAGAGATCTCCCACCTACTGCTGTGTCCCACCTCCAAAAGCCCTATGAGGGCTGAATTAGCATGGGGCTGGCCCCACAGAGAATTTCTACATGGGGTTTTGCCATGCTATACTGATATACCAGCTCCCTGTGAGCTGGCCTGAGGATTTCTAGAAGATGTTATGTACACCACATGGCTGCTGGACTGCAGATTTGCCCCCGATGGTGCTAGCTACAGAAAACGGGTGGAAAGTTAGTGCTGTGCAGCGGTCGCCGTATAAAAAAGTCCTGCACAGACAGAAGGGAATTGCATTGAAAAGCTGGACTTGCATCACCCCACATGCAGTCTCAGGGCATGAACTAAGGATACACCCACAGTCTAAGGGAAGGATCCAAGACAAGTAGTTGGTAGCTGGTTATGGCTCAGGCACAAACACAGTGTTTATATGTACATATGAAAGCACACGTTGTCCCTGTAATGAGATGTCTCAGCGGAGCTGTGGCAAGAACCCCAGCTTCAAAGAGGCAAGGGTGCTGCAGGTCATGCATGCCACAATGGCAGAGCTGAGTCTGCTGGAGGCCCGGGGCAAGGCTGCTGGGGTGACAGCACCCCAGGTCAGCATGAAGGGCGAAAGCTGGAGAAAATTAGGTCAACAGAACCACGCACGGAGTCTACAGGAAGTAATAATTACAGTTTTTTTGCTGCACTACATTATACCCCATGAAAGCAGCTGCCAGAAAGATGCTGATTTAGAAAGACTTCAGAGTTTATTAACAGATGGTAACCTACCACTGCACACCTACCAGTCTCTCTCTGGCTGTTCCATCCTCTGCCCAGCATATTGACATCTAACTGTCACACTTTGCTGTCTACAAAGCAACACACTCCCTGGGCAAGGGAGACTTTCTGACCTGGTAGTCAGTTTTTCCAGAAAAAGCCTGGAATCTGCAGCTGTTATCCAACTGAGCTGAAGTGACCCATGCTCTTCTCCCACCCCCTCCATGCTTCTTCATGCTTTCCAAAGTATAGGCACAGTCTCCACAGCCACATACACAACTTTTATTCCTCACCAAGCTTCTGTGTGCTCTACTTGTTCTTGTCAGCTCCCACCTCTAAAAACCAGGAGACTGCAAAGCTCTCCCTAGGCCAAATCATGAGCTGGCAGTACTGCATTTGTCCCCTTCCCCCAAACACCACATGCCTGTACTACACAGAAAGCTCAGCTCCTGCATGTGTGTGCGCACATACGCACTTCTGTGAGTCTGATCCATCTCACTTCTACAAAAGCATCATGGTACCAGACCAGCATGCAATGCATGGTTAAATACTCCCATCCCTTTTCCCACCCATTCTGCAGAGGCTCGTTGCTGTACAGTCAGGTTGTTGGATAGGAAGCTCCATTCCAACGCCATGCTGTCAATTCACACCTTCCCTGAACAGTGAAATCAATAGCCATTCCATTGAATACATGACTTTGCACACCGGTTTTAAATGCTGCCATTTATCAACTATGTTTCACTGCCAGGGACCTATTAGCTATTTGTTTACTGCCAGCGAATCGAGGACTTTGCTTTCCTTTCCCAGGAGGAAGACCTGTGGCAGTCAATGCCACTGCTCCCTTTGCAGACTCTGGGAACGCTTAACTCACTAGACCTGGTCATGATGGGAATCCAACATCCTCACCACCACTTTAACCTGGCTTTTTAGTCTGGACTGAGTGCGTCTACCTGCAGGGCCAGCAGACTGGCTCAGAAGAGAGAGCAGGCAGTCCCCACTGCAGCAGCAAGCATCCTCACTGCTACCCTTTAGCAGACTCTTCCTCCACCAGGGCCAAACAACCCACCCTCTCCCAACTCCACCTCTTGTAAAAGACTTTGAATGATAAAGCCCTCTGCACAACCTTTGCTTTCTTTTGCAAGCACGTACACATCTCTGACCTGGAACCCAAAGCCATAAGGCAGATATCCAGCTTGCTCCTGGTTAGGTCTTCCAGCCTTTGAATGATTGAGACTATGCAATGGATGCTTCAAACTGCATCAAGGTACAGCAGAGAAAGAAAATGTCTGAACCTATTAGAAAGAGGTAGCTGGGCAGTATCATTTATACAAAGATCACCACTTTCTTTCTTGATTAGCAGAGATTTCAAAGAAATGCCACTATTGAATGGGTTAAGTGCCAGTTTTATGACCACACCTGCATCAGAAACTTGATCAGATATTTGCACCTTAAACCAACTTAAGTACATAAGATATGACAACCACAAGTATCATCATTTAGAACAGATTTTCAATTAAGCTTAAAGATTTGCACTGGTTTAACCACACCTATTTAAAAGAGTGCAATCTCCCTTGGCAGAAAATCTAAAGTTTTTTTTTTTTTTTTAACACCCTTTGCAAAATATCGTTTGATTTTTGTAAATTAGCAAGCCTTTTGCAGCACGTTTCCCAGGAGACTTGCAAATCAAGGCCTGACTATTCATTTCACAGAAGCAGAGCTTACACTAGAGAAATGAATATTTTTCAGGTAATGGAAGCATTTAACTTTTGCTCCATCAAGATCTAGGCATGGAAATGCTGGAAGCCATTTTCCAGGGCATAAGGTAGAAGCTCTGTGCAGCAAGGGGCATGTTGCCACTTGGATGTGGATGCAATAAGGAGGACATATATTGCCAAGGGCTTCAGAGTGAAAAATTGCAATTCTCCACACTGTGTCAGTCATGGACAGTGAAGTCCACTTAGTCAAGTTCTTTTTTTTTTTTTTTTTTTTCCCCCCTTCTTATGGTTGCTCTAAGCTCTCTAAGCCCTCACTGGAAATTTCCATTAGCTTTGTTAAATGCAGAGCTGCTCTGAGACAGGCTTTCCCAGCAGGGATCTGTTCCGAGATGGACTTTTCCTTCACGCCTCTGTCCAGCTCATGTTATTAGTGAGCTTGAAGAAGATGAAGGGCACAGGCTTGCATGCTTTGCTGATAGCTGAATAAGGACTCAGAGTGGAGCCTGCTAAGTACCAAGTGGCAACAACTTCAGTAGCACAGCCCCTCCCCTCTTCATGGAGCTACACAGCTCAGGTACAGCCCCCTAAAGAACCTAGGACCAACCTCTAGGAATTAATGACAAAATTATTCATGTGACAAGAAAGGTGAAACACTACCTACTGCACTGGCTTAACCAGCGTTTGAAGAGTAAACTCACAGGTCAGCACAAACTGGCTTAGACATCTAGGTAATGCCCCAGCTGGTATATCCAAAATTAGGGGTTGAAGAAGAGGAGGAAGAAGGATTAGAAGAGAAGTTCTTCAAGTCAGCCATAACAATAAAGCTCGGCAACAAGATGGCAAGACAAAGAAATCCTTTACAAGCAGGGTATGGATGTCCAGGAAGGCATAAATAATATTTGCTTACTGTCTTTTCACTTAAGCCATGTCCAATACTGAAGAATGTACCAGCAGTGGCCAAATGCACCAGTCTCCTTCAAATCCTGCCACATGGAAAGGCCCAACAGCAGCACACTTGTCTGCTACAGCACTGAATTCATTTTTGATTAAGACATTACTGCTTGCAATCCCTCCCATCTAGAAGTACCAGCAAAACCTCATTACTAGCATGTAAGATTCTGGCAAGCCCAACATGGAGCAGACCTTCTGCAAAGTGAAGCCATACAGCACATAGCTAGGTATCTATGATCTATCTAGATTTTCATGCTGCCAGTGCTCACTTTCTCCCTAAAATAAGTTACTCTTTAAAGCTGATTTCTCAAATATACTGTTCATTCATGACCATTAAGAGTCATCATATAAAACCAGGTTAGTTTACAAAGGATTTGAATTCCTCATGACATGCTTTCCTCCCTTTGTTTAAACTTGTCATTCTTAAACCATTCAAACTGTTTCAAAGAAATATATGGGGAGTCACAGAGAGCAAGGTGACACTACGTCAAGGAACAGGAATTCATTGTCCTGGTTTGGAAAGGAAGAAGCAGTGCATGGTATCCTGTGCAATGCAACGCTCGGCCAAATTCCAGATGCATCCCTGCCAGCAGCTCATTATCTCTCCTGCCAGCGTGTGCTGATCAGCACAGCAAGCCCCATCCCTGGCTCCCATGATTAGCTAGGCAACACTATTGTCAGTATAAGGCAAAGTTTGGCACTCCCAGCAGCTGCCTGGGTAGGAAAACAATCATTTCTAACACCCTACTTCATAAATATTTAGCTTTCTGTGCATGCGATGAACCACGTGCAAAGACAGATCCAAGTGAAAACTGTCTGCAGTGCAAACTGTATGGAACCAGCACATGGGATTCCTGGAGCAGCTCTGCTGGGCAGTAATTCCCTCTGACCAAGGAAGAGGTGGCAGCTGCACTGGCACCTGCCTATTTCAGAGCATGCCCACGGAGTATAGCCTGTGCATGACCAGCCAGGGAAGAGCACAAGGCTGAGTATAGGAATTCCTAACACAATAAGTCAGCGAACACAAGGTCTGCAGTTTAAGATTAAGAACCACACAGGTATTTAATTGACATGTGAAATTATCCTGTTCATCACATTCGGGGGAGCAAAGGAAAGGTTACCTCTTCACTGCAGCTAGCAGCAGGTGCATTTTTACTGTGTGGATCCCTACCCTCAACAGCCTACTAATTTTCCAGAATTCTGCAAGCTTCGCCTGCCTGGAAACCAGCAACCATGCAGAAACACATCCTGACACCTACTTGAATTGCCAAAGGTGCTGCAGAAGCAGGACAGCAAGCAGCTTGGTGCAGCTGGTAGCCACGTGCCTGCTTCAGGGAGGATGCCAACTTAACTCAGAACACTATGTAAGATGACTGGCCCAGTTTATTTGATTGTGCAATCTTGCCAGCGAGGTTAAATACTGGGATTTTGAAGAGGCTCCCTTCAAACTCACACCATTTAAATGAGGTCAGCCTTATAAATCTGCAGACACCAGTGCCTAAGAACACTTTCCTGTCTGAACAGCAGGAATATGCATGAGTCTGTTCTGCCCACCAGTGGGCAACTAAACCTGGATACAATCCAGGCTCTTGCAGCCAGTGGGCAAGATTTAGATGGAAGGCACACCTTTAACAGTCTTCTTCCCTGGGCAAAAACGTGACATTTCAGCTCAGGAAGAGAGTCATCTTTCAGCTAAGCTGTTAGAGACTTTAAAGAGAGAGAGAAAAGCTATTAACACAGTAGGAAGAACATAAACAGGATGGTTTCTTCTGATCCACAGGATCACTACAAAGCAGACTCAAAATGAGTATCATGGAAGACACACCAACAGAAAGTGTAAGAGGAATTCATCTTACATTCCTAGGGAGAAAGTCCTACATTAAGAATCATTTTCCAAAACATTCAACATAAGTCATAAATGGAAATTAAGCACCAAGACATTGACAGAGCACAAGTAGAGAGTTTTGTATGAAAGTGTGAATGGTTGATTATCTTGGGACCCAAGAACAAATACCATGGTTGAGAGTACTGCCCTTAAGGAACATGAAGCTACACAGCTAAACTTGTGTTGAGAATAAGGACAAGAAAAGTCTCTCACGGACAGCTTTCTTGCCCATGCTAATTCTCCTATCAAAACACCACAACTGTTTTTTAAAGCAGCTTTTCCGAGAGCTTTTTTATGCCACTGTCAGCATGACGTAGGAAGTTGTAACTCACTCCTGAGAGAAAATTGGGAATCCTCTGTACTTGACTCCTGTGCCACCCATGCTATAACTAGATATCAACTACTTTGACAGTTAGAAAAGATATATCCCAATTCAGAGTGGCATACTGGGCCATCATTACATGCAAAATATTTGAATTATTACAATATTGTAAGCAGATGGACAAAACACTCAATTAAGGAAGACCTAGAGTTAAGATTTTCTCCTGCAACACTGGTAAGACCTTTGTGTACCATATTGTACACACAGTAGTTTTAGCACTATTAACAAATGTATGTTCATGTGAATAAGAATATACCCTGCAGGCCAAACAGCCTGGAATAAACAGGGCAGAAGTAGACCAAATAAGAATTTCCTGAATGTTTGCTGACTTTCTTCTCACTCAAAAGCTTGTCTGTACTCCACAGCATCACTCCACTTAAGTGGCTTCAACCAGGTGAAGTAGCATGTAGATATCCCCTGGAAGGAAATAAAACTCTGCATTCTTGAATTTGTTAAGTTCCTCAAATGAAAACAATTTAGCTTAGTATCACCTTAAGCCAAGCTCTAAAGATGGATAACTTGCTTAAATTCCCTTGAAAACCTAAAGCCTTGTTAATTGCTTAAAGTGATTATAGGCAGACTATGCTCTGAACAAGCTTTGAACCCTCGGAATATCTTAAGCTGTTTATGATCTATGAGCTCTTTCGGTGGCTTAGACAACTTACAATGCTAGGAGTCTTCAGGGGAGTGCAAATTGCTTAAGCCTTCTAAGGCCTTAAACATCAAACTGCTACAAGTCTTGCAAGCCAAACTTACTCTTCAGTCTTCTTTGAACTTTCACTAGAGTTTTAGCAGAAACTAACATTTACGTTGATTCAAAGACTGCAACTTTGAAGTAGGCTTGTTTTGTAGATCTTATGACAACAAACTAAACCAGGGAAATGTGTTTAGAATGGGAGAAATCAACACCAAAATAAGTGTTTTAAATCAGCAAGCACAGCAAATGCTTTTTTTTTTTTTTTTTTTTAAATAGAATATTGCACTGAGCACCTACAAAGCTGCCAAACTCCAGAACCAAGATCTTGGCTTGGTATAATGGTAATGAGATCCACAGGGCAGGCCAAGTTTTATAGTTTTTTTCTTCAGCAGTCTTGAAATTAGCCAACTGAAAGTGTTCCATTTAGCATGCAGGGGAAACCTGCTCCAAAAACTAAAACCCCACAATTATTACTCCAATTACATTTTTGCAGACGTTGAGTTGAGACCGTTTACTGAGTCAGATAGCTTGAGGCTTTAAAAAGGGGAAAGGAAATGAAGAAAAAGTTGACTGTTTTACTTGCTAGCTCGATAGTCCACAGTCCTGCTGAAAAACGCATGCGTAAGTGACAACCAATAACTCCACAAATAAACTGGATCAAAGACTGGAAGATTAAAGATGATCTTATTGGAAAGCCAAGGGGATAAACAACCAAACAAAAAAGGTCTACTATAGACCTGCAGAGAAAAGAAAGGTTATAAGAAAGCAGGATGGACTGGTGCTGCCAAAGAGAGAAAAGACATTCTAAAAATAAACGTGAGGAAAATGGCACTAGAATGAAAAAAGGTCTATTTATCAGTGAGGCTAAGGACAAAATCAATGAAGACTCAAAGCGGCCAAGATGCTGAATTTTCTCTCTGAAGTTTCCACTTAAAAATATCCAATGGTACTTATGCAATTAGGAGTAAGAAAAGTCTTTGGTAAAAGACGAAGCCAGGCATAGCAGCTAGTTGTACTCATTAATTAAAAAAAAAAAAAGTTAACTTTTTTGAGCCATTCAGATCTGATTTTTAAAAAGTTAGAAAAAACTGGGGAAGTGACAAAAGGCCAAAAGAGCCAACTTAGCAGCATTCTTCAAAAAGAAAGACATATTTAATTTGACAATTACTCTCTCCTAAGTGTAACTTTTATCCTTAAGGAGAGTAATATAACAAAGAGAAAAAAGAATACATCTGAAAACAATGAAAGAATGAGCCACATGCAGTAGGCAGGGGGGGGTTAGTAAGTCAAATAATTGCATGAAATTTAATTGCTTTTGTAGATAGAATTAGAAAAAAGTAAAGGAAGAGAAGGCGGCAGATGTGATCTGAATAGATATAAGTGAAGCATTTGGTACCTGTTCTTAAAGTATACGGCCATGATCTTCTACAGAAAGACTGCTAACCAATTTGAGAGCCAGTAAGGTCCTACAGAAGCACAGTGATATTATAAACAAACCAGTAAGCAACAGGTTAAGTTTCTTTAACAGTGAGCTCTGAACCAAGTTCCCTTTCTCATGGAGGAAAATTAGCGTCACTAACGAGTCAGTGCTTCAGCATATCTTGAAGTGGGTGAAGGAAATGAACTTGCTAATAACTGAAGACTTAAAGCAGCTCTCAACTTTTATCTCTAGGATTCATAGACATATTAAATGGAATTGTATGAGGGCATCTTCCACCTAATGCCATCATTCATCTTGAATATCAAAGTCATATACAGAAATGGAAACAGAAATGGAATAAAAAACAATATCAGAATGGAGATGCTGTTTCAAACCTCCATATTACCACTCTACTTCTCATGCATTTGCAATGACCGAGCCTCTCAGCACTCAGGATACCTAGGCCTTCCACAATTTGGAAATAATTCACTTTAGTTTTTACTTAAATGCATGAATAGCAAAATCCAAAGCTAAGCTTTCAGGATGCATCGTTAGTGCAAAATTGGCCATTTCATCTCCTTTTTCAGTCCTTTTATCAATCAAAACCAACTTCTACCTTCATTTAAAAAAATGCAGCATATCTTATGGTTAACAGGCAGCAAAAGTCCAGAACGTGCATTTGCTTACTTGGCCACAGGCAAAGGCTCAGATGCTGCCTTTCAAGAGGTCATTTGCAGAGAGGACTCTGACCTAACCAATATCTTTAGCTGCCCCAGTTACCAGATGTGAAAATATTCCCTGGGCAGGTTTGCTAACATCCCTCAGTCACACACAAGGGAAGACAGCTCCTCCTTCTGCCTCATTGTTAACTCCATCCTCCAGAAGCTATTCTTAAAAGGCAAAAAAAATGCACCAGGGCTTATGCTGCTGGGAGGCATCATTGCTAGAGTCTGAAGAGCCTGACGAATGGAATCAGCCAGCAGAGAGATAGGAAATGCCAGGCAGCAGAATAGGTTACCATCTCCTTACCAGCACTGATAACTGCAGACACATTGTCCCCATACCTAGATAAGAGGATACGCAGTTCTCAGAGGAAAAACCTGACCTGGCGTGTGCAGACAATTGCAATAATCCTGTGCAAAGCATAGAAATTTCTCATGAAGAGAATTTTCACAGAATAATTTCATGTTAGCGGCAGAGCTCGCCACAAAGAATTAAAATATGCACACTGCATAGCACTGAATCAATTTGAGACTCTCCACACCTACTCTCCAATGAGAGAATTCCATGGGACGCTGTCTCTGAACCAGACACATATTCAGGGGGTATTTTAATTCCACTGCCAGAGGCTCCGTCTGCCGAAGAAATCCATCCTTTTGCAGATGCCTGCATTACATAGCCAGCCCTTGACAAGGTGCCTTCAGCGCTTGGTTTTGAAACTGTGTTCTCAGAACACTGGGGTTTTGGATTGATATTTTTGAAAGCACATGAGCACTGATCCCTTCCAGAACCTGCTCCTGACCATGGGGGGGACTCAAGATTAAATGATAAGGAACTGATATGTGGACCTCCTCCCTTCCTCCCATGATAATCCTCCACAAGAGAAGCCAGCAAAAAGGGCAATAAGCAGCATGCAGTCTGCTCCTCCGCAGTTTCAGTCTGACCTGTTCATGTTCTACAAGACATTTGAGAATCCCCACCAGGGATGTTTCTTAGTGGGAAAGCTCTTGTTAGAATGTGACAAGATAGGAAAGGTTATGAACGTTAAAAGAAAAAAAAAATTCCCTTTTAATTTAGCAGAGATGTTCCTACTGTATGAGACACTGTGGATTCATTCCATGCTGCAAAAATCAAGGATTCAGGAACATAATCAAGCCTTAAACTACATAGAGCCGAGAAAAACACACAAAACCTTAGTGAGCATGAGCACTAGCCATAGTTACAATGGAAGTCAGGCAGCAGATGGTGGGTAAGAAACAGCTTGGAGGAGCTAAAAGGCACAAGGAGCTACACAGAAAAGGCAGTGCACAGTAGAATATGAGAGGGTGGGAGGAATCCACATTGCTCTGTACCACCTCCTGTGACAGACCTCAAGGCCACAGTGAGAGGTACATGGTAGCCCACTTCGTTTGCTAAGTGGAGTCCACTACCTCACACGGTGTGCCTAAAGGAATTCCTGTTTTCATGCAGCATGACTCTCCCAGTGTCATGAGCTTTGTGTCCTGACAGGCAATGGTGCCCAGCCTTAAAATGTGGTAGCCTCAGAGCCTTTCAAAACCCCATTTCTGGGCTGAACACAAACTCATCACCAAAAAGCACAAGCAACCACTTGGTAAAATGAAGCCATTTGCAAGCACACAGCAGACTTGTGATCCAATATGCATGCATGTCTACCAGTTGGCAAACATCTGTACACTGCACCTTGACAAGACTGGGCTACAGGACCCTCAAGAAAAGAACAGGCTGCCACAATCTCATACAGACTGCAAAACTCCTTCCAATCCACATGAGGGCCCAAACCGCTCTTATCAGCGGGACTTGCCAACAAACCACAGACCTAAGTATCCTTACTCCAGCCTGTTGTCACTGCAGCTGGTTAAAAAGCAACAGGACAAGCAAGAAGCATCCCCTGAAAACACTGACACTGCCTAAGATCTACTCAATTCCATTCATTACACTTTGCATCTTCAGGACTTGCAGATGCCTTTCTTCATGCCAGCTTCCTGCACTTTGTACTCTCTCACCAAGGGTCACTTCCATGAACCTTTTCCTGGTGACTCCTTTTCTTACATGGTAACTGATGATTTTTTCAAACAAAAAGATCAAACAGACTCATGAAAAGTAAATTGCTTGTCCTGTTGGTCACTTGCAGAGGAAGTTGTTTCTGAAAGCCGGGTTCCTTTCCTACTGCTTTCACACAGACCAATCCCCAAAAAGACAGTAATTCAGCAGGAAAAGCAGAAAATGTTTCAAGCAGGTCATAGAGACCTCCTCTAAGATGGGCAGTTTGTTTGTTTGCAAACAAGTGAAACCGGCAGCTAAACAAACAAAAGAAAAGAACATAGGAAGGACAGGCAGACACTTTACTCACCAGAATGCAACCTTGCCAGGAAGGCATGCATTTTCTGGTTGTAGATCTTGAAAAGGCAAAAACCAAAAATGTTGTTGCCTAATAACATCTTTTATTTTATCCTCATAGCTACTGTACTGGCTCATGAATTCCAGTCTTTTACAGGCTTCTTGGAGGCCCATTAGGTGCATTTCCATCTGTGGATGAACACTGCTGTCACCACCTTACTTCTCTACAGCACAACAGCTCTGAGAGCCAGCTTGCCAACACCTGTTTAGACACAGACCTTGGTTCAAAATACTGAAAAACACCTCATGGCTCAGCAATCCAGTCCCACCTCCAGTCACAAGTATTCAATTTATACGCTTGTCTTTGCAAGCCAGCCAAGCTGCCTATCCAAATATCTGAGCCTTTTACATCCACCCATCCAACTTACAGGCTGCAGCAGCAGTCAGTTGGCTAGAAGCCTTTCTCTAGTTTGCAGCCATAACCTAGTCATAGTGAATTTATGCCTCTGTTCTCTAGTAAAAAGTATATCAGCTTAAATAGTTCTCCTTTCCTGGACATTTATGGAAGGCTATAGAAGCCCCCTCCTTACACTTCCTTTTGTAAGCTGAAGATCCCAAGCCGCAGGTTTTGTTAAATAAATATGTTCCACTGACTGTAGCAGCAGCCCTTCTCGACTACCATATCGGTTCAAAGGTAGTAATTCTGAATGTGGATATCTGAATTTTAAACTGTTCCAGCTCATGTAGCTGGTTTCTTCTACAGTGATACCAACATTCTGCTCTCTTTACTGTTAAGTATCTTGTGTCTCATACCAGAACTAAATTTGTTGTTTTTACAGCCCCACACATTGATGGCTCAATCATCTATGATCAACTAAAACCTCGGGTCTTTTTCCTCCTCTGTCATTTTAACTACTGAACTCAGTGTTATTAGTCACTAAGTGCACTCTGTACTATTAAATTCTATCTCATTTCTATAGCTCCAGTCATTTTCAAGACAATCCAATTCTTGTGCAATACTCTGATCCTCCCTGCAATGACAAGGCTAATGTCACATCCTCTGCAAATTTATTCAGCACACCCTTACAAGGAATTAGTGTAAATAGTAGTAACAACCAGCCCCAGAATAGGTTCCTCAGTAATCTCTTTTGTGATAGAGCCCAACTTCCAATCATGCTGTATTCTTTCCCTCAGTGGACCTTTACCAGCTCCTTACCAAATCTTGTTCTAATTCTTAACAATTTAACTAGATTTATTGTAGTACCAACATGGTAACTGCTTTACTAAAATGGGTAAGGAAGAGACCTGGAGCAATTCCTTAGTTAACCCTTTAATTGTAAATAAATAAAATTCTCAAAGATAGGTATCCTCCTGCTGTACCCTACCATAGTCAAACTATAATGTACTTGATCCTGCTCTTCATGGTTTTAATTTTCCTTTTCTTCAAAACATATCCCATAAACCTGTGTACCGAGCCCACACTATGGATTGCCAGCATAATCTGACCTTCCCCATTTCCATCTGCAAGAAAAACTGCCATCAGTGCTCCGCCAACTTAGCAATATAGCCCTAAACTTTTGATTTTAATTACAATTTCTTTAGAACTCTGGAATTACTACTTGCATAACCTCTCATTATGAGCCCATGAAGCTTCAAGTTACGGTTTTTTGCATGTGTTAGTTTGTACTTCCAGTCTACTCATCTCTATTTCCCTAAACACACGCTTTTCAAACCCTGTATTTGAGGCACAGCTGCTATTCCAACCTGTTTAAGTTATCCCTGCAGTACTCTGTATCAAATGCCTCCATTGTGCATGAGAATAAAGACCCAGGGAATTATAACCATCTCAGTTGTTTGCTACTGACCACTGTTTTCTTTGCCAAATGAGAACAGTGGGGGGTGTTTTCAGCAGTGCAGTGTTTTTTTGATCCCTGCTGTTTACTAGGCTATCCCCATATAGCGCTATGCCAATTGCCGAGTCATTTAATATTTCTCTTCCTCTGTATTACTGTGTATGGAAACTACACAAATATTTTTCATCTTTCTCCCTCATTTTTCAAGTCATCAGATATGCCAACCTCAAACCAAGCCTATTAAGCCAAGAACTACCGAGATGGCATCTACATGTTGGAATTTCTCGTCTTTCTCCGAGAATCTTCTAGGTAGACCTGGGAAAGACATCACAGTTGCAAGCCGCTGCTCTGATAGAGCCTTACTTATTTCTGTGTTCTGATATTAGAGTCTCAGTGCAAATTATTCAGCTCAGTGAATATCAGCATCTTTATGTATAGATTTTTAAGTCAGTCTGGCTATTGTTGGCCTGTAAAATGATGCAATTGAGAACAAAACATATTAGGAGTCCTGCTCCAAAAAGAACCCAGCACTCCATGTGAGGTCTGCAATAATCACCAGAAGCATCAGTTACTCCAATCCACCAATAAATCTCCCACCTCTGTATTCACCCTGTTTCGTGTTCATACACAAAAAGTTCATTTTTGTTGGAACTGTGCATGACTGTTGCTAGGATAGAAATAACAAGACAGAAAAGTGCCCTAAGCAACTTGGTGAGCTAAGAAAGGTTTCACAGAGATGCTGCAGGACTGACAGTGCTTCCATAACATATGAAGGAATTGCTGTCATATCTTTAATTAGGGAGGTGCCAGTAAGAGACATGGCACTTAGCTTGGGGCTACTGCAAGCACCAGAATGGATACTTAACATGGGATGTGGCAAGACGGCCAGACAAAGCTTGACTTTACAGAGGACATTCAATCAAACCACTTGTGATTTCCCTCCCTTTCAATTCCCCAGGTTCTTGTCCAAGTTCATCTCATGAGCCATAATCAATAGACTAGATCTTACCACTTCTCTATACTGAGAGTAACTTAGAATAACTAGTGTTTGAGAAGAAAGACATTTTTCCTGAACAATTCCTCTGCTTAGAAAGTACAGCAACTATTCTTGAAGAAAACCACTTATCCTGGAAGAGAGGAGTGATTATAGCTTATTCCATAATAATATCTTGTAGAACTTCATGTATAAATAAGGCCTTGATGAAAGATTATGTTCAAGAGAACAAGAGGGCTGTTTGAAGAGCGCTGGCATTCTGTAGTACTGAAATTGGTCCAATCTGAATTCTAACTGCAAATTTCACCAGAAGGCTGTACTGAATTAGTCACCATTACAATTGTACATATTTATTCTGATTTAGGTAGTGGTTCTACACTGACCATATGACTCTTCACAAGCACCACATGCCTGATCTCATGCACAACAGATGGAGTCCACATGCATTTGGTAAGATCACCAGCAGTGCTGCAAGTTTCTAGCTGCCAGCTTCCAAGTTACAAAGAACTTCAACATGTGAAGCATAACCCAAAAGAATACCAAGGTAGCTTAGTACCAGGAAATTACTGGTGTTCCTGCAGCACAAGAGAAACACTGCTCCAAAAGAACTACTTGCACAACACAATGGAGAAAAAGGTCTCAGCAAAGTGTGGTGTAGAGACCCCCAACAACACTGAAAGCAATATATGTTTCACCGCTCAGACTCTCAGTCATCATCTGTGTCACACAACATCTAAATTAGCTTGTGCTTAATTGCAAGTTTACAAAGGCAAAGTTACACCCCTCATGGCACTGTATAAATAAAAGAGAGCTGATGTCCACACATCACACCATTGGACTTTCAAGTGAGGACCAAAACAATTCACTGGCTTACTCCTAATCATAACAAAAGCCTCTGCAGTTCACAGAATCTCATGCTTGAACACCATAATAAGTATTTGGTAAGTCTAGGTCAGCAGCTTTCAACCTGTGGCTGGTAGAAAGCAAGCATATCTCTAGCAGCTCAAATTTGCTGTTCTCATTGGAAAAGTTAGAAATCCATAAATCTAAAGAGACAAAGACATTGCACTAGGAATATATGGAACAAAGGATCCAGAAAGACAAGACAGACATGGAAAATAAAATGAGCTAATGAGATGTACCTCATATGTCCTCAAAAGTTTATAATCAGCAAAACTGACATTGATTGTATGAGACTGGGTAAATACTTTGGTAGTCCAAAAGGGATATCAAGACTACTAGTGTGTGTGTGTGTGTGTGTGTGTGTGCGCGCGTGTCCCCCCTTCAAGCACAATGCCCCAAGCAGTCAAAAGTCATCTTATTCCCACTGCCCTAAAAACAGAATGATGAAAGCAGTTATAACTCAACATAAAGCAATCACTTACTCTGGTCGACAAATCACCAGGTCCCCTTTGTTGGTGCCATATGCCAATCCCAGGCCTGGCTCAGGCAGCCAGCGAGCAGAGTTTATGCTGACGTGTCTTCTCTGGTCGGCAGGCATTGGGTACAGAACGTTAAAAACTCTCTGAAACAAAGACAGAAAGTTACTTGACAAGACAAAACAAGGCAGGGGAGCCAAGGAGGCTCAAATAAGAGTTCAGTCTCCCTGCAGCAACACAGCTGGCCAAGGAGAAATGTCACTTTACAGGATGTTACAAGAAACCACTAATCCAGCAGCAAGAGTGAGCATCTGCTTGAGAGAGACACACATGTGCCCAGAAGTGTTTAGTAGACAGATTGGCACATAGCTGCAGAACATAAAGAATTCTGCTACCAGGAGAATCTGCATGTCACTCGGTGGGCTGCAGAGTTAAAGTGATGGGGGAACAAGTGGTATAGCCATTAGAGTGCAGGACAACTGGGACCCTTCTAGACTTCACCTCTCATCTTAACTCACTAGGGTGGAACAGCGAACTGGCAAGTGCATGGGCCTGCAGCATCAACAGTTTATTTTTTTTTGTTGTTAAGCAAACCAAACCTTACACAAAAATAATATACAACTCTTTTCTTTTTAAAACATTTAAACAGCCTCCTGAAAATGTATCGGTTTGACCAACCCCCACACCAACAGTGCACAAACAAGGAAAACTAATGTCCAGAGATTATGAGAATGGCACAAGTTTGCAAGAAAGAAATCCCTCAGTTCAGCTCCCCTTCCATCTATTTTACCTACAGTAAGGTGAGGAGAGCTCAAGAGCTGCAAGACTGCAGGCAGTTAGCACAGCTGCAAAACAGTGCTTCCTAAACACTACATTAATACAGGAGAATGAGAACTGTGCACACATAGAACCAATAGCAAGCTCTGCTTTCTGGTCTGCACTAGCTTGGTTTCTGTAGCATATGGGCTTGAAAAGCAAAAACAATAAGTGGAACAGATTATACCCATGCAGATACTCTCTTACTCCAAGAAGGTAACATCTTCCGCACAGCACACTGCTTTCCTGCACCCTGCTAGTCAGCGACCAGCATTGGTATGAAATATAGACTTGGCATGTGCATTTTCAGTGGGTTAAATCCCAGTCGAGACACGTGTTCATTAGATTTTCTGGTGGGTGGGCAACCATCCATCCATCCCCAAACCTCTCTTCCAGACTCCCCAGAAAATGGGGATGGTGCTGGACCAGGAATCAGGGAAGGGCATGATGATGCACTGGAACAAGAGGATAAAGGTAGACAGCAACGCAGATGCAACCACTACTGCACTGCTGAGGTAGCCTGAAATAATAATTCATCAGTGTGGGGCTCATTGGCTAGCATTACAAACCAGGGCTCAGGACAACAGCTTATATACCTGTTTTTCTCTATAGCTCTGCTCCCACCCCACGTCTCGTCTGTTTGACAGTTTAACTTGAGAAGGCTGAGGCAGAGACCACTTAACCATATGCCCTCCAATAGCTAATACCCAGAACCTTCATCTTGACCATCGTAATGCCAAAAAAGCAAGTCAGAGCAAAGCGATGTAACTACGTTTCCTGTCATCTGTAATGCATTTACCCTCTTCTCTGAGAAGGCCACATTAGAGGAGAAAATGTCCTTTAGGATTTCTCTGCGTGACAGAAACTGGTCACTCTTTGCCCTGAATATCACTCAGCAGACAGTGGTGCTCAGAGAACCTCGGTGTTTGAAGGAACATGCCCTCCAGCTTTATGTAGCTCTCACCCATTCCTGTCGTGTCTGCCCCATTCTCCCCCCTTGCTTTTTGCATAAGGGGGGGAGAAAAAAAACCAAAACATCCGACATATGTTGGTACCACCTGTTACCATGGAGATGTTGGTGCACTCTGAGACAGGAGGCTAGATTTTGAGGAGGAGGAGGAGGAGGGAGGGAGGGGAAGGGGAGTGGTCCTCTGGAGCTGGAGCATAAATTCAGGAATTCAGCTTTCCAAATCTCTCAAGAACTGCGAGAGTATGCCATCATATCCTTCTTCAGCAAGTCAGAAGAACAGTTTCTTTTCTCCCAAGAACACCTTTGGAAGGTATCACAGCTAGCGAAGCTGCCTTCTGGAGCTGGCCTAAGTCCTCCTCCACCAGCAGGTCAGTTTGCACAGCCACTGTCCCACAGGCTCGGCAACTGGCCATGTCAAGGCGGGGACTTGCCAGCTCCAGCTCAACATCCAGGTGCTTCACAGTGAATGGCACCCAATGGAAAGTGCTGCCAAGGACACGGGGTCTGGCCCTGACAACCTGCAAAAATGTTGGCTGAAGGCAGAATCTCAAAGACAAGATGGCTTAAAAATTCTGCGTAAGAATAGATGCTTCATCACTCCACTTCTCCAAACACTTCTAAACAGCTTGTCACACCAAAGAGCTCCCCTCCCCTGCTGCTTCCCACTCCCACGCTAATGGGACAACTCCATGCAGTGTTAAGGGTGATGACATCCGTGCGTGTGGTAATTAGTACATAAAAGGAGAGAGCAGCTGTACTGGCATAATCACCACTCGCAGCAGTAACCAGGACCCAGCTAATCAATCTAATGCAGTCATACAGATTGGCTGTTGCAATTGCATCCATTAGCAAGACCCCCTACTCTATCCACAGAGGGGAAAAAAAAAAGAAATAAAGTTTCTTCAACATCAGCAGGTCCTTTTCTTCAAAGAAGGTCAGAAGCCTTCCAGGAAACATTATTCTCCATAGATCACAGTTGATTTGTTTTGGATTTTTTTTTTGTTTTGACTTTTTGCTTCCATCACTAAATCTTATAAAGTTACTGAGATATTTCAGCCAAACTAGTCAGCCTGAAAATATACTAGAGTGACTGCACCTCTTTGTCAGTGGGATTGTCCATGCTTTTTAGTTCTGAACTTCTAGGAACAACATTCAAATTATTACAGGAATCCCACACGAACACCACTCCCCAGCTTCTACGTCAAGAGACTGCTGCCAGCCTTGAAACACTCAAAACTAGCAATACAAATGCATAAAGTTGATAATTCTCCAGTTCCCTTTCTTTAGGGCTGGTCCACAAACTAGTTGCAGGCCATGTGCAACAGTCATGCTGATACGCAAGGGTTCAGGAACCTGCTTAGAACCACTGTTGTAAACGTCCACTGATCTTTAAGGCACCCATCACACCACACCAGAGCCTCCAGAGAGGTTATATTTAATAGGGTAGCGTTTTCATTTTGGACAGACATCATGTTGCATCACACTATCAGCCCATAATCACTGTCAGCAGTCACAGCAAGCTTCCAGGCGATTCACCATAGCCAATGGCAAACTCGGCCTTGGTATTGCTGTGCTACTAATTCAATATTACAGAGCCACACCATTAGATGTAGCCACCCAGCATTTTATTACGTTGGCAGCTGCATTTCATTTGTTTCCAGATGATGTTCTGAAACAGGGTTTTGAATGATATGTTTCTCTAACAATAAATGCTGTGAAGTCTGAGGATTGGGAGTTTCAGGAGTTGCCCCACAGGGCATTTCAGAGCATCAGTATGGAAGCTTGAGCCCAAACAGGCAACATCAGTCTGGCAAGCTACTCTCTTCTTGACAACAACATAAACATATTAATGTCATTTCAGTGGGCAAGAAAGGTCCTGCCCCTTCCCTTGAGTAGCTACATAACCCAGTCTCATTACACAAAACAGTTGCTTGACGTTTGCTTACATTTGTAGAAAACCCCGTCTCTAGTGATCTCCCCATACCTCACAGGAGATTCTAAAGGCACTCCATCTCTCCTCTGAGTGCAGGGGATGCTGGCAAGATGAGAAGCCTTTCTCTAGAAATACCCAAACTCTCTAGGTGGCTAAGCTTCCACACAGAAGGCAACCCCAATACAAAGGGAAAGCAATACTCACTACAGAAACAGCTGGTTGCTTTCATTTTACATCCCCGTAACCATGAAGTGTGAGGAAAGATTTGGTTGGGTTGTTTATGCCTGTATGTCTCCGTTTTCAAAGACTGCACTAGAAGCAACTACTTACCTCTTTGGCGTGCCTTTTCCACCCTCCCTGAACAGGAGTGGGCATATACATCACCTACAAAACTCCCTAAAGCTCATTTCATCACTTCACAGCCACTTCTATGGCTAATCTAGGAGCAACATCCAACTCAGCAGGGGAGGGAGATGGCTCAGAGACAGAAGGGCTGTAAGGCAAGAGGAAAAGCAAGAAAACAGGCCCTCCAAAGTGTTCAGCGAGCATGTAGCATGTGGAGCGCAAAGGCCACCGTAAGTCCACTGCTGCTGCTCCCTCTCCAACTTGTCAGTGCTGGCACATCAGCACTGTAGCACCTGTCATAGCCACTGCTTAGGTATTAAACTAAATATTTACTCATGGCAGAGAGCCAGGAGAGGCTGCATGACAATCAACAGCCTCAAGGAATCTTTCCCAACGATCTCTTCCTCACCATCAAGCTGCTGACTTGCATGGGAAGAAGGGGGCCCTGGGCACAACACACACGCACAGAGCTAGACAGTTAATTTGTACCTGCCCTGGAGGAATAAGAAAACTTTTTGCTGTAAGCTTCTGCTTCGCGAAGCCCTAGTTATTGACCTAGCGCTTCCCTCTTCCCCTCACACTCCATCCCAGGGAAGGTGCTGCTATTTAATAACACTCTTCAAATTCCACCTTCCCCCTCCATTTATGGGGTCTGCCAACATGAAAAAGCTGGACAGGGTACTCGCCAGGATCCTGTCAGTCGAAGCAGCAGGAGGCTGCCCCAAGCCTGTACCGCTGCTGCCAGCTGGCAACGGTACTGCACCGCTTGCCTGGTCCGAGCAGCACCGTGCCTGGCCGAAGTGGAGGCACCACATCATCTGCACAGCCATTTCTTTGCTCAAGGCTTTCCTTCTGCTCTAAGGAGAGCAATGGAAAGCAGGGGAGTGCTGAGTACTACTTCTTCAGCAGTGTGGGATCTTTCTCCTCCTTCTCGCTGGCACTCAAGAAGGAAGAAACATGTTTTGAAGCCGGAGGAGAAGAGAAAGTTGGCACAAGTGTGTAGGGAAACTCAGCAGGAACTCTTGCGCTTTATCTTTTTAAATTCAATAGAGACATTTCTGCTCTCAACTAGATGCATCTCCTTTCAAGATGCCAATAAATTTCAAGCCATTACCTTTGCTTAGCCCAGGCAGTAAATTGGGCTCTTAGATCAGCCTTGATAAAGAGTACATGGGGAGGGGGTGCAGCTGTTCTCTTGTTTACATAGGGAAATCTCGTCATCCGTGAAGCTCCGTCCTGACAGGTAAAGGGAGAGGAAAGCCTGGAGCTGATGAGGTGGGTTTAATCAGGCACCAGGCTAAAATTTAATTATTAATTTTCAACTGAGTCGATGCTGTCACCAGAGGCTAACTGTGAAAACAGACAGGATGAGAAACATCTAGTGTGCTAACCCCAACAGAGCCGAAGAGCACAAGAAGCATTTAAGAGGAACTGGACATGGAGGTGCAAGTAAGAAGAGATTGCTATGAACTAAGGTACAGAGGAGAATCTGAACACAAAGATGGCAAGTGCATCGATCTGAATGTCAAGCTGCAGACATCCTGCAAGCACCATCCTGCAAGGGACTGACTCTTCCCTGAGAAGAAATCGGGCGCAAAGCTATTGAACCAAAATACACAAGTCAAAAGGGCAAGCAGATTTCACCTGCAGCACCCAAGGAAGAATTAGAGCTTTCCCCCTACCCCCAGCTCAAGGCTGACTGTGCAAGCATGAAGACCTGGGACCCTGACCACCTCACGCTGCTCTGTTTGGGCTCTTGCATCCTTCCTCATCTGTATAAGTGTCATAGTCTGCTTCCTGGACAGCAGTCTCTTACTAGGGGACTGGTAAAATCCAAAGCTCCACAGCCACCCTGACCTGGGTTTCAGATAAAAGAGGTTCAGAAAAGAGTGGTTACCAGTAGAAACTTTAGATCTGTGCAGGCACAAGATACAAGTGTTGACAGTACAGCTGTACACATACAGCACAGATCAGCAAAGTGCTCTTCATATGGATACAGGTTATACCACCAAAGTAATCACAGAGACAGCACAGCTTTGCAGTGTAACTGCAGCTACACCCGCACAGATACCTCACTCGATAATACGCTTTAACAAATAAGCTACACGAACCACGCAATCCAGATGCAACCTTAAAAGCACTGTCAATTCACAACACTGCATTAAGATCACTGAGAGTACACCGGAAAGCAAAGACTACATACACTTTGAAACTAGTCAAAGAGCACTCATATAGTAGTAGTAGTAGCAGTTTGTAGAAAACTGCACACTGCACTTGTGCTTTACAGAGCAGCAGACAAGATGTAGTGACAGGATGAAGGTACAAGCGCAGCAAAGCCAACAACAGTACAACTAGGGCTGCACACATTTTGCATTTCCCCACCTGCCCTTCATCTTCAGCTCCACAATCTGACCTTGAAGTTTCAACTCATCTTTTTTAATTGCAAGCACCTTACTGAGACAAAACACCTAAATCAATTCATGATTTTTTTTGTTTGTTTTTTTGCTTTACCCCAAAAGTGTGTCACCACTGAAAGATCTCACCTGGCATGTTTTTGATGTCAACATATTAACTAGCTCACTTCTGACACTAGCATGTCAGGTAAGAAGCTGCTGCAAAGAATCCACCACTCTACTGAAAGCACTCTATGTCCTCTGCTTCACTGCCAGGAAGCCACCTGCATCACTGACTTCTATACTGCTGCCAGTTACTTTAAACAACTCTTTGGCTTTTTAAGGTCCAGAAGTATAATAAGAAACAGACGTCCTAACCTGACCTCCTTAATAAATAACACTATCCCCTTTTTGCTTAGATTATCATTCTTTACTCCACCTTCTATTTATGAATTTCACAAAAGCTGTTGAAATGCAGGCTTATGATACGCACTGCCACAAAACCTAGAGACCTCTGCAGCAGAATTCAGGTCTTGCTTGCCTAAAGCAGAGGGCCTTGAATGCAAAGCAAAACGAATACTCCCTGGAAAAAGTGGCTGATGGTTCAGTACTTTCATTCATAAGACAACGTAAATCTATCCATATTTTGCAATGAGGCAAATCTCCCTTCTGTTTGGAAGGAGTCTCCTTTCTGTACCTATCTGGAGATGCAAAGAAAAAGGCATGCATTTCCCATGACCAGGGAGGAAAAAAAAATTGCTTTTTTGCTCCTAGTCTCTTCTTATTAAACAGGTTGGTCCATGCTGTGCTCATCCCCTCCCCCAGAGTTAATTCCTGCCAACAACAGACACGTCTTTCCATTAGATCTTCTCCGTTAAAATGGAAGAAGCAAAAATAATGCACTTATCTTTTTGGATTTGTCAGTCTTATCCTCAAATGGATCTTATCATCCGATGCTCAGCACAAATAAAATTTCTTTCAACTCCATTTATCTTCCCCAGATGCAATAGGATCATACATGAAATTCTTCATTCTTTACTGATACAACAAACCTCTTTCTGCCTTTTTCTGCATCTGTTGCTAGTGCAGAAAATCCGAGCTTTGCTTTCTGAGCTACAGTGAATTAACTGAGAACTAATCCTTTATTTTCAGCAACACTTGAAACCTTAACTGAGGAGACCTGATCTATTTCCTAAAATGAGTCAGCATCAGAAGTGTCTGTGGATGAACCAAGAAACTTTACACGGAGATAAAACATTGTTGGCTTTTCCTGACCATACTTGGTCACCTAACTTATTGCTGATCTTTCAGATCAGGCGAGGTCTCATTACAGCACACCTAGCCCTTCCTTTATTTAGGCTAGCTCTTGGCGTTAGCACCTGGTACTTTATCTTACAAGCCTGCCATCCTACAACTACCCAGGAAGCAGCTTTAAAATAACTAAACGTTAGCAAGAGCTAGGTCATATAAACAAGCCCATCATTTTAGGTAACAAAGCTCTCACCATGAAAATAACACTCTTGCAATGAAGCGGCTCATTAATTTGCTACCAGTCTCCCAAAGGCTGCGAAACCAGGGTAATACCTCCAAAAAGCCCTTTAGGGGACCAGTCCAGGCCTGGATCTGAAACCCAGGGCTGAGTAAGCAAGAAATTGCCAAACAAAACAATTGTCCTTTCAATTGTGCGTGTGGTTGGAACAGATGAAAGGACAGAAAGAGGAATGCCGAAGGGGGTGTTAGCGTGACAGAAGATAGATACATATATATTCAGTGCAGATGTAAAAGTCAACTGAACTGTG
Organism: Anseranas semipalmata; assembly: GCA_013399115.1. Classification (NCBI taxonomy): domain Eukaryota; kingdom Metazoa; phylum Chordata; class Aves; order Anseriformes; family Anseranatidae; genus Anseranas; species Anseranas semipalmata. The sequence goes on from VXAA01004720.1 coordinate 193,765, forward strand.
CAAACAGGACTGTGCCCCCAGCTATTGCTGTCTCCTGCAAAAATCACCGACAGCTGTCAATGCTGGAACAATCTAATAAAAATATGGTCACTCCTGTGGCAAAAGGAATGACAAGCCTCTTTATTTTTGCCCTTAACTCAGACTGCAAACCAAAAGTACTACCTTTGAATTCCCCATTAAATGTCACACGGAGACTGTAACAGCAAAATCTACAGTATGTTAAAGATCTAATGACAAGAGCAAAGGATTTGCGTACAGCTGCCATTCCACCCTGCTCTCTGTCTGCTCAACAGAGCAGCATACAAGATCAAGTGTCAACAATATGCTGATGACAGAGCTATATGCACCCTCATCTAGGTGATAAGAGGTTGTCATCCAGCTGCCTACACGTCTGGAAGGAATAAATACTGGAGAAAAGAGTTAGCTTAAATTTCATTCAAGAAAGATGGTAGGAAGAAGTAATGAAAAAATCGTCATGAAATTGCATACCTCTTCCCAGCCTGTGACAACCATAGCACAAATCTGGTAGCAATTTACCAAGGCTCCCTTTCCCCAGTCTGACTTTGGCAAGATGACTGCACCTAACCTCAGATGTGGAACCATTTTTGCCATTATTATTTCTACCCAGTTAAAACTACATTCCCAACTGCACCAAAGCAAACAGTAACTACTGAGGGGCAAGAGGATTCACGGCCTTATCTGAACCGCTGGAGCCCAGCCTTCCTAATTCTGGACCCCACATTAAACAAAAGGTCTTAGCTCTCATCGTCATATCCCATGAAGTAAACTTATCCTGAATAGACGTCATTTCCCTTTTCTTCACACAAATTTGCTAAAAAAACCCCACTGCTTACACATTTAACCATTGTATGAGATATTAACATCATATTTTCTGAGGATAACCTGTTGTGTTAAGTTTCTACAGTTTCTTTTAAGTTCTGCCTCAGCAGCCTTTGTGCAGACATGGGTGAACCAGTCAAGATAGCAATTATTACTAACTCCTCCAACAGACCGTTCCTGCAGCTATACTCAAACATGCACATCTATGTAATTCTTCATGCCATTTACAACACCAAGGTAGAGTTGCATTTTCTGATGATGCTGAATACAGTTCTTATTTACAGCACCCTATATAAGCAGTGCTTCCCAACATGGGTTTTGGATATGCTGTTTTGTTAAAGATATCTGCTAGAATCTGCTGATACCCAGAGCATAGAAAACTATTTGGCCTCAACCAGACTATCATGCTCCTCTCTGTATAAAAAGGAGAGATTGCCTGTATCAGTAAGAACAGGGTTCTGCCCCCACGTCCTCTTCCTAGTACCAGCAAGGACATTCAGTCTGCGACTCTGTTTGGACTTCTGGTTGTCAAAGAAGCATCCACGTGGTTCAACTTCTGTTGACAGCAAAAAATTTAGGGCAGGAATTGGATGTATTACACTCAGTTCTATTTAGAATCGTCAAAAGCTCCTTCTGTCCACCTGAAGATGTCAAAATCTCTCTCAAATGGAGACACAAGAAACCACACCAATAAGCATACTTTTTCAATAACACAGCAAGAGGTTGGTACTCTTTCTTGCAAATCGTTCTTGTTTTCAGAAGTGCATTCGTTCATATGAACTTTTCCAATGGACATAACTTGTTACAGTAAGCAATCTCCATATATTCTGTCAATTTTCTTTTCGCACTACAGTTTTGTCAGAACCCTTGATAACTTGTGCCCCAGTGAAGCAAACGAGCACAGCCATTTGCTTTCAGGCTTAAAGCCCCTTCACTTACAGCTGCAGGAGCATTCATAACTCAACCAGTAAGTCAATGAGGTGTGGCAGTGCCATCACCTCTGCTGCCCATACTGAATGCATTCTGTTGACAGTTGCACAAAGCTCAGAGCACTCAATAAAATTGTGCATCTTCTCACACGTTCTGTGCATTGTCCTAGTTAAGAGTTAATACGCTGAAAGAAAGCTTGGCTCTGTGCTGAAACACGGTGTGCCTTTCTGCTTCAGGCCTTTCTTCCTGCAGTATTTGGAATTCTCCTGTTTACAATGGAAGTGCACACATATCCCGTTCCGTCCAGGCTACTGAGCAACCATTTCAACAGGATGTTTCCCAAATGCCAGTAGTCTTGTCAAGAGTTAACTCTGGGTCTCCACAGTCTGTGTTTTCCTTCTAGATTCAAATCACAATGCAATACCTGAGACAGGACTTGGTTAAGTCATCTTATCCCCACAAATTGTATGATTAGCTCTTCAGCTTTGCGTCAATCAAATTTTCCAAATCACCTACCTCACTTTTTGTCTCCTGTTTAAAAAACCCTTTCCAAGTTTTATTTTAATTTGAATTACGGTAATCACGTTTTTGTGATTTCAGAGTTAGCTTCCTCTGGGTAAAACACAGAAGATATTAAATGTAGCAAGGGCATCAGAATTTGTGAACAGCAGAAAAAAAGCTACCTTCTGGCCTTCTTTCTCACTAATATCTGTTGTTAACAGACTCAGAGCAATATGATCCTCACTCTTCTAAGTATCCAAGGAATTTCAGCTCTGACCAACTTCCTAACTTCATATTATTCTATGTTCTTTAACTTCCATATACACCCGGAATCATACAGAATTCAGAAGTCATTCCAGGCCTAAGCAGCTTGAGAGCAGATCCTCCTTGTTCAGAGACCATCTCCAACTACATTTTCAAAACAGGCTGCAAAAGCCTGCCTTGTTTCTCCAGACTTCCCACCTTTGAAACTCCACTGTTTCAAGACAATTCCCAGTACCACTGCTACCTGTACCACCCCAAGCTAGACATCTGCTAAAAGCAGTTCCCTTCCTTATATTCTGCAGCTACAGATAAGATTTCAGAGATATTAGCTAGATTTGCCAAACAAACAAACAACAACAACAAAAAAACAAGGTTTACGCATACCGGTCTTGTTTAACGTCAGCAGTACTAGCAAGCTTTTTAAGTTTCAATCTGAAAAACAACCTTTTTCTTCAGCAAAGCCAGGTTTCTATCTGAAATGCTAAGCAGGTCAAATCTTAAGGGAGTAAGTAGAAAGAGCGTGAATCTCTAGCTCATGACTCTACCATGTTTGATGACAATTTTCTACTTTTACTCCATTTCTAAGCACAACTCATAACAGTCGTGTCCTGACCCATATAACTCTACCCAATCTCTCCTAATATTAAGAGCAAGAAGTATACAGACAACATACACTTCTCTAACCAAGATGCTCCTTAACACAATCCAGAAGTGCTGCAGCTCTCAGAGAGGACATTTCTCTTCAACTCTGAAAATTACACCAGCAGCCAGTGGATTTCTAGGTGCAATTACATGTATTGGAGTTTCATGTAATAAAGCTATGTAATTGCATCTTCAAAACCTCTATTGCAACAGGAAGACAAAGAAAACTATCTGAGGAATAGAAACTTGCATTACCCTGAATGCTTGTCAGGTTTGTGGAGAAAGGTTCTTTCCATTTTAATTGGAAGCAGAAGCAATCACTCTATTTCACTCCTCAGCAGGTTGCCAAGCTTTTGCAATGCCTCAGGGGCCACACTGCTGAGCCTTACTCTCCCAGTCCATTGACTGAGGATCAAATGGTGTCAGGAAGGAAGGGACAACCGTGAGACAACTTTTAGGAATTTTCATAGAATTTGATACAACATTTCTCTTGAATTTCTCTCTTGGGAGTTTTGCAAGTAATGTAAAATTAAAATATCCACAATGCATTGCTAAAGAACATGGCTATGACTTATTTTTAATTTAGAAGTCAAGCAATAATTGCTTTGTAATACAAGCTGTTGGCACAGAGGCAACAAAGATGCTTTCTGATTCTCTAATGTGCCCATTAAATTAGAGATTGAAGAATATAGTTCCACCAGTGCTTTTTTTTTTCCCCTAAACCTTCTTCTACTGCACGCTGGCCAAGCTGCAAACAGGTTTTTACTCAACTGAATATGAATGCAGCAGCCACTGTAAAGATAGTGTGCTATGATTATTATAAAGTTTCCTACTTAAAGTTCTATTTTTATTTTGCATGTCCTAAAAAGCATTACAAACTTATGGAGCAGTCCTATTGCAAAATTCAAGATAGAAGAAACGCCAGTTCTTCTGGCGCCAGTAGCTGACTTACTAATTTTTACAACTAGATGAAAGAATAACATTTACAAGATTAACAGTTTTATGTTTTTCAAGCTTGGTCCTATAGACTGCACAAAGACAACCAACAACACACCAGAATGCTGAAATAATATCCAACGTCATCCAACAGGAAGGCTCTTTAACCAAATTAATTCAAATTGGTCTAGTTGTGACCCTGTCACATAGGCAGAAAGCTGAAAGTCCAAAGCAGTCAGAAATGAGACATTTTTAACATATTTAATCGTGATGCAGAAAGGGGAAAAACAGCAAATTAGTTAACAAATCCTGCTAGACTGGATAGATTTGAGAATGTGGGGGAAAGACTTTTGGAAGCTAAAAATACATGTGTAAGAAAGATGAAAAAAGCAACCTTTAGAATACATGCACTCCATCTGGAGAAAAATAATCCAGAACTATAGCAGATGAGAAAGACAGGGGTGCAATGATGTGGAGCAAGTCTGAAAAGCAAGAGAGAAGTTGTACATGATTTTCAAGGCACCACAACAGAAAAAAGAAAAAAATTACTGTATAAGTAAAGCCCTGTATTCCAAAAAAAAATATATATTTTTTTAAAAATCCTCTTTGGGGTTCTGGTAAGACTATGCTTATCACATTACATACATTTAAACATATCCCAGAATGAGGAAAAAAAAATGGCTATTTTGGAGAGAATTCAGAAGGAAAAAAACTAAAGCTGGAAGATTGAATTACAAGAAAAGATTAAGGGAATACAAAGCATTACTTTGCTAAATGGTGACTAAGAGCAAGGGTACAAGCGTTTGAAGGGTATAACACACCACAGGGAAAGAAGATACATTTGAAATGGAGATGAAGAAATAAATGAAAGATGTTGGAATGGAAGATTCAGACAAAAGCTTACTGAATTAGCTAGCTATAAAATATGTCTCCAAAAGGAATGGCTAGAAGCCACAGCAACTGCAGTTTAGAGCAAATGTAAAAAATGGATGAAAGAATCCTACCATAGCTCTTTATGGAAGGAGACGTGATTTTAGCTAATAGGACTTCTCCATCTTAACTTACTATGATACAGTAAAAAGACTGTGGGAAGGGACACTCCTGGCAGTGAAAACTATATATTTCACTAGGACCTGAAAATAACTGAAAAAAGAAACAGTACCAGGGCATACTAGACTGTTAGAAGGATCTAACAGGATGCTGAATCCATGTAATCAGCAATCTTATCATATCCACACACATTTCACCAACCATACCTGCTAACCAAATTATGCTGTTTTCACAGTTACTCTTTAATCTTTCTATCTCTCACCTTCAGAGACCCATATCAGCACAGTAGCTCAGAACCAGGGCTAAAAACATGCTGACTTGGTTCACCTGAAGAATATCTTCATTATTGATCTTACCTTGCCTCATAACGTGGAGCAGGTGATGAAGATAAACAAGAATTTTACATCAGCTGATAAAGTAGCTCATGTAATGACATAGCTGAGATGACCCTCTCTGAGTCATAAGCAGTCTGGAGAGCAACTACAGTCTGAAGTAGAATCAAGCAATTTGGGCCAGAGACAAGTCTGTCACCAGTGCCAAGCCACTAGTCAAGTGCAACCCTGGTACATTAGGAAAGCCCTGCTAAAAGTAATAACAATCAGAAGGCCCTTTAAAAAAACAGAGATACAGACAGAGGGAAAAAAGCTGTTCATGGAAGCAATTCCACTATGATCAAGTTATCCCCAAAAGTGAAAAGGTTTGAATAGCTGTTTATCATGTCCTGCAACAAAAATCACCTGAATATATGGCATAAGATTTGTATCCAGCCAAAACTTCAGCTTCAGAAACTACCTAGTTCTGCCTCCTCAACACTCTTTGTGCATTATCAACTGGACATGGCTTTTACCACCCTAAACTATTGCTGAGCAGCTGTTGTGCTCTGCTATGAACAAAGCAAGACATACATGTTCTCTTAACTCTCTTTGCCTGTTTGAAAAAAGGTGAAGTTTTTCCACACAACCTGAATTAGTCAGGGTGGGTCATAGTTCAGTTCCCCCACAAAGCATAAGTACAGAAAGATAATTCCATTCCCAAAATAGGCCTACATATCCACAGAAAGATCATGAATAATTAGCCAAGAAAAGCCTATTTGGCAAAAGCATGGTAAGCCCCACCCTCAGTCTGCAAGTCCAGTATGAAGTTTGGCTCCCACCCTTCCTGAAACCACTGGTGGCATCTCCTCTCAAAGTTAGCCCCTTTCGGTAATGTTAGGAAATAATCTTGAAACCTCAGCTGATAAACTCTCTCAGCAAAGCCAAATGCAGTGCCACAAGATAAATGCATATTACCCCCAAATAGTACAGAACACCTACGAAGTACTCTGAGTGATATCTAGACTTACGCTACCACACACGACATTGAATATTTTTATTTGTCATCATATTTGAAAACCAGAGTAAAGTTTCACAATTCTGTTATATTTATGCTCTCGGGTCATGATTGCATACCTCCGTGATAAATTCCTACACGTTTATTATTCAGTGGGCCTGGAGCATGTTACGTTTTTGCTATCATAAACCAGCAACTAACCACTAGGCCAGAGCCAAAGCAATACTGTATCACTGACAAAAACATATAGAAACAGAATATACACATACTCACCCTCATAGAGGTTTCTCCACCATGGGGCTGTTGCAGCCTGAAGACTTGAGCAACCATGTGTTCTGTGGAGGGATGCAACAGGATACGTCGGGAAGCCAGTCCCACCATTACATATCTGCCCATTGGAGACAGGCTCACAGAAATGGCGTTTGGGCCTACAAACAGAAGAGCAGTTATTTCTCTCAAAGGTCGACACCCCTCCTGACACCTCACCATCACAGTTACATCATGGGCATGCTGGAAGGGTTGAAGTACAGCATACTAAGCTCATTCTTATAAGGGGTAGAGAAGAACAAGGAGACCTGCACAAGTACAAATTTTGCAAAATGTTTCCTTGCTGCCAGCATCCTCCTCTAAGACAATAAAGTTCTTCAAGGAATAAAAAACTATCTTAGCAGCTCCCCACTACCAGCACCTTATGCATCCAGACAGTATCACAAGCTTCTCCCCAGCAATACTATATTTGTGGCTGGTGGGTATGCCAATAGCACATTTCCTGTTGCTACAATAGACAGGTAATGATGTTCAGACTACTGCATTCCTCACTGAGCTGAGTTTCGAGGTAACTTCTCACATCCCCACCCACCTACCCTGACTTCTTGCTGCATGCTTACCAAATCGCTTTGTATAAAGCATCTCGCCCAAGTTATGGGGTGCCAGAGAATACACAGCCAGTATTCCTTCATCGGGGAAGCCTCGTTGGCTGCTGGGAATGAAGGCTGCTAGTAGCTGCCCATCTGCAGAGATATCGCAGCTAGCATCGTTGTAAATCTTGCAGTTTTGAACAAGCACATTCACGGAGGCTGAAGAAAGAAAGGAACAGTGATTAAAGCACTCTGGTTCAACAGAGAATAAAGCAAGATTCAACCCTGATGTTGGAGTCTGGACAGTACATTCAAAAGTCACTCAAGACATTCAGCTTCCTCCAACAGTTTATACCCTAATTAATGTAAAACTTGCTCCAAAATGGAGATAAGACACCACAATGAGCCCAAGGAATGAAATCTATTCATCTTCTGGAGCCTTCAGCCAAGAAATAGTGGTGATTGCATTTTATCAAACCCCTCCTTTCTTGAGCATAACACCACCCTTTGCAAAGGACAGCACAGTTTAAACAAGTCCCAAATCGTGATTCTTTGACAAACTCCAGCAGTGATATCATTAGAAACAGTACACCTTAATTCATTTCCCCTTCTCGCGTGGAGCCCCTGAGTTCCACCTCCTCTTATATCCAATAAACAGGAGGTAAGGGAAAAATTCCTCCCTGCAGATACAGACATACCTTTCTGATAGCTGAGTTTTACACTGATCTTGGATAAAGCAAGAGAGAAAGTGCAGGACTTCTCTAGCCAGTCCACTATTTAACTACTCTAGTATTTGAGATACTTGTGCAATCAGTGAAGCAACTGCGTAGCAGTCAGGGTAGGGAGCAGCATTTCAGAAAAGAGAAGTTTTACTTTCAACTCTGCCAGCGAGCTGCGGGGTGACCTCATACAAAGCTTTTCTCCTCCATGCCTTGCGTATGCAGCCTGTAAGGTCTTTGGGCTATTGAATCTTACTACAAACCTGTGCCATTCCTAGTACAATGAGGTTCCATGGCTTTTTGGCATCATCTTCACCAACAGTTCAACAGCTTGATAAGACAAGACTGGAGTTATGATGTTCGCTCCCTCAGCTTAACCTAAAAGCACTTCAGTTTTTGACTAACACTGCTGTCATTATTCCAGGAGATTTGGTGTTGAAACTGAATACGCTATTTTAGAGACAGGAAGAATTTCAAATTCCAATATTTTCAAACTCAAGGGGATAGAAGTAATTATAAAAAAAAAAAAAAAAACAGAAATAAAGCCCATATTTGCAATATAGAGGCATTGCATGCCCTCAGACTGAAGAGCTCATCTCACACACTTGAACCTGTAGCATCACGTGCAGCTCCTATAGTCCAGGAGCTCTCTTCTAAACATTCACACCACGCCCAGACTAAAAGTGGCTTTGATTTGTTTGGCTAAATTGCATATGAGTTTATGAAGGCACTTCTTGGGCTATACTCCTTGTTAGTTTAATAGGAGAACAGTGCCAAGAATGCTTTGTGCATCTGAAAGTTTGAACTTCCAAATCAAATTAAGGCTGTACCTCAACACTTCAGAAAACTGGCACTGCTGCCAGAAGAAACAATCCTTGCCCCTCGTTTCCAACGCTTCTGTGGAAAGCTACATCCAGGTTATGATATGGCTGAAAAATTACTGGCTGTTGTCTATGTCACCTCTTAGCCAGAACCATTTCCTAACCTGGTATGCCCCATGGCCACACAGACACTTGCACCAGCAGGAAAAGAAGTCATGATGGGAAGGGAGCCAGGACTGATCCCTCTTCCAGCACTGCTGATTTAAAGCACTTGCTGAACCTAATCTTTAGTTTGTTTTTTTTTTCCTGGTCTCAAAGACATTCTTCCTGGGAACTGCTTTCCTACATGGTTGAGTATCAACTTCTACTGTTCCATTTAAGAAACACCGATTAAAAAACAGATGAGGATAAGAAGTGGACTACTTAATTACATTCTGTACCAAACCACCTACACCTGTACTCTAAATTTACTCAGCCACTTTTTTCTTCAGTTTCAGAGCTGATAAAAACAGTAATTTTCAGCCTAGTATAAACAGAAAGGTGCTGAACAGAAAAAGGTAAATAATGTAGTCACTACCAGTGCTGTAATAACCTAAAACACACATGGCCCTTCAAAGAACAGACAGTTCAAAAGATGACAAAATTCCTGAGTGCTTAGTCTAAAGCCAGTTGAGCAGAAAGAATATAGAATAAAGATTAAGGACTACACTACCTCGTTTCAAAAAGGCAGAATTAAAATTTGCCTTTTTTTTTTTATAGGCTTCACTGAAGTTACTCTCATCACAAGAGAAGATGGGCATCAACACAAGAACTGCAGTACATGTAGTGAGCTAGCTACAGGATACATGACAACAGGTTGCACTACTGTAATTCCCATCAAACTGGGAGGATTTCTGCAGAGTTCTTCAGTGACTCATTTCAAAACCAGACCTATTTATTATTTTTTTCAACCGGTTAGGCACAAAGAGTGGAGCTGGTTGATGAATTTTGTTGATAAAGTTGGGTAACTCCACTAACAGAGCACGATCAGACCACAAATGGAGAACTGAACTTCACAGAAGCATAGAAGAAATGAAATACAAGAACTCTAGAGTGTGTTAACACTTAAAAATTTCTGCTTTGTCAGCTGGAAACAACAGAGGATCAACTCTAGTGATCATAGCAATGACTGAGCCACCCACCTGGCATAACAGTGAAAGAGATGGAAATCCCAAACTGCACTGGGGGCACGCTCACCATGGAAATATCAGCGCTAACATACAAGCTTGTGCTGAGAGCACATGCAGGATACTGAGCACAGTTTTAGTCAGCCATGTTCAAGAAAGGTTAAACCCTAAATGATGGCAAGTCCAGCAAATAGCTATAAAGATTACTGGGGAAAGCACAACATTTATTTTATGGTTTAAAAAAAAAAAAAAAAGATTGAGAGGAAATGGGATTGCATTTACAAAAAAGTTCCAAAAACATATGTGCCAGAGAGCATTAGTTGTAGTTCTCTTCACAAATAACATTGACAGGTAAGTGGGTAAAAGCAGCCATTAAGTTTAGAAATTAGATTTTTTTTTTTTTATCAGAATAGCAAGACTGTAGAATAGTTTTTCAACAGAAGAGAAAGGGGCAAAGAATTTAACTAATTCTAACACATAATAAGAGGAGATAAAGGATGTGCTTGCCTAAGAGAGCAGAGAACTACACTCAGTGGTTAAGGGGGTTGTTTCTCACCTATATTTTGGAGTTGTACTCTAATCTGCCATGAACTAAAAAAATGAGAAAAAAAGGGAATGGGAACTTACTGAACACATACTAGGATCCTCCCAGCCAAACCTGCATTAACTACTTAAAAGAGAGCCAAGCAAGAAGGCCGGCAACAAAGCAAAAATACACATTACACAGGAAGAACATCTGCCAGAGATACAACTCTGAAGCACAAAAGCCCAGTCTCCAAAAACTTCCAATTATTTGAAGAGGAAAATCTAATCCAATTCCTTTCTTTGGGATCTAAGAACTATTTTCTCTCATTCCTATTCTTCTAGGTATATAAATTATTCTCCTGTATCTCTGGGCTCAAGATATAATTTCCATGAGCTATCCACAGTTTCTCTACTTCCAATATTGAGCATCAAATGATAGCAGCAAGTTTATATACTTGCCTCACCAGACCAAAGGTATGGGTGTCATTTATCCCAGGAAACCTTCTGCACTGACCAACTCCTGGTGCAAGAAATTTTAGAGGGGTCAGATAACTATTTCTCTGGGCACAGACAGTGTTTTTTCCTTGTTCTTGTAACTATTGAAAAATCATAGTCTAGACAGCTCATACCTCTTTGCATCTTTTTAAAGGTGTTTTGTTTTTAAATCAAATGCAGGTTTGGACATTCGTAAGAAAAAAAGCCCCTTATTTTTCGTAAGGTAAGAAATGCTTACATTTCTTCTGTACCATTTACAGATTCAGGAACATTGTCATGTCTTGTATATATCTTTGCAGTTCAATGGCCAATTTTCTTCCTCTCTAGGTCTCTAATCCTTTTCCTCATGTAGCTTTAACTATGGCTTTTTAAAGCAATATCTATTTTGGGTCACCATTTACCGATCATCCATTTATCATATAGCGCATGTTCACTTATTTCCTACCTATGTGTTTGTTTGTTTTTTTTCCCTTCCCCTCCTCTTTCAGCATAGCACCCAGAACAGAGGCTTTTGGTGAGCTCTTCACAATGATGTCCAACATGACTGCATGTCTTGTTTGTTTTAAGGTTTAATGCATATGCTGAATGCCTCTTAGCAAAACAGATTGTGAGCTCCCCTGCCAGAAGTGAACTATCTTTCCCCCCTTGATGTGTGCCTGGAACATAAAACATCACAGATGCAAGTTGCACTGAACAAGAAGAGTACCCTTTATTTCAGTCTTTCTAGATCTAATTCACACTGGCATCATAGTTCTTTGCTCTTTCCTCACTTGCAGAGGATGAGGAACTCAGGTAGCACTGACACATTAGAACCAAAGGAGCCTACTGCGCCAGCAGAAAAGTCTAAATTTGAGGGGTAGAGATCTCAACAAGGTTTCATCTTAAGGAACAGCATCTAAGAGATTCCCAAGCCATGGTGAGGATCAAGATGCCTATGCCTGAGGCTCGATCTATTTAAACAAAGCCAATACAGAAGGTTCTAGGGGAAAACTGTTATTTTTGGAAAACCAGTTGCATCAAGGCTACCCTTTCATCTCTTGTTTTCTTTTGTTGTTAATGCAGCCACCGAGCTGACAGAATAGATCAAAAGAAACATCAGAGAACAAATTAATCAAGCTGTTGTGCCAACTTGGAGTGCTGACACCTACAACATAATCCCGCTTGAAGCTGGGGAAGGCTCGGAAGGCCAGCAGGAACAGCACTTTTTGCCAGAGATAACCCAGGACACGGTGGAGGGTACAGGCTTCCATCCTCTCCCAGCCACCCTTAAGGGTGATGCTTTCTTAACACATTTTTTTTCTCTTCTTCTAAGTTGTTCTGCATCACACTGTAAATCTTGCTGATCAAATTACCTTCCTCAAGTCCCAGCCAGTGTTACAACAGAGGATAAATTCCTGACTCGTGACTAAATGTGGAAGAACTAGATCCGTTCAGCCACAGTGGTTAGAAATTGAAGTAATGAGCAGTGAGTAGCAAGAGAAACTATATTAAAAAGATACAAACAAGAGACAAAGCCTTCAAATATTTTACCTGTGGAAAGGGAATATTCCACAGTGTTCACTGATTCAATACTTACCTGTTAGCTGTGGGCAATTTTAAGGATCTGAGGTAGTGATAGCAGCAGCACCTACTAAAATATTATTAACTAAATAGCTAGAGATGGCTTTGTCTCTGCTGCCAAATAAACTTCCCAGCCCCATGCTGACACGAGTGACAGTTACAGTTGAAGGCTGGGTCATGTTCATTTCAAAGTTATTAGAAGCAAAACTTGCAAAAGGAGAGAAGAAATCTGAAGCCACCTTTTTCTGTTTTGTAAATATTAGAGAAAGACAGGCTGGAGGGTAACCCCCCCCAGGTCCCTGCAGAGCCATCTCCCCAAGACTGTTGAAGTGCCCTTCCACGCAGGATTCGGCGTCAGCAAGGTCCCTGCCCTGGAGCCGAGTCCTGCGCACGCACAGAGGTCAGCCAGGGGCTCCAAGATCGCGGGGCCGCACTAATCACGCTGCTGTCACTTGCTCAGTCGTGTCGTTTCAGTGAAAAACATCCTATTTCCAAACTACCTTCTCTTTGTTTAATTGTAACAGGAAGAAGAGCTGCTCTGAGATAGAGGTTGGCCACAGAACCATTCCTCTGAAAGTGGAGCTGGCAGGCAATCCCAAATTTCAGCTGCATCATTTCAGCTGCCTTAACTCCCAAACCACTTGTGGCTCAAGTCAGTCCCAGGAAGTGCAATAGCACCCTCTTTGTAAGCAGACTCTCTCACATGACCATCTCTGATTTACAGAAAATGATGGAAAAGGAGCTATTGAGGTCAAATGCTTTACTGGGAAAATAGTTTGCATCCAAGATCACGGACAGCCTGAAAAAACTCCTCCAATCCACCACTCCACTGTTATACACTTAGCTTTGCAATATCCCTACAAATTTGTGTACCTGTACCAACATTTTACAAAGTGGCACATTGAGATAAGGCCTCTATGAAGAAACATGCTTATATTATATAAAATTGGGCCTGGCATTTAAAAACACAGATTGGCAGCAGTGCTACCAAGCATCGAGGCTATGAAGGGGAGTATCGGTAGCCCTAGGCTACGTTAATATCCTTCTGGTTTGGCAAAGTTGGAGCTTGCCTTTGTCAGGTGTGCGTGCAAGCTTGGTAAATGCCTGTTTTAGGATGAGCACAGCTGCTCCATGTTCATACATCCTTACTAGACCTTGGCAAAGGGAGAAATGGATAACAACCTAGAAAAGCCAGATTTGGGCTCAGCATGTAAAAACGAAGATGCAGAGTAAAACGGACCGTTTCCAAATGGTCATAAATCAAGATGGACAAGCCAAGTACTACAAAGCACAAAGTGGGGAGTCAGAAGGGCTGGGGATGGGCTTGTGACAGGATCCCTGCCTGCAAGAAGGGCACAATGACAACAGAAGCAGTAGCCCAATATCCAGCTATTCAGAAGTGATTTCAGAATGGAAGTGTCCTGGTAGGGGAGAGGGAGAAGACTGAAATATTGATGCCTTGAACAGCAGATGGTCCTTATTTTCTACAGAATTCCATAAATTATAAACATCTTGGGCAATTTTTTTTCCTCCACAAAATCAGCAGTCTGCTCCTCAGTGGCCAGATGAGGCCAGAAAACCTATTAGCAGCTGTTCCACTCTTCAAATACTTTACAAGCTTGCAGAGAAGTCCCCAAGAATCCAAGCCAGCAGCAAGATGCTTCCCTCTCTGGTCTCAGCTTTATTCTGTTCCTGATTCTGAATGGACCATGGAAAGTATTGCCACCACGTGGCAAAATTTCACCTTGTACATTAATCCTTGGCCTACAACCTTACACGAACATTCCTGCAGCTGTGCAGCGAGCTATATCAGGATACCATTCTGGGTTAAAAACAGCCTTTCTAGTCAATTTAGTTTTAACCCCCCCAAAAGTCATTCCCTGATCAGCTGACCAGAAGCATTAAATATTCTTGCACCAGCATAACAAGCCTCTTCCAGTGCAAGATCTAGCTTATGTCAGCACAGAGCACATGTAAAACTATGGCCTAATTTCACAAAGGGAATGGAAGGGGAAAGGAAAAAACAAACAAACAAACAACAAAAACAACCACCCACACGGTAATATTGCTTGTTCTTGACCCAGAAGTGGCTTCCACATGAGATATGGGACAAATCATTGCTTTTTCAAATGGCAAGAAGCTTGCAACACTGTGGTAAACAACAGACCAGGATCCCAATTACCAAATATGTTGCGGCATTTTAACCCATGCAATGTCTATATATTGGAGCATCCAATTTATTAACAGGTTCTAACACAAAGGTATAAAGACAGTATGCCAATCAGTAATCCCTCTAGAAACTTGTTGGTAAAAGAATGAGTGGACTGGACACAGAATTTTTTTCTACAAGGATTATATATTCTCATGAGATTACTCACAAAAGAGCCCCACTTACACAAGGATTTGCTGAGAGCAAGAATATGCAAGATAGAGCAGTAACAGCTCTGAATGCATTTTGTCAATGTCACCTTTCCCAAAAGGCTAAACATTTTACAGCTCCCCATACAACAAGACAAATAATCTTAGTCCTGCAACATATAGCTACCTTCCAAAGATCGTACAGTTTATGGTAGCTCTAGTTGGTACAGACTTAAAAGAAAGTACTAGTGTCCTTTCCAGCTTACCATTGCTGATTTCAGGCAGGTCAAACTTCGTGAAGTCCCACCACTGGAGCCGGTAGGTTGTATTGGCAATGTTGCTGGCCACAGCTGACTGTCCATCCCCAATCACAGCACCTACAGAAAAGGGAGAAATAATTATCAATTTAACCTCCAAAAGACCATCCAGAAAACAGCTAGGGTGACGAAACCATAAAAAGCTTTTCAAAATCCAAGACATAAAACTCCAGATCCTTAAAGAAACCTTATTTACAGAAATAGCAATACCTCCTAAATAAGCCACGAAACACAGGAAATTAATAGGAACGCACCTCCCTGCAACACATTTTTGAAAGGAAAGAAGGTTGATAAGCAATAATACTTGCCCAAGTTCACAAGGTAGAAATCTTAATCAGATTCATTTGGTCCAAGTGCATACTGTCTACTGGTGCTAGTGAAGATGTATTTTCACAGACCCCAAATTTTCTAGTACAGCTATGAAGGCAAAATTGTTGCCCTATCAAATCACACACATTTGTGGACATATTCCTTCCTACTGCTGTAAACCCCCCTCAGAAGGGTACAGGCTGCCTACGAGATTTGCCACACAGTAAGTATTATACCAAAATATTAGCAACTCTATCTGAAATGAAGGTGAAATTAGAGCCCACTAGAGAATCCACCCTACGGCCCTGATGCAGGTACTCCTTTCTGGACCCTCGGAAATAGCAGAGGAATACCACAAATGCACGCTGTGGGCTTCAGTAATAGATATATGCAGGGAAAACACAGAAACATTGTAAATTACTTTCATAAGCAGGAGCGGGGTTACTTCTGCCTGGTAAGGAGGACCCAAGAGCTGGCACCAGGATTCTCCTCCTCTTACTGGTCTGGGTGAGCCAAGCTACTGCAGGCAGGGACTGCCCTGGCTCCGGGCAGACGACATGCCCCCTGCTAACCACCCTAGGATTTGGGCAGGAGCCCAAAGCACACGGCTAAGCGGAATGCTTCAGAAACTAGCACAAAGAACAATCTTCCAGGCAGAAAGGAACTGCCACTGGTAACTCAGTCGGCATACATGTGAAAAAAGCTCAGAGGCATTAAATGCAATTCCTATGGAGACAAGTGGAGAAAAGAAACAGTTCTCCCGTTATAGAACTAGAGTCAAAAATCTAGTGCTATTCCTAGTCTCTAAGGCCTTCAAATGCATGCAGCCCTTGTACTACATACACACTCTGAGACTCAGAGACACTCAAGGTAAGAGAATTTGATAAGGGAAAGCAAAACAAGATCGTCCCCATGCACAAACGAGGAAAAACACGGCCTCCAGGGGTTCAGCAGACTGGATTTAAACATCTCCACACTGTCTCTGATGGGAAACACATAGAAAACTCAGTGGCTTCATTCTTGCAAAAGGACTGGCTCAGGACTCTGCTGCTACAGCAGCATCAGTGGAAAAGCAACACTTGGACAGCTGTGTAAGGAGGAAGATGAGGAGACCAGGGTAGCTGGATTTTTACTTTCTTCATCAAATCCAAGCAGAACACTCGGGGCTGTAAAACAAAAATGGCCTGGAAATATACACACAGACACATTATCTCTGCAGAGTAGAGAACAAGGGGGGCAGGGCTGAGTAGGGAAGCAAATCCTAGACCAGTGCTGATAAATAAAGACACCAACAAGGCTGCTGCTAGTCCCCGCTTCATAGATCAGCTGTCTCAAGTCCTGATGTTTGGTTCTGGAGAGAGCTCAGAAATATGCCAAGAGCCAGATTTCCGAGCAGGC
Organism: Anseranas semipalmata; assembly: GCA_013399115.1. Taxonomy (NCBI): domain Eukaryota; kingdom Metazoa; phylum Chordata; class Aves; order Anseriformes; family Anseranatidae; genus Anseranas; species Anseranas semipalmata. The sequence continues at coordinate 210,782 of VXAA01004720.1, forward strand.
AGCTTTATGCTGTGTATTCAGCTGTGCCAGGCCTCCAGCGACTGACAGACCTCCATTGTGAGTCTGCTCAGCCTCTGTATCTGCCCCTGTCAGGCGCTCACATATCACCGGCAGAGCAAAAGCAAGAATATTTCCTTTGCTCTCACACACGCCCAAGGCCTTGTTCTCCATATCCCCCCAAACAAAGGGCTCCTCTGAACAAAAGAGATGTGCTGGAGAAAGCAGACTCGATGCATTAATGAAATTACATTTTGCAACCAGAAGTGGAAGAAGGACAATTAAATTTTGTGTTCCTTCGGCTTTAAAAGTCTCCTCATTACAAGCTCGTGGCTGGTACACAAGGGCAGCTCTTGCTGTGTTGCCTCTAACCACCAGATGGAGAACAAAAAACTAGTTCCCGTGCAAATTTCAAGCAGTGGGACCTGCTGCACAGAAACAGTGCCTGGTATCACCGTCTGGGTAACAATTGCCTCACGGGACTAAGGCAAGGAAATACTCTGAGAAGACAGGCAATGGAAGTACTTCCTAGGGCACATCATTCCGGAATACTTATCTTCTTGTCACAGACCAGCTTTACAAGGTCATCACCTGTTTTGCAATGATGATAAACTTTGTAGGCATAGCAAAGAATATATGAACTGGAGAACAGCATATCCTAGGAGAATAATCTTGCAGTCCCTCTGCATCACAGAAGCCTAGCAACATCACCCACTGCTCCACAAACAGCAATTCATCTGGCTTATACAAATGTCGCACCTATTGCCACGAGTACCACCAAAAAACTGTTGGCAAATGTTTTTGAAAATTTCCTGTAGAGATTCTGGTCTTCCCTTTCCTTCCCCTGGAACCTTCAGGTGACTGATGGTGTTCAGTTGAACCTCTCACCCCCTTGCACCTCCCACCCAAGGCATCCACATCCTACAGGAAAAGCTACCAGAGGAAAGAAGCAGCTCCTCTCCATCTAGAGAACAGCACTGCACAAATTCCAGAGCCCGCAAAAGCCACCAAATAGTGCTAGTGCTTTAGGTAACAAGCACCTTTATCAAAAAGGAGGGAACAAGGTTCACAGAGTGAGAATTGCATGTTCAGAAGAATTTGGTCCATTTCTCAAAGGACCCAAACCAGTGGGCCTGACACTAATGGCAGTTCCATGATCTACATGTTTTTATTAAGTAATTATTTCCACTTATACTAATTGTGTAATTGAGAACCGTAATTAAATTATATCTAGTTACATACAACAAAAGGGAATAACATTTGTATCGTATCACAAATCCTGCCAGAAGCCTCCCACATGCATGCACGCACTGTCCTACAGTAGAGACAATTAAAAGCATGCAAACATTTGAGACATTTAATTTAGGGAAGAAAATAACCCCCAGTACACAATTATGCTATCCTAACCTTTTTTGTTCACTTTTTCCTTTGGTTGATAGGGAAGACTTGAGACCATGGGAGAAAAACTTAACGGGAATGTTACAGCCCTCACTACAGAGCTTCTGCTCACTGTGCAGCTCAAGGACTCATTCTCAGCTGCTTTGCCCAGTCAGGACTTCAGCCTGGGTAAGAGCATAAGAAGGTGTTGTTGCCTCCTAAGTCCCAGTGTAACTAACTAGAGGCAAAAACCACGCTTCAGCTTCTTAAATCCGGGCAGCAGAAGATGAGCTCTTACGAGCAACAGTTCTCACCAAGCACTTGACAGTCTGTCCTGCTCCTTGGATCTTCCATTGTTTGATGGAATCACAAGTGACTGCAGTGGGTACCCGAGGGTCTCGGGCTTGTCATCACCATGAACAGAACAACCTTTTTCTGCAGAGGAGATGTAGATTTCAAACCGCTGAAATCCAAAGCGAAGGCCAATTGAAATGCAGTGAATGTAGGTTTGATTGGCAGCTTTCCTGCGTCTGTCTATCACTGCGTAATAAACACTTGGTGATGGCAGAAATGAAGATAAATGCTTTCAGCAGCCCCCCCTTCTCCCTCCACCGCCCTGATCTCCACCCACCCCCACTCAGCACATGACAGGAGAGTTTAAAGAGTGGGGGAAAAAAGTCTTAACAAAGACTTGAAAAAAAAACCCAAAGCCTTTTCTTATAGGCCACCTACACGTGACAGTTATTTATCCATCAGTCTCAATCCCCTCAGAGGGTCCAACTCATCTTGGCATGTGCAAAAATGAACCTTTGTCAGTCAGCTATTGCTCATTTATGAATCAAGCCATGCAAGACAATATCTGAGTTCAGACTGAAAGGGAAAAAAAGAGGTGCAAAACCACCTTCCATGGTACTCTTTGTGAAGAGCAGGATACTTCCAGACTACTACTATGATCAGATTCTCAGAGGATGAGCTAATATTTTACAGCTACACAGGCTTTGTGGTACAAGATTCAAGAATGTGGACCATCTACATATTATGAAAACTTCTCTGCCATAAACTTAACAGAAAGTGAAGTTTAACACACACACACACACCCCTCAACTAGATCATCTCCTCAAGTTTATACTGTCTGGCAGATTCCCTCACAGTCAGAGAAAAAATTATTATGATGCTTAAAGATAAGGCAGATGCCTTTGAGGAAGTTGGCGAAGTCCCTGAGCTAATTTGTGACTCAATTTGTGACAGTGATTAGGCCCTGGTATAAAACTCCCCTTAGATCAGTACTTGCATCTTTAAGCACGAGTACCTTTGAAAAGTAATTACCTCTTTATGTGCCCATTTGTAACTGTAGCTAATGATGCTGAGGTTATTCAACACTTACAGAAGGGATCTATCACAGGTGGCAAGTTTTACGTTTACTGGTCCTAGATTTACTATAAACTAGTCTCCAGGAAGCCGAAAACACAGGACAAGTTTATGTGATAAACCAAGGATAAAGCTCTTTGCCGCAAGAATACATCGGATTTCCTCAACCAATTTGGAAGCGATTTGAATTCAGCTGAAATGTGACTACTGATGACTGGATCCTAGTCAACTGGTTGGAGTTTTAACAGATTCTTGCACATCTCTGACACTATTCTATGGGGGCAGCCTGGCTTTGGGGACTACCTTTGATCACAGTAAATACATGAAATCCTGAATACCATTTTGACAAGTCACGGCAAACCTTTATTCAAGGCTACCACTAAGACATCGCCTTTGCAGTGGCAGAGCTAACTATTACTGAGCTAACGCTGTATAAACAGTACGCATAGCAACCTAGTATTTTCAAGGATTCATTTTGCTAAATAGCCATTTGAAGAGACCGTTTTTCAATTTACCAGCAAGCTTTAAATAGCAAGTCGGCAAAATTATTTTCAAGAATGGATGCACAAAATGTTACTAAGGGTAGTTCAGCATCTGCTAAACACTGAAGGGATCTTGGATTCAATGATGTTAACTGAGAAAGCCCCAGAGAGGCCCATGCTCTCCAAAGGCTAAACCTTTCAAAAGGCTATTATTTTTCCTTTACCCCAGATGTACAAAATAAGAATAAATGCAGTTCCCCATTCATGCTCACTCTTATTGCAAAATCTTCTTTTAATAGGGGCAACATTTAGCATGCCCAGTTCCACAGCCCTAATCAGGGATGGGAATTTGAGCAGGCCTCAGCTGCAGGTAGCAAAGATGAATGCCCTCAACCAAGTGCCCAAGGGCTTCATTCACTTTGTGAACAATGCAAGCATGACATGAGAAAGGGAATTTTCCTGCCACAAGTTTCAGACTTCAAAAAGAAATCAGTTTATTTGCAAGGAACACAAACAATAAATGAACAGATGCTCTGCCCAAAGCTTCCATCCCTGGTACACTCACGATGGCTCCTTGACATCCTGACATTAGAGACCTTCCTCTGTCTGGTCATGTAACAACTGATACAGAAATGCATAAGGGAAGTGTCTGTCTTTGATTGTAGGGTCTAGTTTTCCCTCAGGGAAACTAGAAGACGTCAAGGTCCTTTTCAAATGCATTCCTCTCTTGTTCAAATTGTTTGCACTTCATCAACCAAGCTGATAATTTTCTCCTCAGGAAAGAGAATTCCCTCTTCTCTGTGGTTGTTCACCCCACAGAGATGCCCCTGCTCATGCCACTCGGATACACGGGGAAGATGGAAAATCAACTCTGAAAGAACATGGTGAGTTTCCAGAACCAGCAAGAGCTCAGCCAACAATATTCACGTAGAACTTCTCAGACCAGGAAAAGCCCTGTATTCTCCCGGGTGACAAATAAGGTATCTTATCACAGCCATTGAATATAAACATTGGAGCAAACAAACGTCACTGCTTAGGAAGTACTCATCCTACTCAGGGTGACCGATAACAAACGAGCAGTTTTATTTCCTTCCTATAGCTACACCTCCACACTCTTAGCTACTGTTAGTGATGGATCATGGTCTCAGTCTCCAATTTGCTAAAAACTTTCCACAACCATCCAATATCAGACATACACTGTTGAATAAAAAAAAAAAAGGAAAGGAATTCTTTCTTTCTACCTCCTAAATCACTACCAATCATCACCTCAAATATAGCCTTGCCACAACGAAAGTCTGACAAGATTTAAAACAATTTTTGCGCACTATTTTCTATCTGTAAGATTGATAATCTCCTGCCATCAAGAAAAATCTAGGTAATGAGAAATACCATCTGAATTGTGAGCATGCCAGTGTCTTACTCGAGCCTCACCTCAGTGATGAGTGGGGAGCAAGATGATTGCTCAACAGCTGCTAGAAAGGAGAAGGGATGAATGAGACAGACTGATTTTGGCAACTGAACTGAAAGTAATAGTTGTATCTTGTTACTGATATGTAATTATTTAGTTTATTTAATTATTCACTGCTTCAGAGGATATTTCATTTGGACAGTTTAAAAGTTTGTTCTTGCACTGTAGTTAGTACACCAGAGAACAGACACATTAAATCTTGCCTGCAAGTCTTAGTGGTGCTCTTACAAGCTTCGTCTAAGTTGCAAGTGCAATTTTCTTCTTTATAAGAAAACTTTTGCAAACAAGGGCTCTTTAATGCTCAAGTGTTTGTCCTTCTCATCTGTCATTTACGATGGTTTTAGCTGCAGTGGAGAGGAATTTCTATGGGACGGTTCCACTATGCAAGTTGCTTTATGCTACCTAACAGCACACATGCATACATGCATTTTTAAGAGCAAAAGCTCATTTGTTTAGGGACTACCATGAGACACCTGGAATTCCAATACTGCACACCGTTCCTAAATAGACGGAGGTGCTCCACGAAGCCCACAGGGGGAAATAAATGTTATCAGGCTAGAATGTCAAGTGAAATCTTCCTGCAAATAGAGATGCTGCATCGTTAAAAGAGCTTGACAGGAAAAGGTTATGAAAACCGAAACAAACATCTGTTACCGTTGGCTGACAACCGTCACAAGTTGTTTAAGAAGTGGGTGGGCAAGTGAGCTTTCCTTTTTTTCATTTGGGCCCCTTGCTGGGAATAGGAGTCAAGGCTGGAGCCTTCCAATCAGCTAGCTGCTGGAGCCATTACAAGAAGCATCTGTAGACATTGTTGCTTGTTTTGAGACCGTTTCTGTATTTCCATGTGACAGCAGCATGTGTCAAAAGCATGCCTCATATTACCATATGATTCAAGCTATAAAACATGTTTCCTAAAGCACAGGCTTTTAGGGAAAATATTCAAGCACTAAAAATACATCCCAATCTGCACTTTATTTCATCTAATGTTTTGTTTCAACCATGTCTGCATATTTTCAACATTTTAGATGATTTTGTCTGTATGCACAAAGAAGTCCTAACAGAAAATACTGAGTCAAGGGGTTGGAGAAAGGGTCTACACTTCCAAATGAGGCCAGGACACACTGCTAGATGAAAAGGCAGAAGAGAGCTGAACTTCACAGCCTTCAAAGAAACACGTGTTTTCTTCCTTCACCTCTGTTTGAACCCATGCACAAGGGAATGCTCACAGCTCTCCTCCCTTCTAAGTTTCCCCAAACAGTAGGTAACTCTGGAAGTCAAAATGCCACATCTCTCCTGCCGGAGTTTAAATTTCATGAAATCCCTCTGAAGGTGAACTAGCAAGGTCTCAGTAGCTAATCCGTGCTGTGTGTCACTCAGGCTCCTCCCTCCGCCAGCTCTGCTCCTTGCAATGCCTCCACTCCTCCATTGCTAAGTCCCTTGCATCATTTCCAAGCCCTTCATTAAGGGCTGTTGGAAGTCTGCTTTTTAACCTTCACATCTGTGTTTATTCTCTGCACAAAAACAGAGAGAAATCTGTGCCTGGCAGGCAATTCCTTTTGTAAAACTCCTTTTTCTTTCCCTTTCTGACTTTTCAGAGCATGAAATGTGACTGCTAATCCTAATTGCCTCGGAAGGAGAGCCTTGCAGAGACTAAACAAAGGGGCAGCCTTCCGCCGAGGAGCACAGCTCTGTGCAGGCCGCGAGCAGGCACCAGGCTCTAAGCTCTCGAGTCTCCAGAGATCCCACCTCATTTTGCTACATTTCTGAAGAACACAAGGACAAAATTCCCCACGTAGCTATGCTGGAAAGAGGGACTTGCTTTCCTGGACTTCTCCTCCCCTGCTTAGATGGCTTTCCAAGCACAAGAGCCCATCTGAGCTCACTGCGTGACTCAGGCACTGGCTGGGCAGAGTCCTCAAATATCGCTGCTGTGTGTCAAAGCAAAACAGCTAAACATCTGACTTTTAAGGGTCATTTGTGTGTCTGTATCCCAGCGCCAACTCTCTTAACCAAGGAAAAAAGTTCACAAGGTCACACCAGCACGTCCCCAGCCATCCCGTCCAGTAGCCGTGCCTTGACCAGTAACGCAGGCATTGAGAAACAGAATTGATACAGTGTTAAGACACTTTTGCCTCCAACAGTCACTAAAAAAGTTAACTTTCTGGTCTAGCAGAGTTTGTCTGGATTCAGAGGAAGGTTCCACTGCAGCAACAAAATATCTCCTTCACAGGGTTGCTGTCATTGCTTAACAGATGTCCTTACCACCAAGGCTGATGCTTGTGAACTCTGGAGTTGCCACACCACCCACGCTGCCTGGAAGGCCTACTGAGGATCCCGTGTCTAACAGAGGCTAATGCACTATCAGACTAATCTAGCGTTGCCAGAATTGCTCTTTATAGTTTTAGCTAATTCAGAGCTCCTCCAATTTCGTAAGATTTTCTTGTAGGGACTGACACACTTGCCAGCTTTATCCCACATTCCACACGGGTAATACTTTATCATCAGCTCCATACCTCACAGATCAGCGCAGCCACGCTTTCGGTTCACACCGAAGAACTCCTCTCCTGAGCAGAAGCTCAAACAGTGTTACAACAGCACTCCCAACTACCCGACATAGCTGTGCCAACAGATAGATGCAGAATAGCTGTAAAAATAATGAGTAAAACTGCTTTTTACAGAGAACAGCCTTTTTCCTTTTGAGTGTGCATTTTAACTTCTTGAAATCCTATTAATGCAAACAAATCAGCAAACCAAATGCCTGCTACCGCCTCTGCAGCTCTTACTGCAGGAATGTGTGCCTAGCACAACTTCAAATGCATTTGTGTCTTATGCCAAAACACTCATCTGCAGTGGAAAAAAAAACTCAGCAGTATCTTCATAGAGCACATAAATGCCTTATCAACCACCACATTGCAATAACACAAACTTTCACTAATCCAAAAAGCAGTACGGTCCCTAGAAGTGTCCAAATTCCTGGGATTTAATTGTATATCAGTACAACACAAAGCTTCCACACTGGAGGCATGTTTCACTGTGGAAATAGCAACATGCAGTATTAATAAAAGCTCCAAGCACAGAAACACATTCAAAGCCTTGTAGTTGTTACTGAATGGAAGACTTGCAAAAATTCTTACCATCTTTAAACACATTTCAGGACTACCAATATTACAGCATGAACCCTAAGCATCCAAACCTACAATGAAAATGCTGCATCAGCTCAGCAACATGGACAGAGCTACCATCACAATACCAAGCAGTAAGCTAAACATGCTCAATGGTTGATTACATTTCACAGTCATAATATCCTGTGACCAGGAGAGCTCTGCTGAGGAAACACTTGCCTGCTCTGAATGTGTACTCATATAGGGAGGTTAAGATGAAATCACTTGTTCTTGGAGAAAAATGCAACTCCATTAATAAGAATGCAGGTCCTGACAACTTAAATAAACTCCATATAATAAACTAACAAAGTGTCTTAGGGGAAATGAATAGCTGACAGGTGGCATTTAAGAAATGTATTTTAAAAAGTGTGCTGTGCTCATTAAAAGCCTCTATTCAGACCAGCGGGTCCTGCATAGTCACTGTGTCTGCAAACAAAACAGGCACTAATCTTGCTTTGGGAATAACAAAGCTGAAGAGACATCACTAACAGAGCAATTTATGAGGTATCCCCAGTCTGATGAGAAAAGAAAGAAGGCAGGACAGGAACTGGGAAGCAAGCAGCCAGGCTAGCTGTTTTCTGGGCAAAGTGGTGAACAGGGAGACAACCAAGAAAAGCAGAAAATGTGCAAACTGAGAAAACATAAAACCTAACAATAGTCGAACTAACAGGAAGGCAGTCTAAAATTAAAGCACGGTGAGATAGAAAGGAGGAAATCCAACCTGGAAGAACACAATGAGGAGACCACATTGTTCCAGCTGGGAAAGAACAAGGTAAAAGAAACCTACAGTAAACAAAGTACTTGGCTCTTACAATGTTTTGAATACTTTCTGATGAAGGAAGTTTTGAGGGTGGTTTGGGATGATCGAGATGACAGCAATGGAAACAAGACTCCTTCCTTACTGCCATTAGATTCAATGCACAAAGCAGGTTCCAGCATCTCAGTGAAAACAGCGATCTCCACATAGAGCCAACACAGAGATTCATGTTCAAGGGGCAATCAAGATCCCAGAGTAGGACTGACAAAGCATGCTGGTCCACATGCTACTGGACCACTGTGCAACAACATGAGAATAAGGGTACAACACTGAAAACAAAGTGAGTCAGCATCAGAGCTCCCAGAAGGCAGCAGGACTTCACCAGGAGTTCAGCTAAGTTCATAACCTTGCAGTGACTTCTGTAAATCAGTGCCACAGCTGAGTTCAACCCAGACAGGTCCAATCCATTGCAATTACAAAAGCAACCGCAAGATCAAAAGAGACTGACACTTTATCCCATTATTTTAAGGAGCATTAGAAGTCAAACTGAAAACCACGCAGAGAAAAACTAAGACCCAAGCTCAAGGCAGAAGTACATCCCAGCTACTTAGCATGCAGGCCCTGGGCTGCACAACGGATGGATACTTCACATAGGTTTTATTTCTTTGTAGGGCAGACTTGACCTCAATCCAACTTGAATTAGTTCATAATACTTTCAGAGGACACAAGAAGACCTGTCCAAGAAGCTGCTATCCAGTGTAATCACTACAGCTACTCCAACACTTTTTTAAGCAAGAGCGGAAGGAAATTCAGACAGTGAAAATGGGGCAAATGCAATTTACTGGTTTGTTGTAAAATTTTATATTATACACTGTTTAGTGCAGGTCATGCTTTATTGGAGATAGGGGTCATGAACTAAAAAGAAACTGGTGAGAGGCTCGGAACGGCACAGCCAGAGGTCCAGCTCCTACCAGTTCAAAGCATCAGCGCTGGTACAGCCCAGGTGATGATGAGCACTCCAGGTCAGCCTATAGTCCTAAGACTCAGTGTAGTGGTACGGTCCTACAGTACAATTTTATTGTGCCTCAAAGGTCAGAGGGACAGCAGAAGGTAGGCAGTACCTCACTAAAACCACACAAGTGGTGAGACTGACATCAATCTCTTCATAGCTCTGCACAGTCAGCCTGCTGGAAAGGGCACTGTGACCAGGTGCCCTGCATTTAATGCAGGCACCTAAAGCAAAGACATTAAGGACTGTCTGTACAGACTCAGAAGCAAGAACCTTGAAACAAAAGAATCTGATGGCAGAAGGGAGGTCATTAGCTAGCTATCGACAGTGATTTTTCATTCCAGTGAGAACTAAAACATCAATGCAGTCTACTTCACAGGCAACACTGCTGCATTTTCTATTGCTAGGGCTGTGAGGGCTTGCACCCTGCTCCAGAGGACTTCCTGCTGAGGAGGGTAGGCCACAGCAGCTGCTAGCTGCCACAGATAATAAAAAAATCTCATTTGAACTCTGACCTTCCCTATGCAGCAACATATTGACATTTCCAGTTACAGCTAGTTTCTTTGCAAGCAGAGAAGTAAGGACTGGGCTTTGCCTTCAGCTTTCACTCTTCCTTGCGTCAAGAGAAATACATGTACCTAGCAAACAAGGGGTCTTCTGTGGAATCTCAGTGACCAAGCTGGGCCAGGAGAAGATGGAAACATGCCCTCCTCACACCACTTCCATGCCTTCCGCATAGAGGACCCGATCAAGTCCTTAGCTACACAATTTCTTATTCATCAAAACCTTTGCCAATCTGTTCATCCCATGTAGCCTACAAGATAGTTCTCTTAATTTTCTGTTACTGAATCCCTCCCTACCACAACTTCATGTTTTCCACTGTTTGTCAACTCTTCTCTCTGGCTTGCCATGATTTCAAGTCTATAAGCACCATCAGTTACTCATCTGCCCTCAGCCCTCTTCTTTCTGCATCTTCTTTCCCTTCTGCTCTAAGTATTCACTTCATACTTTTCAGTGTCCAAATTAGAGGTGTTTTTTATTTCACCTTCTTCCTCACAGTCAAGCTCCTCACCAGATTTTGAGCCCAACCCACCCCGATACCAGTTCCCACTTCACTATCTACTGCAAGATATCTCTAATGCAAACTCTGTCACCAGACTAACACCCTCCACTACACACTTTTCTCTTCTACTATGGCAACTCAGGGAAGTCACAGAGGTCTGGAGCTGGCCTCTGTCATGAACCAAAAGACAGATCCTTGAACAACCTGTGTACAGCCCTCCAGGAGACATGTATCACATGGATGGGTGCATGCATGCCCACACCATGAATGCTAATATGAACAATTGTTTGAAAGAAGGAAAAGTGCTGCTCCAGTTTAACTGAAACCCACGCCTGCAATCCCAGCTGCCTTGTCACCACCTTTGACTCATTGCTCAATCCCTCCCCTCCTCCAGCCTCCATTTCTCTGCGCATAATCTCTGTTGCTTATGAGAAAATTACAGAAAGACATTACTTCTTCCATCTTTCAACCTTCCTTTCCCCTCCTGCAATTCCTCCCATCACATACATCCTTAAAAAAACAACAATCCCAAGCTTTCCACCTGCCCCAATGATTTTATCTTTATTTGTTTTGTGCCAGTTTCCATCCCTTGTCATTTGTCAGTATACCTTTGTATGCTCTTCTCTTTCCTCTCACAATACAAATATGCATTAAGTTCTTACATCTCTAAATTCCTCAGATGTTCTGGACCACAGTTTGAATGTGTAGGATGAAAAGGGGAAACATATTCACCACGACCTTGTTCTTCTGCCTAATCTTCTTCCCAGCTCACAAACTACACCATGCAAACTGGCAGTCATTGTTCTTTTCTGACTAATCCAGTTTGGATCCTCTCCAGCCCACCTTCCATCTCTCAAATACTACTAAAGCTGCTCTGTTTTCAGTGACTGGTTCCTGGTCAAAGCTCAGAACTACTTTTCTAACCATCATCAACCCTGACTTAGCAAAGGTGCTAACATTTTTGATTTTTGAATTGCTCCTCTCTTGGCTTCTGTGAATGACTTCTACCATAACCACTCTCACCACCCCCAAACATGCTGAAGGAAACAAATGAACAATTATGAACATCAGCAGAACTTCTACACCAATCTCTACACTTGCTGCCAGCACTCAAGTTATCTAATTGGTCATAAGCCACACCTACATACACTCTCCCACCCATTGCTGCAAAAACAGGTGGGTTGAAGTAGCTTGATACAGCTGAAATTGTATATAGTTTCAGGCACTGCTTGAAGCAAGGGAAAGGCATATGGACCTGGATCTCAGATCAGCAAGACCTGGACTCAGAAAGCCAGGCAACTAGGGAATTCAGAAGGACTTGAGAGCCCAGAGCCTTTGCCTTCATAGACGAAAAGCTGGCTCACAGCTCTTGCTGATTTTGAACTCTCAGAAACATGGTAATTCCTGAGTGCCAGGGGCTGCTGGACTACAACCCACATGAAGCTCAGCAGGAGAGTATGTCAACCTTCTGCTCAGGAAAGCAAAACACAGCTTCCTTTAGTAGCACAGACTTGCTGCTCCTGCTTAGTTCAAAACCAACTCTCAGCTCCTGCAAACACTAGAGACCATTCTCTCCCCTGACCTACCTCAGAAGTGGTGGTGGTATACCCATTGAAAAGGATGGCTCAAGAGGGGTAGAGGAGAAGACATATATGAAGTACACATCCACATTTGGTTCCTGTTTACATTTGTTGGTCTAAAATAAGTGTACAAAATCTCCTGCTGTCTGCAGTTTACTTTTGATTGAGTTCAGAGGCCAAGTTAAAAAGTTGATAAAAGTTTATACAATGCTCTCATCCCGACTAGGGCCTTTGTTAGCCATTGTGGAAATATTGTTTGGATCCTCTGCTTGGTTTTCTTTAAAAATGTCTCTGTTTCATGCAGGACATCTACTACCTCTCACATGTTTAACACCAACACCAAATGCAGCTTTTATGTTTTGGAAAAAGTCTACAATCTAAGCTCTGCCCTGGCCAAGGGCATGTTCCAAAATTCCTCCAGCCTCCACCCAAAGAGGGTGTTTTCTCCGTGAAGCTCACAGTAAGGTAAGCCACACAGGTAGGGTAAACCCATCTGGGATCAACAAACCCACAACTCAAAAGTAACTCCAAATGAGGCAAGTTGTGACTAACCTTACAATACCTTCCCATGCATCACCTCCCATAATCAAGGACAGCCAGCAGACCAGAAGAAGAGAAACAATGGAGTAAGCCGAGGTAATGATACTATGGTTGCAGGAAAACTATCACTGCACAATCCAATAACAAGCAACAATCTTCGATCTGTATACCCTAAGTGATAACCGATTGATGCATTGCTCAGTTATCAGAAACTCCAGGATAGCAAGCAGAAGGATCCAATGATACAATCCAATCTACCCGGGAAAGGGAGCTAGGGATCAATATGCAGCATCCTTATCACATCTCTTATATGACACACAACTATGTTGCCATAGTAAGAGCTTCCTCCGTCTTTATGCAAGGGTTGCTATAAAAACATCTATGAGGATAGTCTACATTGGATGTAGCAAATCTGGCTCAAGGTTTGCTTCCCCCATGTAAAACATGTAAGCAAAAATCGTGACTACTCTCTTCACAGACAAAAGTCAAATGCAGCAGGTCACTGAGAAAACCTACAACCCCCTTCTGGCATGACAGATCACACAGGTTCCTTGCCTTCCCTCCACACTGAAGTGGGGGGTTAATTTTTTTTTCCTTAAAAAAAAAAAAAAGGCAGTGAGCTGTGGGAAAATACTTTTTACTTTTTAGGCTAAGTGAGCTTTACCACCCACAAAGAGACATGTCCCCAAGGGGCCTTCACCGCCCACAACATGATGAGCACTTCTGCAAAATCTTACCCCTTCTGATACAATGGTATCTAGAAATTCATCACTTTAACAATGCACACAAAAGGAATCAGCCCGCACTCTTCACTTTTAAGAACATCATCATCTCTCCCCAAGCTACACATCTTGCCTTTCTACATCTCAAAGCCAGCTTTAGCTTTCCAGCCACCAAAACAAGAAAAGACAGGGACAGTCTGCATCAGCAAATACTATATACAAGCTTTCTCACCTTCAGTGCTCACCTCTATTACGAGGCACTTGAACAGAATACAGCTTGTGAAATGATGCAAATGGCTAGCGGGACCTCCTGCCCTGGGACCACTGGGGACATCCAGTCAATACTCCTGCATAGACCAGGAACTGTGGGACCAGTACTACGCTCATAAACTTCCCCTTGAGCTCAGGCAACAACTTTGCTAGTTTAAACACTCCATGTAGTGAAAAGAAAAAAAAAGCCTGTTTCAATGATTAACTACTGTAAGGTAGGTGGTGAACTTTATACAAAATAAATAAAAAAACAACTCTACCATAACCAAACATCTGCTATTTGTTTCCAGTCTAAAGCGGTCTGGCATAAGCTTCTGCATCTTTTTATTCCTTTTGTCTACTAAAGGGTGCTCTATCAGAAATCTTTCCCCCGCTTAGATATATCTAGACCAATCAAGTAAAAACTACTACCTACTACTTCTTTGATTAGTTAAGTACATTAAGCTTATGTCACTCTGTATTTGAAGTTTTCATTAGCAGATTCTTCCTTTAGCTACTTTGAGCCCTTCTAAAGTGCAGGCACAAAAGTTACATGTGGATTTGCAGACCATCTGGAATGGTGTTACTAAGACCATACCAAAAGATAACAGTTTCATACTCTGATATTACCTGCTTTATATGAGGTCTTAGATCTATGTCATCATGATAGGAATTCATGCTCCCTTGGTTCACATGCAATTCCCCCAAAGACATTTTCAGAGTCACTACTTGGCCCAAAACAAGCCTTTGCAACCTGCAAATGTGATAATACATTACTTGTCCCAAGGTACCTAATCTCACACTGGGCTGTAATAACACTAACTTACCCTCTTACTCATTCCATTGCTTGGATCATCACTGGGAATAAAGCGACTGCAGGAAAGATCTGTCCTCCAAATACACAGATGAAGATTGCTCTGTCACACTCCATGTTTTACTGTCTGCAGTCAGAAGTGGATTGATCCCAGATCCCAAAGTCCTGGTGCTTTGAAAGGTCAACAGCAATAGACCAGTAACACTGAACCATAGGCTACTAGGCTACCAACCACTGCTTAACAGCTGGCTTGTTTGAAGTACATCTTGCATCTGGCCCAGAGTCATTCCATAGAATGCTTCCTTTAACTGCCCCAAATCCTCCCTATTGTTTCAGCCTAATTCAGGGATTTGAGCACCACACTGTTCCTGTTTGACATGTGCTTCCACAAATGCACATGGAGGCCTGTGTACCAGGGCTGGTAACAGTGCAATTGCATCCCTCATCTCTTCTGGGAAACGTAATCATCCTTCTAACAGAATGGCAGAAGTGTAATTAGCACTTCAGAGCTCTGTATTTGGGACCTCTTAACCCTTTAACAGGATCTTCTCATGTGGAGGATGGGGAAGGACAAAGTCATACACATTTCTGTAGCAGAAACTCCTCTCATGGGGCAGCATAACCAAGGACAATACATTAAAAACATCTCCACAACTCTTGAAATGCAGCCAGTCACAGACAACATCTGGCACACTTGAGTAAATGCAGATCTTCCCAACTACTGCTAATCTCGGTGCAGTCACATTTCCAGATACTAGCCAAAAATCCCCTGACACCCCAGACTTCATCAAGCATATCCTGTAAAACAAAGTGGTCTGTACTCATTCTGACTAGAAAAGTTGGACTCATTCTACTCCGCACTTGCATATAAAGTTTAAATTATGCTCATAACATACAGCAGCTAATCCACACTCTTTCTATGGACATTTATGCTACGTAAGTGAGTGATAGAAAGGTTTTCGGCTTTTTGGTTCAGCTTATCAAAAGGAACCGAAAATGTTAAGACTCTTGGCACAAAATAAGTATCTTTATAGAAAGCTGGTAACAAAGCATTTTCCAGTAACATCTGCTCTCTCAGACAAACCTCGAAAGAGCCAGAAGTCCTCTGCAATAATAGTCGTCACAAGGTTTTACAGCAGGCTCAGCAAACTATCCCAATACATGCACCTAGAAGCAGCTATACCTACTGCTTGAACTTAAACTCCATTCTCACCTATACTGAACCCAAACATCATTTCTCTGCTTTTGTGTACTCGCATGATTCAGAGAATCACTGAAGGTCAAGAATGGAAAGGACCTCTGCTCAATGCAGGATGAATTACTTGGCACTGCCACTCTGCCAAGCAGTATTTAGCCTCTGGAAGCAAGGCACACACAAAAGAACATGCTCCATACAAACCAAACAGCTGCTGCTTTTCTTCTTCTCCAAGTTCCTTCTTTCTTAGTTCCTTACACCACCTCTGCTGCTTTCATTTCATCCCTTCTGCTCCTCTTCTAGATATCATTCTTTCTGCACCCAGCTGTCAGGGCAGGATGCAACCAGCCTAATTTTATGCATCGAAAGGTACCTACAATAGAAAGGTACTCTTCCCAAGCTCTTTATATAATCAGCGATAAATAGACTGGCAGCTCCATGTAAGATTCAGAGCACCTAAGTTCAGCTCCTTTCAGACGATGAATCAGAGCAAAAGCTTCTGGGAAGCATACCCTAAGGGGAGCTTAATCTCCCAAGTCAGATGCCCAAAAAATTATAGTGTAAATACCCCCCACAGTGTACATAGCTGTGGATTCTTATTTCCAGTTGACTCACTTTCCCTCTCAATTAGCACATTCCCAGACTTAGCAGATTGAGATGAACTGCGGGTTGAGCTACAAAAGCATAAAGGGAAGACAAGAACAAAGAGGACTGAGCAAGAGCAAGCTTTAAAACACTAACACCAGTATTTTGACTCCTCAGTTGCACCTTTACTGTGCAATATTTAAGAGGCATTTTGGCCATCTCCAGCTCTCAGGTGTGAAGAGGTAGCTCTTACTGTATGAAGACACTGATATACAAATATATTATTACAAGCTTATTTCAGAAATTAAACTTGTTTTGGAGATTCTACACAAGCCTTGAGAGTACTCTGGTCTCAGGAATCAAACGGGGGCACCTTCGAAGGGTTCTCTCCTAAAATGATTACGCTTTTCATTCTGATGCGAGTTCATTCCCTCTGCCCGTCGATCTCCACAGCTTTGTACTCTTAACGCCCCAGCCAAAGACTTCCTTTCGGACCGCCTGGCCGCAACGCGCGGGCTTCGGCGCCCAGCTCGCAACGTGCTGTGGCACCGGCACCGGCCTCCCGCGCATGTGCAGCCGGGCTGCCATGGCAACCGAGCGAGAAGAGCCGGCGCGGGCTGCCACCCCCCGGCGGGGGCGGACAGTGCGCGGCGAGGAAGACTTCGAAGCCTTCACCGACGACCACGCGAGACCCTCGCCATTTGCAGGGCGCATGCGCAAGGGGGGCGGGCAATAGGTTAATGTCTATAAATATGGAACAGCTCGGTCTAGAAACTTCTGTGCCTAGAGCGTATGTCCAGAGGGGGGTGGTATGGTATGCTAATGACTTATGAATATGCACGTTGTGCCTATAAGAGGGGGGCTGCTCCGCCCTGTGGGGCGCGTGTTGCGCGGAGCTGCGCCCCGTGTGCGCGGTGCCGTTGCAGTACAGCCGTGCCTGCTCGACATAACTCACGGGCGTGCCAGGTTAGCGTGCCGGGGTGTTCTCGGACTCGGCTGCCCCCCGGGTGGGGCGCTCTCTGCCCGGCTGCGGGACCCGCTGGGGCACGGACTCCCTGGGCCCGCCGGCAGCTTGTCCGGGGGGGCTCCAGCCCTCAGGCGGGTCACCGCGGGAGCAGACGAGGACATCTGAAAAGGTATTCCTTCAAAGGGCTTTGTGGCTGGTTTCTTGTGGTTACGCCGCGAGTCCTCCTTCCACCGCGTGGGAAGGAAACCGTGAGCTCCCCTGTGCACACGGGGCTGGGCTCCGCGGGGTGCGCGGGGCACAGAACTGGGCATCTGCCCCGCGGCTTCTCGGCACGGGAGGGAAGCCCCGAGAGGACCCGAAGGCTGAGTGTCCGCCCTGGGGCAACCGAGAAGCGCGAACCGCGTGTCTCGTGGGAGTTAACGGGGTGAGGCCCTGGCACAGGGGCCGCTGTGGCACGGGACGGAGCCGTGCGTCTGCCCGCAGGAACGGAGTGAGAGGGGGAAAGGGGAGAAGGGGGCTGTGGAGTGTGAAAACTGGGTCTGGTTATGGGTTTCGCTGATCGAGGGTTCTGCTCTGATAAAGAGGTTGCGGTCCCCAACCTGGTATTCGTACACGGCTGTCCTGATTTAGTGTCTGAATTTTGATCTGGTTATCGGAATTTGATTATTGGAATTAGGAACTTGTTTCTGTCTACTTGGATCATATAGTCGTCTTGCTGCTGAAAAAGTATTGTTGTTGTCTTGGTGACTGTTAAATGTCCGTGTGGTAACAGTGGTTATTGTCATTGTCGTGGTGATTGTGAAATGTCTGTGGTAACAGTGATTGTCTAAGGGAACTACTCTGATTATTGTCACTGTCTTAATTGTTAAATGTTTGTGTGGTAAAAGTGACACTTGTGGAATTCCATTAAAGTTTCCTGTCTTGCAGGAGGACGTTGGTTACAACTCTCGCCTAGGGAATTCGGCTTCACCCCTGCCCTAGGGAAGTAGGTGGACTCCATCACCCAGCAACGCAAGGAGGACTTTTGTCCAAAACTCCGAAATACAAAAGTTCATATGGGAGCTCAACTGAGTCACAATCCTATTGATCACCCATGAAAACCTTAGTAGTGGCTTGCATGTTGCATGATCTTTTTAGTAGTTTGTAAGAATTTATTTCCACAAACGGTACCCTTACTTTATGTCTTTCTTAAAATTATTTGAGTCTACTTGTATCCCTTGGAAGGGATAAATAAAACATAAGTGTTAGACTCACATCCTACAAAAGGTTTGATTTGGTATGTATTGACTGCTTTGTGTCAGTGAATGACAACACTTGTGGCTGTTCACCTTCGTTAACTGTTTTAAAGGTAATTTCTTTCAACACACCCAACTAGTGTAGTGGGAACTTTTTGTTTCAGGAAGTATGTGCTACAGTGAGTAGTACTCAAAATGTTTGCCATATCATTGATTTTATTTCCATATAAATGGACCTGCGTGCTTGTTCATGTCAATGCCTTAGAAAAAGAAATATTCTAAATCCAGGAAAATCTTATGCTGGAAGTCAGTTTTGCCTTATTTTAGCGGTGGGCCAGGGGAACGCTGAGTGGGAAGACCCTTATAAAAGTATTGTAACTAGTTGCGGCTATTGTACAAATTGGGAGACGAGAGAGCTGGGTTTTGAACAGAGCCTTGAAATGTGACATGCTTCTCTAGTTGATGTTGTTTCCATCTGGAATGGGGCGGGGGGG
>VXAA01004720.1:239662-290615 GCA_013399115.1 Anseranas semipalmata
GTGTCCCCCCCCCCCCCCTTTTTTTTTTTTTTTTTTGAAGTCAGTGAGCAAGAAACGTGGGCTGAGAAGAAAGTCCATTGCGTGGCTGTTTCCCACACACTTGAGGAACCAGGAACACAAGAGCAGAGGTTCTTCTGTGAATTTCATTAGCATTTCAAGCTATTTCACCAAAACCTAACCTGAATCAAAGCTCAAAGCTTCCATTTCTCCTCCCACTGCAGACACAGCATTTGCAGTTCACAGCCAAAGCTGCTCCTCTCCCTGAGGTTCCTGTGAAACCAACAGGGTTCCTGAAATCACCAAAGCAAAAGCTGCTGCTGTTCTTTTATCAGTCCTCCACCCTATTAGGAAACGGATCAATAAGAGAAGAAATACTGAAAAGTCAAGTGCTGACATATCAACTTTTCCTGCTAAAGAGAAAAGGCCAAAGGGGAAAAGAAGTGTCACGTTCCAGATCCTGCCACGCACAGTCAGAGCTAGTGAAAGTCAGACAAGAAATACACATCTTTTGAAGAGTTCATGTAGCAGTTTTTGAAATTACATTGATATGCAGCCCTGAGAGAACAGACACAAAATGGTTTGCAAGGTTTGCATTTGCTTTGGACATTTACTAGAACTAGAAGATGCTTTTGAAAGGGATAAATAACAATAGGAACAATAGGAACACACCCTGCAGAACTACCCATTTAAAGAGAATCTCTACAGCAGGTTTCAAAAGGAATGAGGAATTAGCTGTAGCAAACAAACAAACAAAAGGCAAGGTGCAAAGTCTCCCACAGCACGAATCAAGAGACCTTAAGCATCTAATTCAAGTTTGTTTGTTTGTTTGTTTTTAAATGCTACTAGCTCTTAGCATCCAAAAAAACGTTTTAGGACACACACAGTCTAATGAACATGACTTTCTGATGGGAGAACTCCTTTACTGTCCTTTTAACTGTTCATACAACCCCCCAGTACAAAAAGAAGCCTGAAAGAGAAAAAAATACAGACTAGAGTTTCTTCAGTTTTCACCATGGCAGACAGCCTTTAGCGATTCAAGAGAAAGCAATCTATTTTTAACATCCCCTTAAAAATAAAATAAAAAAAAAAAAAAAAACACACCCTAACTACCGCTACCCTCTAACTCAAACAACAGAATTTGGAATGACAAACAGTGACTATCCTGTGAGAACGCTAAAATTTCTATGTACAGTAATGGAAGCGTACGACACACTCCCTTAGCTGTCTCCGTGAAAGAGGAATATTACCAAACATTACTCTGAATCACTAATTTACAGAGTCATTTATATCTAAACTCCTGTGCCCAATGCTACATAACAGTGTTTTTAAGCATCTACTGCCGAAAAGCTAGAACAGCTGATATTACCCTGGTACCAGCTGAAGATTATTTCTGCACCTTCTATAAAGGAAAATAAAAATCTCTACAGATCAGTGAAGATGGGTGGCACTTTGTGTTATTTCTGTACCACATACAGCCTGCTGACAGAGGGAGGAGAGCAGATGTTAGCACGACTGCAGTGCCAGCGTGAAGCACTCCTGCAAGAAATGAAAAGCTTCCAACAAAAGTTCTCTGAAGTACTAGTGAAGATCAAACGTTCTACTTTGTATCTAGCGTCAACTACCTGCAGACTCATTTAGCTAACGATTTGCAATGGATAGTTTAATTAACGTAACCTGAAATAGCGGATCCCGCAGAGTCTGTGTGTACATAAGCTTCTTCTGTAAAGCAACCCAATAGCCTCCTTGCAAAAGTAAGTGAAACAAATGTGCCACAGCATGTGCTATAACAAGGCTAAAAAGTCTCTTGGAATATCCCTTGTTGTAAATGTACCAGCAAAAGTGAACAACACAGGAAAACTTCTGCTGTGAAAAAAAATGAAGGAACTAAGCAAGCCATTGAGCAAGAAGCAGGGGAAGAATCAGAAGTAAATGGTATATAAGGCGACAAGGGAGGCAACACTCTAACTAGTGAACAGACTAATTTGTTTCCGTAGAAAAACTGCAAGAATCAACAAATGGTCAAAAGAACTTTAAGGGTCTGGCCCAAAATTCAGGTTATTCATAACTTGTTTAGATACCAGCGCAGGACAAATCAAAACAGCAATATGGAGAGTAAGAGTTGGTAGGAGAAAAACAGCGTTAACACTAACACAGAGTGGAGCAGGAAAAGAAAACAACATTCCCAAACATTCAAGGAGGTTTGTGGAGCTTTAATAGGACATAAGAAGGATGAAAGTTTATCTTGAACTGGATATCATCTTGGTATTTTTTCTGTTATTGTTTAGTTTGCTTGGTGAGAAAAAAAAGAAAGATCAAAGTAGATCTAATGAAGTGGAGATGATGGCTGTGAAAACAGAGCTAGAGATGCAGAACCCTGCATCCTAGAGTTTGGAGAAAAGGCGTTCTTTTTCATCTGGTAACTTGGCTACTGCATTAATAACTGAATGGATACAGAAGATAGTCAAGATAGTCAGAAAAGGCAAAAAAAAAAGCTATGTTCTGCTTTTCTATCTTGGCAAGAGTAATCTTTAATATTTAGAGATTGTTGTATTAGGAAGTGAAATTAAACACACAGCATGGGATTTCTAATGCAATCTGTTGGTCTAACTGTTCCCATTGTAGTCAACATTAAAACTCCCACTGACTACACTGCCAACAGAATTAGGTCAACAATGACCATTTTGAAAAGCCATTTAATTATCAGAGCCAGCACCGGTAAGCCACGCAAGTGCGAAAGAATCAAATTATGCCAGACCAAGCCAATTGTTCCATATTTTTGGCATTTTATAGTGTTTCATGTGATCCAATTTAAAATGCTAAATCAATTTCTATTACAGAAGTTAGACACCTAATTCCAATGCTAAATAGCTGGCTAAGTGGCATCTGCTAATATATTTAAGGATTGGCACTGGATTCAGTTACACCATTGATGTAACAACAACAAAAAAATCCCTTAGTACTTCAAACATTAAGCATCTCCATGCACTTGCTAGCAGTTGTATAAGACTGCAGGAGGTTACTTCAGAGGAAACAGCAGGAGGACAGGAGTAGCACAAAGCAAGGAGTGCCGGAGTAGCACAAAGATCGTATCAGGAGCTCAGATGAGGTTACCAAAAAATACAAAGTAATCCAACTTTAAAGGATGGTCAAATCTGACCCCAGGTCCTCATGGAGGACATCATATTAAATTGGACATAAAGACGACACATCCTGAAACCTTGCAAATCACAGTATTCTCTGCAGATTTAGACTGAAACTGAGGATGTATCCTGTGAAGGGTGTACTCACAAGAGCTGCAAAGGACAAGACAAAGCACATACTTTGTTTCATGAAGGGTGCAGAAGTAGGAAAAAAGGTAGGGGGGACACATTACGTTTGCTAGTGATTCTAAGAACATCTTCAACCACTTTCCAGCACCATTACTGATGAGTAAGAGGCATACGGTGTTGGGAGCACTATGCAAAAAATTAACTACTAGCTTTACAACTGAGAGGAACAGCAAAACACCTCATGTTAGAACTTTTGTTTTTCTCTACCTGATTTTTCAAGATCCTGAGCATCTCCTGCAAATGAGGAGACAAAACTGAGAGCGTTTCTAGGAAATAAGCTTCTCAAAACTGAGAAGTAAACAAAATAAATAAAACCTTGACATTCTGAATATTTCAGTAAGATACAGGTATCCTAGAAGACTAAAAGGAAAGCGCTGCTGCAAGTTGGCTGCAACTCTGCAGAGACATAGTAGCTGGAGTAACAACTGCTGGATCAGTAAGACTAGTCCCAAAACATGGAGTTTCCACCCAGTAGACGCTATTTTATTCACAATCCTCAAGTCTTGGAGAATTTGTACACAGCGCGGGAGAAGGGGACCACCCTACTTATGGCTCTGAGGACAACAGTATCTCACCTGAAAACAGGAATATGTTTAACAGAAAAGACTCAAGACAACAGACTTATTTCTGAGCAGAGATTTTTTTTTTCCCCCTCACACCTAGGTACAAATAATAAGTAAGGAGCACTGGACATATCAAAAGGGTAACAAATATTGACATCCACAGACATTAAAAGGATGAAAACACTGAATTGAAATAATATACACAACATAGTAAAAATTAGAGGTATAAATTCATCTACTTATCTTTGAAGGATATGACCATTACTGAAGCAATTAAGGCAGAACAGAAGAATACAACAAGAACTAAGAAAAATTAAACAAAAAGAAGCACTTGCTACACAAAAAGCCTTTCCTGGCACTAAATGTATTTGGACTGTGGAACAGACTCCCAGGTATAACACTGGAAGCCCAACAAAACTGAAGAATAAAAATATTAGAGAAACTGCAAAGAGCAGTGCTGCCCAGCTGGAGAGACGGGAATTAGAAGAATAGATTCTTAACATAGCTACTTAATATGGTAATTGATGAAGAAGTTAGGTAATTCACTCAAGACATGATGCCTTTCCATTTTCCTATGTTCTTTTGAAGGCTTAAATGTCAGTCTTTCACTAGCAGTTTTTCAAGGGAACACCAGAGAAAACTTTCACGTATTTATCAGCTAAAACTTCATATAAAACAGCAGTGGTACTGTAGATTGCTGTGTTACTAATGGCTCTCCTGACCAGAGGGGAAAAAAGCCTCCAGCCTTGATTACCTCTTAGAGGGCCGTTCAGGGGGGAAATGTATTTACAAGATTAAGAATAGCACTCCAGAAGATCAAGTGTTTCAGACAAGCATCACATAAGAGAGGATTTATCACCTGGTCAAGAGAAACAGCAGCACTTGCCTGTTAAATGCTGAGGATTAATTGCTTCAGAGAAAGACTAATTTCAAATCACAATGAAGCACTTGCTCTTACCTAGGTGCAGAGCACCAGTTGTCTTTATTCTAATCACCTCACTGTGTGGTGGGCTTGCAAATAGATGACACCTTTTAGAATAAGGCTAATACACCTCAGAGCTACACTGAATCCTTGGAAAACAGAATCAAAGGCCAGACAAAGATAGAGAATCCCTACTCCCTAGCCTAGAACTGGCATATGAGTAGTAAGGAAACCATCGTATTCAACGTTTAATAAAAAAATAGAGCATCCAACATTACAATCACCTTTCCTTTAAGACCTTTCAACTGGCCATTTTCAAGCATTCAAACATGAACACGAGTAGGGAAAGCATCGCTATGGCCAATTCTAATCACTTGGAAACTTCACAACTGCTGCTAATTGAATACAGTTTGTAGAGCAAACATGCGTCAGCTGCCCCATCAGACTTCCATACTGGAATGAAGTGTCAGAAGTGTCAAAAAAAAAAAAAAAAAAAAAGATTGAAAAATTACAATGCTGCTCTTCCAGGAGACACAGAAATGAAAACATAGCTGCACAATAAACCCTAACATGCCAGGTCTACAGGCTTGCAGAATGCTAACCACTGCCTGCTCTGCATAGCCAGCAACAAACTAATAACAACTTGCTTCCTAATCACTCTCATCAACACCAGACATCACTTACTAGGTGACCTTGTTTGACTTAGGAGTTTCACAGATACAAAATAAAAGCAAAAGGAAAACGATGAATACAGTTTATAAGTAGCTTAAGTGGCAAAAAATAAAAATAAAAATAAAAAAACTCAGATGGATGAATGGTACCATCTTGACATCAAGACTGTTTCTATAAGCCCAGGCAACATATAGTATGGAATATGATGTGAGCTTTTCTGGCAACTGTCATCTTCCAAAAGGCAGTCATTCCTTCACCACCCTGCTATGAAGACACTTGCCTCGCTAGAATCTGACTTAATGGTAAAACAGCATTATGCTGGAGAGGTTAGCAATATCCTGCAGTGCTACTCCAAGGAAACAGTCACTGCCTGTCACCGCATCCAGGCAGTATTATTAGACATTAAGACCAAGATAAGGAGAATATAAAAGACTGTCACAAAAGATAAGATAAAAAGAACAGGGAAAATGAAGCTGCAGGCTACTACAAGTATATCACAAGCCAAACTAAGACTCTCACTAATCCTTGAAAAGTGAAGTTCAAAGAGTAGGTTCAGTATCATTCCCATTCATCCAGGACTTGTTAGCATTCTTAGCCTGCAACTGTTTAAGATGAATATAATTGACATAAATTGCTATGTATCTGGAAGCAACATCCCAGTGCCAACTGCTCCAGAAACCTATACCAGATTGAAAAAGAACAAAAAAGTGACCACTGAGTTCTACAAAATTCATTCTGCCTTGAAAGCCACTTTTAAGTAGGTCCATCTTCATGAAAACCAATGAGGCAGAGCCATGTGAGCAGAGAAATAAAGGCAGAGGAGAAAGCATCAAAAACATAGATAAAAGGGCTCTGGGAAGAAAATAACAACAAAAGCAGCTACATGAAACAAATAGCGATCCTATTTTTATATCTTTATCTGAACTCAAATAACAAAACACTAACAAGAATATTATTTGCAGGTGCTCAAGTAAGAGAGACAGATGACAAACTTTCCATCTAAGACTTCCAGAAAGAAATTACAGTACATTGGTGCATCAAAGATCCTAAATATTTCTTTCCATCAGCATTTAAGTGACACGTAGAGCCCATATTCATTTTCCTACCTCCTACCATGTCTTTTGTTAACCTCAAATGTAAATATCTGGATAGCAACAGTAAGAAGGAAACTAAATAAAAGGCTAATTGCTTTTACAAACCTCACTGTTCAGATATGCTGCTTTTCTACCACTACACCAAAAGGCGATCATTAAGTCATCTCTTCTACCAACCTTCACTACACCTTATCAGAATGGTGATCCATACCGAGGTGTCAGGTTGAGTTATAGAGTCACCCTACAGAGTAACCCGCTTTTCCTTACCTCTGGGATTCCCTGCACTTTTCTCTCCATAATGACAGAATCACTCTTAGCTGCTGTTCTGGAACCGTAGATCAAAAGCTCCATGCTTATTTCAAGTCCCACAGAAACTTTACCCATTCTAAACTCTCCTATCTAGTGCCAAGAAAACCCGATTCCTACTGTACAGTTTCTTTTGCAGAAGTTGAAGGTTGTCACAGGAAGGAAAAAGCTCTCTGAAATACATTAATGCACAGTGGACAGCTGTGAAGGAGGACAGTAAAGAGAAAGACTGGTACAAAAGTCAGTTCTGCCCACGTGCTCTTAGTAGCTGATGTGCTAAGGGAAAACAGCAGGTGCATTGGGAATTGATTGCATTTCTACAGATTAGTGCTTTAATTGTTCTGCATCTCTAGCAAATGATATATAGCCAGACTGAAAAGGTAGCAACTGGATTTAAAAACAAGCATGGAATTCCTTCACAAGCTTAGGGAAAAAATATTTCAGTTAGTCATAATTCCAAACCTTTCTCCCCTCATTCACTCAAACTTCTCAAAATCTCTTTCCATCTGGGCCATTAAGCAAACTAGCCATGAACTTTTCTACTTAATACATAAAAGAAAGTAAACCAAAATGCCAGCTTGAAGCAGAGTGCTGACTATGGCACAAAACAGACTCCCAAACCAAACACTTCACCTATGGAAAAGGGGAAAAAAGTCTACCACACTACTCCCCATGATAAACTAAAATCATATTCAAGAAACCAAAAGCAAGACATAAGGCTCCAATGAAGTGGCAGTCAGCTGGCCGGTTTCAATTGTTTTAAGGCAGGAGTCTACCGGAGAAACTTAAATTTGCTGTGACAGCATTAATAAGGCAACCAAGAATGGCAGAAGACAGACATGGTGGATACTTGCACTTACGAAGAGACCCCTGCAAGATGCCCATCTGAGAAACCACAAGTCTAGGTCCAGAACATGCCTTAACTGAAAGGATTTAAAGTTGACAAAGAAAGCTAAACCATCTCACCCCGAATCTTGCAAGCTTTCCACAGGTGGTTCATCATCTCTGTTAAGCAAGAGGCTGCTTCCACAGAAATGGAACGCCCGTTATGGTCTCAGCAAAACTCTGCCTACCATGCTCATAGTCTCCGTCTGGGTGCTCAGGAATGTCTCAAAAGAAATCAAAAAGCACCAAAACAAATTCTCGGGTGTGGGAGGTGAAGCCCTTCTTGTTGTATAGAGAGAACAACACAGTAAAGACCTTCCTACTCTGTGACAACGGCACAACTGAATGGATCTATCCCAACACAGATTGTCCTGACAGGAAGGAAAAAGGATAGAAAGGGAAAAAGCTGCAGATGTTAAAAAAGCGTTATCTCCAAGCTCCTTCATAACTGTATTCTACCAGGCAGCCTACTCTCAAAAGGAGACAGAAGGGTCAGCCACAGCCATACCTTTAGCCTTGGCTTGAAAGCCTTTATGGAACCGAAGTGAAGAACTTGAGCAAGGTTTTCAGACAGCAAGGTGGCGTGCTGTTCTATATATCTGGTTTTTAGTCTGACAGATTAAAGAACCTGTATTTTCCCATATTTGTTGAAGACAAAAGGGGACATAGATGGGAAGAATTAACCTGCAAAAACAGCTTCACATTATGAGTATGGTGACTGATTTTCCAACCTAAATGATTCTATGAAAAAAATATCAGCGTGCAATATCTAAGGAGTCCTAGAAGCACCATCCACAGTCTCCAGCATCATAACTATTCCAGACTAAAGGTCACTGGAAGAGACCTAGTCAAACTTATTGAAGTGAAAAGACAGTTTAGCTCTATATATCTAAACTTATTACATGTTCCAAACATAAGACACTTGAGAAGACCTTGAAATTATAAAGTTCAATACCTATGACTTGTCTACAAAGAACCTATTTTTACCAGTTATTCTGGAAGAATAAAGTGACTTCATTCTCCACTCAGAGACTCTTATCCCAGAATACAAGAAGCCTTTTCATTTTAGCTTAGGATTCTGTTAAAGCTAACCTAAAAACCCACTCATATCAATTTATCTGTTAATAACCTAATATTACAATCTGGATATATATTACAGCCTGTATAAAATACTTTCATGCAGACATGACTAAGTTTACAGTTGTCAGTTGTATTCAATAAGCAGTAAGATGACAACAGTGACAGGTTAAACACAGGCAGCGCATGCAGGGAGATAACATCTTATTAGACCAAATAATACAGGTATAGCTTGTGTCTCCCTCCCCTCCCCGCCCATAGCAGCTGGTGTGATGAAAGGATATTACTAATATCTATAAAAAAAACACTACTCCACATTCTTAGACCAACACTACAGCTATCGCTACCACAAACTAAACATATTCATGAATGAATTCAAACGAGATCCTGGGGAAATTGCATGCATTCTGGAGAAAATGGCATCAAGAGATTGATACACGGGAGTAGAGGCTTTAGCTTAAATGTATAGGCCATATGCACACAAACAGCACAGAGGCCAAGTTGCTCATGTCCCTGAGTAGGTCATCAGGTAAGCAAAACTGAAAAGATACCATACTGAATCTTAGAGGAGAAGAAACCTCAGAACACCACGGAAGATGAGAGCCAAGGGTGGCTTTGTCTGGAAGGCACCTGCGCAAGCACAGGGCTTGCTCCTTGCCCACAGCTTTACATATAGTAAAACTAACTGATGTTTAACGCTACGTCCACGTTCCATTTTCCTGGAAATCAGGAGAAAGAAGAGAATATTTACCAATTGCATTAACCAGTTTAGAAAGATAAAGCATCAAGGCAAATTGCTATTGCTTTTATATTAATAGAAGTTCATTAGATTCCAGGAGAAAAGCATGAGCTGCATACAGCTAGACACAGAAGCAACACTCTGTCATGCATCAGATCTGGAGGAGCATGGAAACCAGAGCATCTAGACTAGGGCAACAAAGGAATACATGACTCTGTTCAGGTGAGAAAGCAAAAAAGAAGGGATGTAGGAGTCATACAGAGTTCTTTCTACTCCTTTTGAGAGATTTCATTGTGAAGTGTCAGCAGAAGAAATCAAATTAATCACGAGACAAGTTCCAGCTCACAGGTCCCTGCACAGCAGTTCTCTCTAAGCAACCAGGAGAAATAACGAAGCAGAGAAGGAAAAAGACAGAATGTCTTGAACACACAGACCAGAATTCAGTATGAAATATTCAACCAAAAAATTCAGCCAGTGCACAGTACAGAATAAACACTTCTCTTTGCTCAGTATGAAATGAAAGACAACCTTACCATGGCTGATTGAATTGCTTCCTTGACTGGGTGCTCTCACTGTTGTGAATATTATCTGCAGGGGAGCGCACTTCTCTGCAGGTATTTGCCTGGCTCTGTGAATGGAGAATCTACCAGCTTTTCTTTTCCCAGCAGAATAAATAGCCCCAGACAAAGGGAATGGAATAAAAGAAATAAAGATCTGCACTCACAAGGTACCCGCCTTACAAAATTGGCCCAGCAGCCACCACATTTCTGCTTTTCCAGGCCAGGAAGCTGCTTGGGCAAACCTACTAGTCAGTGACTCTTCCACATTATTTCCATTTACACCTTACACAAATAAGGCCCCAGTGACAGGGGAAGACATTCATTCACCCTGTACTTCTGAATATTTAATTGCTGGAACATGAAATGACAGCTTAACAGAACAACATTCCAGAAAAAAAAAATTCTACCACCACTTAAAGTTAGAAAGGGATTAATATCTTGCTTTTCTGGGAATAGCTAGTTTTACCAGTGTCCTTCATAAAGAGACTTCACCTTGACACAAAGTGCATGGAGGTTTAGCATCGTGCCATCTCAAGCATGTGCCACTGCAGCAAGCAAACGTGAAAGTTCTGGCAGCAGCAAAGTTGACAGCATCCTCTGCTGGCAGCAACAACATAAAAGCCCAGACTTTTGAGGGGCTCACAGCTCCTCTCAGTGAAACGCAGCTCCCTACCACACTATCTCCGCAGATGACTTTTATTACCATGCTCTGAATCATCCTATGTTTGAAGCACAATATACACAAAGGGGGGAAAAACTGAAATACTTAAAGTACCAAGGGAAAAATCTCATATTTAAAGGGAATGACTGAAGACAGATTAGAATGGTCATATTCTCTTTTCTGCTAAAATTGATTTTAATTTAAATGCCTGAGCTTTTGGCCTCCATGTCATCCAAACAGTCCGTTACTCTAATCTCATTTGCTGGAAAGGATTTGCTATAAATTTGTTCACTGGGATCACACTGGGCATCTCTAAAAGTCCAAAAGCAGATGTTGGAGAACAGACTTAAAAGTTTGTCAGGAGAACTGCTCAGAAAGAAAAATAATGGCTAACAGGAGCACTGTTTTAAGGTTTGATTGCAGGGCCATTCCTCACTTTGACGCGAGAGGCCATTTGCTCTCCTTACAGGAAATTAAGCCTTAACTTAACACAGATTCACAATCACAGTCTTCCAAATAAGCAATCCCAGAAACTTCAGCTCATCTGACAAAGTTGTGCAGATACAGCAAGTAAAAGTAACAGAACGTGCTGGCTGTCTCTCTTTTGCCTTAGACCAAAGAACTAAGTTCTGCAAAGCCTCTTAGTGGTTCCTGTTCTGTCTCAGGATTTGAAGGCTCTAATAAACTCTTGGCTCCTCATCAGTTCCATGAGAAAACAAGATTCTCCTGTCCTTTGTTTAACCAGTCCTTTACATCTGGTTGAGGCAGCCTGATGTGCCAAAGGTTGCCTAAAGCCTCTTTCAGTTTTCGTAACTGAAATTAAAAGACCCATTTGTAGCAATCAGTTTTCATTGGATGACTAATTGAATGACTTAAACTAAACCTGTTCCTATAGGAAGCCTGAGATGCCTTTGCTTGGTAAGCCACAAAGCAGTCTTGTGCTGACAACACACACTAGCAAGAGGGCAAGGCAGCATACACACTTACTCAAAATCTTCAAATTCCAGGTCATTTCCCTCTACAGATGGGCTTGAGTTCTCCGAAGTGGAAGAGGAGGAGGAGGAAGAGCGGAGACGGTTTTGTTGGTATCGCATAGAACGTTGTCGAATACTGTCCCTCCGGGAAAGATACTGAATCATCCTCTGAGCATAATACGCAGCAGGAGACAACCTGAGCAAGAGAGAGAGATACAGACACTTGTTACGAAAGTACAGAATGACAGCCAGCCTTGTTCTTCCTTTGGAGCTCCACGTTCCAGGACAGCAGCAGCATATCACAAAATAGGTTGTGTTTTTATACATGAGTAAGATAATGTAAATAAGGAAAACAAGTAGAACCAATTTTCCCTTTATATGCTTCACACCCACGTGACTCCCTTGTTGTGCAAACAGAAGCATTATAGAGTACCTGGAAACAAAAACCTCACCGACAGCACAGAGTTTTCTTCTCAGGAGTCTTTGGAGTCCATTCTTTCATTTATTACCAGTTTACACAACTAATCCCAGCAAGCATCCCTGGCAAGAATCAAGCCCACTCCCAACCTGAACTCTGCTAGCAATGCCAAACAGCACCAGTGTTCAAATAAATATTGAATCAAGGTGGTGTTGTTCTGAGGGTACTTAATGGGAGCACCACAAAATATCAAGTGGGGAAAAACGGTAAAACAGCTTTAAGTACTTTGTAATCCAAATGGGAGGGATTTCACATAGTGGCAATTTCACCAGATCCACTAGATGTTGTAAGAACAGCGCTGTGATTAAAACCCTGCACCCCACCTTCCTCTGCAATTAACTCTTAATCCTTCCACAAGCATAATTTGGCCTTTGTTTGCATCAGCTGTCATGCATGAGCATTACCTAGTTCCTTGGTGCTAAGTGGGTAAAACCACAGTTTCCCCATCCTACGTGCATCCACAACTTCTAGCACACTGTCTGTGACACAGTTACTCAGTATTAGAAGTCCAGATACCTCAGATACTTGAATAACCATTTCTTCAGCCTTATTTGAGCTAGACTTGAGACCTAATTTAGAGGGGGTGTGGGAGAGGGGAACAAACAAAAAAAGCCAGCAACTCGGACATTAACACACCTATTCCTTTAACATCTAGCTCCCCCAATCCATGCACACGTTTCATTTTGTTCTTTTTATTCAGTGCAAGTTACCAGGCTGTATTTTCATGACCCTGGGAAGTACCAATCTCATTTTCTGTAAAGGCACCACAGGCAAGAGACTGATAATGGGCAGCACCACCCTAATGTTTATCTACAGACGAAAGTCTGAGCAGCTTTAAACAAAGAAAAAACAAAGCAAAAAACCCAAGTGAACAGTAAATTCCAGGGGATAATCTAGAGATGAAAATATACTTTACCACCACACAAGAGGTGGGCTGTGTGCCTTCTAGGGATGCTATCCATCTTCAGAACAGAGCTTCGAGTTAAACTCTTTTTAAAATGAACCTCACTGTCAGCCATGAGAACTTGAGGATACCTTCACCTTCACAGTGACCAGCACTACAAAGTTCCACTGTGTTACACTACAACCAGTGACAAAATGCAACTCCATAATGATCCCCTGATAATATGACTGTTATACCATGTAGAAGACCTCCCCCCCAGAGCTGTGCTGGTTCTAGGGCGATGTACTGGGAGTAAGATGCATGAACAGATTCACATCCATCAGCATGAGCAGCAAACAATCATACCAGGTCTGATAAAGTGCTCTGCTACTATCTCTAAAGTTGTTCTTCAATGGAGAACTATATTTAACAGTATTTTGAGAGACTGCTCCCTAGAGCAGCATGAAAAAAACACACTAATTCTTCAAGAGATAGATTGTATTAATGTTGTTTTGGCTGCAGACAAGCATCAAGGACAATCAATTTCCCACTCCTCCATACGTTCAGGGCACGTAAGCAAAAGGGAAGGTGACAAGAAATGTGTAGAGACTAAGAGATGCCTCTTCCACAAGGTAAGCTCCCGGTACCCTACCAGGCTGTTAATTCTTTAACATGGGAAGTTTACAGACAGACTCCAGGCTATGGGGTCTCTAAATGTACTCAACATGCAGCAAAAGTGGTAAAGGGAACCATACACATGCATTTTGTTTTGGATGCCTCCTTTATCTTTTATGCACTGTTAGATGAGTTAAAGCTGTTCGTGCTTATATAATGTAGAATGCTTTGCTGTACAAATGTTGTATTTCTGTTTACTCCCCTGAAGACTTAATAGGCCAAGCATAAAACAGCAAAGCTTTACAGCAATACACATATAAACGAGAAGCTGTTCCCTTCTTTGCCCTTCTGCATAAGCCAAAGCCTCTGTGCATGCCAAAGAGCAAGTCTACAGCATAATATGTGCATGTAGAAAAAGAAAGGAACGCAGAAGCAAGGCAATATGGGAAAACATGAATAGTGGTCTCAGCAGTCCAGCAGTGTAATCACAAACTTTTTTCTTTGTTAAGAGCACACCAAGGGAGATTTTTACAGAAGGATGTGAAGAACAAGTCTTATAGATGTTTAGTATTCTCAAGTCGTGCAGCACATCACAAGAGAAAACACGATTCTTGTTCAAGGAACAAGAAAGAGTAAGCAATAAAGGCCGGCAATAATGGATGACTAGAAGTCAGATTCAACTTCCCAACAGCACATGGTATCTAGAATGGAGAGGATTTCCAAAAGATAAGAAGCTTAAGTCTGATACACAGAAACTTGCAAGTGATAACGTACAAAAGGGCAGGGGAAAAACATATCCAAAGCAATAAGCTAAGGAACTAATCTTTGCTGATGAGTGCATGCACAGGAAAAAAAAAAAAGTAGTATTTGTCAGGATGTATCTGTCTTTGGGATATGGTTATGACACAAATCAGAATCAGACTTGAGAACCAGCATAAGAGATTAGCTGTCCTGGAGGGAGGAGAAGGCTGCAAAGCAGCATAAGAAATACCGTTTAACATTAAACATACCTCTTCAGCTCATTCAGCTACTGAACACAACTGTAAATCAGCCCCTGACTGAAGCTCACCTACCAGCTGGCTGAACACAAGCCAGTCACAGCAGACTGCTTGATGTGTTTATTTCTCACCTGTGCTTCTAATAAAGCAGTGGCA
This sequence comes from Anseranas semipalmata, assembly GCA_013399115.1. Classification (NCBI taxonomy): domain Eukaryota; kingdom Metazoa; phylum Chordata; class Aves; order Anseriformes; family Anseranatidae; genus Anseranas; species Anseranas semipalmata. Next base: position 254,575 of record VXAA01004720.1, read on the forward strand.
AAACACAAGTAGAGTTTATCCAGCAATTCTTAAAACAAGATTGCATCCCCAGGACAGTAGGCTGTATCTGACAGCACCACGGGAGCTGAACTAACCTAGTCTCTGAGGTGACTGGACCCTGTTTACTGAAGCAGATGGTTCGGAGTAGGAGAGACGATGCTGCCACACATGACAGCCACAGAACAAGGCGCTGAGTGGGAGAAATGCTGCCGTGCAAGCACCAGAACCAAACAGCTTCTGTCTCATCCAATAACTGTGTCACTGAGAGACAGGGCTTTATCCAGGAACCTAGAGCTGCTGGCTGGCCAGTGAGGAGAGGAACCAAAGGAGCGAAGAAGAAACTGAAGGAAACATTTTGCTAACATTAGTAAAGTTCAAATACCTTTCTTTAATACTCATGATGCCATTTAGAGCAAGAGCTACTACATAGCAGTGTCCTCAGCTACAGTCAGATATCCAAACAGGCTGGACATATTTACAGATAACATGAAAAATTTTAAACAAAGGCTGCTTCTCTTCACCCTCCCCCATTTTAGTATCTTCAAAGGAAAGAAAACTAAAAATCACAAGAACTTTAGCTGGAAGATGTCTACACCCAGAACAGCCACAGCAAGAATTGGCATATCTGCATCCAAGAGCAATACACTGCACTGCCCCCAAGCTTCCTAATACTTCAGAAGTAGAGACCACTCATCAACCCTCCCTTGATGCTGATGGCCAGGATGTTCACTGCCATTATTATAACTCACATCTGTAAATGTCTCTCAGCTGGCAGACATGTTTTAAAGGGGTTACCTGATTGGTGTCATTCATTTGCCTGGCAATTACTACAGCAGCACACACACCACTAACCCTTAAGCTGAAGGCAACGCTGGTAATGGACACCAACTTTTGGTTGCTTCCATTCCACTTAAGCCTTCGACTTACAGGCAACAGTCAGGCCTGCCAAGCTGCCAACCCAAGCATCTCTTTCCCAGTAACTGTTTTAGCAGCTTAGATTTTTCTAGAGATGCATCTAACAAGCTCTCCTGTGTTGCTTTATATATGTAGTCTGGGAACATCTTTTTGAGTATCACTATTAAAAATATATATATTAATATAGGTGTTCTTTTGATGTCAGCTCTATTTGATTTCCTCTGCAGCTTGTTTTCTGAGTCTAGTACATCTGGAAACTGTGGAGAATGACCTAACTGCCAAGCTGACCTTAGAGAAGTTCAGCAAGGCCACTGAGAAAGACTGCAGCAGTCTACATCAGAATATTCATTCAAAACCTGTGGGAACTTCAAAAAATGTTCTCCGTGCCTCACTCCTGACCTAGACTATTCAAATATAGCACCATTACAGACAGGAGATGCAGAAACACATCTAACACACACTGAAAAATAAATTCTTCAGAACATGGATGGAGTTCAAAAAATAAAAACCATTGGAGACTGCTTGGTCTTAAGGATATATAGAGTTTATTTCACCTTTGTTTCACTTTTTCCACTTTGTTATTTAAGACCATCTGAAAGTTGTAACTTTTCTGTTACAAACTTATGATGCTACAGAAAACTCAAAGTGCAGTAACATTCCATTTAATTACACATCCCCCACTGCCAATTTCTAACAAGGTCAAAGGACAATTAGAAAGATCCTACTAGCCTAGCACACCAGCAAGATTTACAGAGGAAGGCTCTGATCTTACCCCACTCAAATTTTCAGCTCACACTGATTAACACTATGTACCTCATCCTCTGAAAAAGACAAAGTGACACTGAGTAGAACAAATTAAGCCTCTTAGAACAATTTTTCAACACTGGACTGTTCTTCTAAAGCTCCTTATAAACTCAAGCTACTATACCTTCTACAAGATAAAAAATGGTTGAACTTTCACATGAAGAGTGACATATTGGTTTTCCAGTGACCTCATGTATGGGTAACACACTCCACCTTACTTACACCTCACTCCAGACAAACAGTTTTACACCATTCCTAAACCTTTCAATTATCTTTACAGTGCAAATTTCTTCACAACAGGTGAAAAAAAATATAACATTTCTCCTCTACAAGGATTTATTTACACAGAGATAATCAGCAAAGAGTTATTTAATAGCATAATTATACTGTGTGGCCATTTTGCAACATCACCTCTTATTTCAAAACTTGTAGTTAGAGCACTGTCTGTATAAAAAGGTAATTGCTGTCAATGTAGAAGAGAACAAGAGGAAAAAACATCTCCTTCAGCAACTTAGATAATTTATTTTGATACACTGCTGTTCCTGTATTACTCTTTTATAAATCCTAGTAGCCTTCAATTCATGCAATTATGCCAGAGGTTCCTTAAGAGGCAAAAACAGATATATTTAAAACTTGCTGAATTTTCCTCATTCATACCTTTGTTAAACCCATCTAAAGAAAGCTTGTTTGTCATAATTTAGTCTTTGAAACCTTCCAAAAGCTGCTTGCTGTTCACGATTCTACCATCTCTTCTGACAGAGTCTGTGGGTCATATAATCCCATCTGTTGCTTTCTTAATACACTAAGTGGTAACTGCAAAGATCACTCCTTTCCATTTTTGATAACTCTACCATGTTTGCTTTTTCTAGTCCTCTGAAACACTCCCACCTCTTCTGGAGATTAAGCAGCACTACAGGTGTTTCTATGTCTAATGTCAATGATTCATGACTCTTCAGAAATAATTGTCAGTAATTCGTTCCTACTTAAGTATACTTAACATCCTGGTTATGCTCTCTCATACATATACATTTATGGAGACATTACATTTTTCCAAGCACATTGTCTGCTCTCACCAGCTCTTAACTGCCTTTACTGCAGTCTCCCCTTACTCCCAAATAGTCTATTTCTTTTTTTCTTCATTTTTTCTTGAGAAGATATTTCAAATATATTGATATCGTCTCATTTTTACTGCTGGACCTGCTTGCCACCTAGTGTTCTCCATCCCAAATGATTTCAGGAATCCTTATGTGCTTACTTCAACAGCAATGTTGTTGTCTTTTCCTCATTCTCCTCAAGACCTAATGACATCTTCTCATTTGTTTTGCCCTCTGTCCCTAAGGCAAGTCATTGAGAAGATGGGCCCAATACTAGGACCATTGCCAAAGGATTCAAGAAGTTATACTGAAGTAATACTTTTGTCTATGAAACTAAAATGCCTTTAAATTGCATTTAGCTCTTACCTGGCTGGATCTGGATAGATTGGATGTTCCCGGGACCCTGCTCCGTCATAGCGAGATAATGAAATGAGGGAAGACTCCAGCAACCTCCTAAAAAGAAAAAACACATGACGAAGTCAGAGACCATTCAGGAGCATCCCTCCTATTTATGCCTTACTTTCTGAAGCCTCTTAAGACTATTTCTATCATTGGTGCAGAGAATTCTGCAACATACTAAACCACTGACTGATGGCGTAAGTGTTTTTGCCACATAGCTATACTAAGTGTAATATTCTCACTATACCGGAGAAAGAATACCTTGAGTAAGAAGAGTGGTCCCAAGCCTGCTTCCAAATCTCAAGAGAAAGACACAGATGCTACTTTTCCTTTGGAGATAAGCTATCCCAGTTTGCCAGATCCATAAACACTAACACTGCATTGGCCATCTGTCAAATTCTTACCTACTCAAAGGTGGCCACACAGAAGAGAATGGGCCAAGGAGCACAGGACAAAGAACACAGCTCCATATGGAGACTCTAAGGGCACTGCTGGCATATATTCATGGCAAGACAATCTTAGTCTCAAGGCTCAGAAAGAGAGGTTTTTGGACACAGAAGTGTTCATTTCCTCTGTATCTTAATCAGTCACAGGGAGAGATACCAAATATTCACTCAAAAGTAAATGTATGCAAATGCAGCCAGACAGCTTGAATACGCGAGAAGCAAGTCTGAGTCATGAAGGCAGCAGAACCAAAGTATATAGCAGGAACATGTCCTCCACCGCGGCTTCTACAAGCACCTCTATCTAGCTTCTCATCACAAAGCAGAGGATGGCATTGTTTCAAGACTGACTCATTCAAGCCTGCTGCAGCCATTACATTAACACTTACAAGAGAGATGATTTTGGGCGGGTGTGGAGAGTGGAAAAATCAACTACCAAAGTTATAAGGCTGCTGAGTTTCCTTTCAAGTCTTTTTGCCTTGGAACTTCTGCGAAATTCTGTTTTCCTGTCATTGTAACTCAGATGAAAATTGTTATGGTTTGAAAGTCAAAGCGATCCAATACCACATCTGTTCTATTCACCCACACATACACTTGGCAAGAAAGATCTGAATCTATCAGTCTTAGCCCCACATACCTCCTTTGCAGTTAGCATTTTCAATGCTGGACAGCAAGCGTCAACACAGGAAGCGGGATGATGGACCAGATCCACATCCAACTTCCCACTTCTAGCCAGCAAGTCACAATATCACAAAAGGAAGAAGATACAGAAAGCATATGCCCAACCAGAATGCTTCTCAGGTAAATACAGCAGAAATGCAAATGAGACATGTTTTTCCCAGTAGCCGCCCCCCCCAGTCAGGACCACAAGACAACTCTGGATTGCCTTCCAGAAATAAAATAAATAAAATCCTTCGGTTTTACATTTTAAATCTCAAATACAGGAAACAGCAAGAGATCGCTCCAGTTACTTGGAAAGGCGTGTGTCTGCTCCAGAGACTCGGCGCTTGCTGCAAAGCACTAGGACTTTAGAGAAGGTAAGAAATCCTGTCCTCTCTGGCACAAAGTTGCTTGGCAACCATTTCTCTTATCCAAGAACAGTTATTAAATCTCTTAAACTTTGAGATGAATTAATTCCCCAGGTTACCGAGTCAAAAGGTCTAACCTTCAACACTGCTAGATATTAGGAATCCCTTGGCTCCCCATAAAGTTATCATACTTCAGTCCTGGCTTACAAAGCCCCCTCTCCTGCTCCAAGTGTAGAAGTCAATATAAGCCAAAGCAGCCAATCCAGAACAAATGGTACAACAGTTTTGCAAGACAAACCTACAGTCACTACAACCTATCGCTTGTAGCATACGTAAACTGCTTTTATTATTTCTGGGGAGAAGAGGTGGATGGTTTAACGTGACCAGAACTGATATTCTACCTGTTCAGTCAACTGGTCCCTTTCTGAACCACTGGCTCAGGGTTCAGAGACAGGGTTACTGGCACTGCAACATCAACATGCTTTTTAAGTCTGCTCTTGCAAGCTGCTTATACAGAGCACTCCAACACCAGCAGTTTGCAAGCAGCCTTGATGTGCTGAGGCTACCACCGTTCTGAACAGCCCTGTGTAATGTCTGCATGAGCGCTTCCCTCCAACGATTCAGAGCACTTTATTAACAGAGTCCATATCAGTGGCTTCATGTTCTTCAAATGATGCTTCATTGCTTTCACCAGCAAAACCAGGAGAGTTTCTTGTTCTGTGTGTCAGGCCTAAACATGCAGCAAGACAAGTGGAGCCCCACAGACCACATCCAGCCTGTGAAGCTCTGCCCCATATCCCAACAGCTGGTGAGTAAGGGAAGGCCTGGAGAAGTCTGGTTTAGAAGGGGGCCCAGGAGCCAGGCTTTGCCCTGTGTTAGGAGCAGTCCCATACTTGCCAACTGCGGAGCTCTGAGCAGCACTACCGCTGCTGGGCTTCATCTGGGAGGAAGAGCTCCCACAGCACGCAGATCCTGGCAGGACCAGGTCAGTTCACAATCCTGGAAGCAGCAGTTGCCTCCTTGCAGGTATGAGCAACCTACACGCAATGCCAGTGGCCTATTTGATGCCATTTACCTGCAGTGCCTACAGCACCCTGATGATGTGTGCACACAAATAATTGTCAAACTCATCATCACTGTCACATGCCACCCTCCTTCCCAACCTTTTGGGCTCTCTCCACTAAATGACACAGCAAAGGCAGAGGGTCACAAGGGAAGATGACCAGTACATGCTGCATGGCCCAGCAGGATCTGTTAGAAAGGAGTTTCCAGGTGTTCTCCATCCATATTTATTTCCTCTCCTTCAGAAAGGCTGGCAATAGCCTGAAAAGAGTATTGAGTTAGATGGATGACCCTCAGAAAGCAGCCAGCAGCTAAGTTGAAAGAAACCAAAACACAGACCAAGCAGGGGGTGCCAAAAAGGTGTGGAAGCAGGAGCAAGTACCTGGTATAGTTCTGCCTGGAGGCACTCTGCTTCGCTTGGAAACAGCAGCTTGGGGAAATCTACAGTTCCCGGTTTTGGACCCCATCTGATCCTTGAAATAAATACCTGAAAAGCCTTGCTCTACAGGGCACATGTCATCTCAAATGAAAACTGTTGTATGTTACTTTACTAAAGCATAAACCAACAGTTGCCTGAGCCACAGGTTGATACTCAACAGCCAGTTATGCAGGTAAACAGACTTCCTATAGGCCTCACAGCCCTGTGATTTTACCTAACAGCTTGCAACTCCACCCCATGAAGCACTAGGAGCTGTTGCTGCTCTAGGACCACCTCCCAGATCAGAAAGGCTCTCTAGGAAGATGCTCCCAGCAGTTACTGTGTCGTGGGGAGAGGGATGACAAACACATTTCATTAAACACTGTCCATAGGACCCACTCTGAGACTATACTGCCAGAGTTGAACGGTCTTAGCTAAAACAGTCTTTTGAGTAGAGCCTTCCAAGTCTGCCAACACCAAAGACACCTCCTGCACTATGTCACACCGAGGCATACAAGCCACATAGTAAGGCCACATTCAAATCATGTGGACAAAGATAATTCAGCTAAGAAACTGCTAAGGGCTATAGATTTTTAATTATCCTACACCTGCGCCCTCTCAGATCACTAAGAGCAACGGACAGGTGAATATCAATAGATACAGTAGGCAAAAAAACAAAACAAAAAAGGCAACGTGCAATCTCCCGAAATCCAGATGAATCTCTGCACTTAATGCTCCTGCAAATAACAAAATCTGTACTGAAACCAGAGTACAGAACACGAATAAAATCTATTAACTAATTCATTCTAGACTAAGCCCTTGAGGCCCAAGTTACAGATCTGAATGCATCTGGTACCGACAAATGGGTTCAATAATAGAGATGCTGCTATAATCAAAGTGTCTAATTTGTGATACTGATAGTGTAACCTACTGTCCCTAAGGAAGGTGCAGATAAATGTTTTTAAGGTAAGTCACGTTGCATTCTATAGGAGTCTTAGGTGCTGCATTCATAGCTTTTGCTATCCCAAGTCCCAAAAGAGACACAGACTATATGTTTTCAGTAAGCTCAGAGTCTAATGTAGCCCAATATCCTACCAAGATACAGGCTGAGGTTAGGAGCAATTCTGTTAAGTAGGATAAAGACAATCCGTGGATGAATAGCAGCAGCCCTGTTACAGGGAAGTGCTAGCCACTAATGTCTAGCAGTTTCTGACAGAGAAGCATGCAAACAGAGAACAGAAATACACATTGCTTGTATCTCCTTTGGAAACATTTCAGTAGATCATGCTCGACTCCCGAATCCTTTCTGGAGCTTACTGCAGCCTCTTCCTCTCTTCCCTGCTGCACCCCCCACCCCCATTTTTGCTACCCAGATACATAACAGGCTAACACCCAGCTCTGTGGAAGCAACTGCTCCACTATATCTGTCTAGACAATATGAAATTGTCACAAGTGACATCTAAAGTACAATTAGCAGAGAAACTGCAATTTCCACTCTCCTCCCCCGCTCACCAGGAAAAAATCACACATTATCATCCTCCAGGTTGTCAGTCAATGCCACGATGATGAAGATTAACTCTGCTCACCCTGGGAGATGCTTCTGGGCCAGCTTGTTAAAATAGGAGGAAGGGGTTGTAGGTTTTGTTGTTGTTGTTGTCGTTGTTGTGTGTTTTGTTGTTATTGTTGTTTTAAAACTACTACAAGACATAAATGGCCTCTGTTCAGCAGCACTGGTATCTCAGCAGATGCCTTTTCTGTCAGACATCAGGAACTATGGGACTGCCACTCTACACTCGCTCCATTAACTCGGGTCTGCAAACAGCCACACTTGCGTTCGCTACTGAAGGGAAAAAGGAAGCAAGGTCCGAGTTACAGGATGCCTCTAGACAAAAGTGCAAGGGAGAGCATGAATGTGCTGAACACTACAAGCAGAAAAGGAAAATTTATCAGGAATGAAGCAGCTGGATGCCAGAAGCTGCAGCTTGAGGAGCAAAAAAGTCAGGATACAATCTCCTCCCAGCACACCAACTATCAGACTATACCACGCTCCCCGGGGGCGAGGATCACCACCAAAGCCCCTTGGGACAATGATTCATCTAGGCAGGCTTTGAGAAGATACTTAAACGCAGCAAATTTAACTTCTCAGTAACAATTTCTAGTGACAAACAATTCCTACACCAAATCTTAAGATTTGCTATCACAGCACGCGCATTACCGGGTAGCGCTACTATCCAAACTACACCGAGGGAAGGGCTCTTCTCTTTCCGAAAGGGAGGCACTACCAAACAAGCACTGAGGCTTGGTCTCCTTAAAAACAAAAGATTGTTCAGTCAGCTTCCCTCCTCCTAAGATGCTGCTACTACACACCGACAACCAGAGTAAACCAGTAAAATGAAACACTCCAAGTACAGCGTGCAATCCTGCCCTACACATAATCCCAGCCTTCAGCTATGAAGAGGGCCTAAGACAGAGCAATTCTTAATTATCCTTTGAAGGAGAAATACATTGACAATTCTGGCAGCTTGCGAACTTCCTCCCCAGGTTTTACATCTTCCCTGGAAAGGCTTCTACATTCCCTGCTGCTCATTTGGAAGTGAAGTTACTGCACTACTTCATACCACATCCCTTTTTCAGCCCTCTGACTTATAACTAGCAGTCAGTTCTCCTGAGCGTTTGTCCCTATGGATGTGCTCCTAACGAATGTAAAAAACAGCAACAGTTTAAAACTAGATTCCCTTCAGTCATCCTCTTAAAACAGTGCAATATTTAACATAAAGACGAGAAGAAAGCTGAAGCATGAATACAGCTGAATGTTCTCTGGCTCTCCAATAAAACTGCTACCCTTTCTCAAATCCTAAGCTCAACTATTAACTGATAATAAGTCCAGTTAATTCTTGGAGATCATTTATAGTCTCAGTAGAAGACTATGCTAAACCAAAATCTCAGCCAACCTAATCCACTGGTCTGTGTTGCGCTGCCTAATTTCAAAGAGCAAATTGAAGTCACGTATGCAGAAACCATCAGGCATTTTCTTCCATAGCTTCATTTTCGGTAAAAGTTTTGTACTTCTCGTCAAACAGCAAAACACTATTGCTATCACCAGTTTCATATTCAAGCTTAAAATAAAAAAGCAATCAGTATGCAGTTCTAAAGATTGCCTGACAAGATGATTTCTAAAATTAAGTTCTTAACAGAATCTACTCTGATACCTCTAAGCTCACATTTCTAGACTGTTTAAACTTTCTCATGGCTATGGTTAGTCACAGTGAGCCTGGCATCAAGACTGAATTAAGACAGATCACAAGCAGATGATTAGAAGTGAAGAAATGGTCAAACGAGGACATGCTTTTCTTAAGACAGTTGTAACCACCTACAAGATATATACAGCTAGATAAATACAAGAGACAGATAACCTCAGAACTTCAGCACTGATGAAAACCTCAACACTCAGTACTGCAGTTTTGAGTTAGCTGCTCCAACCCCTTGTTCCCATCTTTGCCGTGCAACTCCTCATCCTCAGTGAAGAACAAGAGTTGGCGGCTGCCTTTCTTACGGGCATCCAAGCCCCATTAGGCATTCTTTTGATGATGTGGGGTTTTTGTTTTGTTTTTTTAGGAGTGTGGGGGGTGGGGTGGGGTGTTAAAGTTACTCCAGATAGTGAATGTCCTTTACAATAAAGTTTCCTTTAAAGGAAAAAAGGAAAGGAGAGAAACAAGGAAAAAGAGAGAGGAAATAGGAGAGGGAAAAAAGGAGGGAATGTAGTGACAGCAAAGATGCAATCACAGATATGTTCCAAACACAGCCCTTGTAGAACATTTTGGCCTGTTTGGGAGAGTTTGCGCTAACTCTGAGGCATGGACAGGGACAGAGAAGACATCCTTCCCAACTGAAGGTGTGGAGTTGTCAGAGAACCAGAACCTATTTTTCTGAAGGAGAAGCAGGTTGGATATAGGACAGAAGTCCTTGTGAAAAACATTTTCCCCTTTCACTGGTTCAGTGCAAGAATCCTGTAGAAAAAAAGCTTTAAGCATTTGTTAGTCAGAAAACAGACAACACATCAGGTCTTCAGCCAGGATGGAAAGGGGTCTGTTTGGGAAAGAGTGCAGGGAAAAGGAGCAGTTAAAGGAAACAAAGAACTGTAGGTAAGAGTACTAACAGTTGAAATAAATGTTTGGATTTGAGTTCTAATCACAAGGCAGGGAACACACAGTTTCAAGAAGAACACAGTTCACTCTCTAGCATTTATCAACTTCCATTTAACTAGAAAGTAATACCACCTGATGGATTCTGCTATAACTGCACATTTGCTCCCTGACTAGGAACTTCAACCTCCACTTACCACCCGATGCCATAGGAGCTATACAGCACCTTTCAGTTCAGCACAGGGAAGGTCAGCAGCTCTGAGGAAGACGACAAATTCTCTGAGTGGACCCAAGGTCACACTCTTAATCTATTACTTCACCTGCTGACAAAGGCCACGTGTCAGAACAAAAGATGAGGGAGCATTATGCAGAGGTCCTCATCACACAGCACCCAAGAACAATTAATGTGTTATTTCAACAGGCAAGAGGAAGCACATATCCGTGATAGACATTAAAAGGGTCAAGAGCAGCTATGACAGCATCGATTAGTTTGGGAATAACTCTGAGATGAAAAGAACAATGGAAGATTGTACACTCTCATTTTGCAGTGGTGGGGGGAGAAATTTAAACCAACCCCAGCTTCAGCTATTGCACATGCTATTTTGCTGTACAGTACCAGGTTTATAACAGTGCTGAGAATGGGACAGGCACCTCAGCCAAGCTGAAGACAGACATCACATTCCTTCACCTGGACACTTACCAACACGTGATTATACCAGAAATTCAGCTAGAGGAGACCGTGTCCTAGTCATCATGGTTATGAAAACAGGCTTGAAAGCATGGCCAGAACATAGCCAACACGCTGAACTCCCTGAGCCTGCAGACAGCTTTATTCTTCTGAGGGTTGTTCTACCTGCCCTCATATGCACAGGGTATGCTTCAAATTCTCCTTGTTCTGGGAGTTCCCAACACCACAGATTGTGCGGACAGCAGAAATCTCTGCTTACCCACGCATACAGATCTGCGTCAGCTTTTGGGATAATTACATAGGACTCCCGCTTCTCCAGAGGGAATTGAAGAGGAGGTGTCTTTCCTGAGGGGGCAGAAGCCGTACTGTTATCTCTGTAGGTTTCTAAGGCTATGAAAACAGAGGTCCCTCTGCACATCAATCACTTCCTTTAAAATGCTCTTGTTCGGGCTGAAATAATGAAAAGACTCGGGTCAACACATGACCTGCAGGACAGTTCAGCCACTTACCCCAGCCCTCCCACTTCATGAGGACGGGGGAAGGATTTGATACTAATGCATTTTGAGCAGAAAAATGAGTCAGTTTCCTGGCAGATAATGAACCCTGTTTATTCACAGACTTCAGTTCCAGCAGGTGCTTTCTCAAGAAGAACAAGGGGGGGGGGGGTCAGTTACATCATCACATAAACAGCCATTTGGCGCAATCAGTTAAATATGTATGTTGAAAATACTTGAAATGCATGTTAGCTATTGAACAGACCAGAATGGCTCAACTGGAGAAATCTAGAATCATCACTATTTTGGTTACAGTTGTATTACTGAGTCAGATCAGAGGTCCCTCTCTCTCTCCCCACTTGCTCCAGGACCAGACAGTAAGCACGCGCTCCACTGCAAATTCTCCAGCCCAGATTCTGTAATCGGGAGCGAATAATTGGATGAGGGCACTTTGTCCCCAGGCACACTGTGCTGTGTGCATTTATGAAGAGCGTGAAAAATAAGCACGCGCACGCAATATATGTGACTGCACATCTAATAATTAAGGGTTTATATTAGCATAAAAAAGAGGCACATTATACCGCCAACATCTCCAACTCCACCCCACACTCAAAAAAGCTACAAAAATCTTTTAGCTGAGCAAGTGGGACTGAAATAGGAGGTCTGAGAGCCTGCCCACAACTTGTTTCTTGGCAAAAGAAAAAAAAAAAAAAAAAACCTAAGAGATTGTTTTCACATTACTTACTTACCTGAAGCCAGACAACAAGATGGAGGAATGGGGGCTAGATAATTTAAGCATGTCAAAGACCGCTATTAATCATAAGTTGAGAGTCATCTCCTAGACAGAATACCACACGTATGTGAACTCAGCATACGTAGGTAATAGGTGAACACGAGCAACTGCTCCAGATCAAGTGAGCTTGCCTGGACACGCTGCCCGTGATGCTGCAGTCGGAGCAGGAGGCTGCAGGGAAGCCACATGCGGACAGCACAGGAGGCAGACAGCCTAAACAAAGGAACAGCTTTCAAGGGAGGGAAGCTATTCGCACTTCTCCCCTGCCTGCAGGAAAGCTGAGAACCGCTATCTGTTTTATGGTATCCTCAAATAGCTATCTGTTTGAAGTCAGCTGTCCTCCAACTTCTAAGCAATCTGTCTTTAACCAAGAATCTTTGTTCTGTGGTCATCTCAGACAGGTCTCCCTCCAGAAAAAGAGAACTGACACCAAAACCAGAAAAAAAAAAACCACCCACCTCTAGATTTCATTACTCTACAGGAGAAGCAAAAAAGTAAGACAGTTTGGAAGCATGCACCTCTTCCATCCTAAGTAAGGAAAATCACTCGAGTCCAATTTCAACAAGTTCCCTTGCTGCCATGCAGGAGCAGGTGAACAAAGAGCCAAGTCCCAGAACAATTCCATAAACAGAGACCTGTCGGGAAACAGGTCTCCATTTCCCCGAGACTGCAGGAAAACAACGTTTACCTATTTCTTTTATAGGTGAACACCTCATTGCTAGGCCTGGGCTACCAAAAAAGAGGTAAGAGAAGGAAAGTGGTTTGGCTGAGGAAACACCACGAAGGTATTTGAGAAGGCAGAGTTAGTTGCTTCTATACCTGCTCAATTTGCAAGCCAAGCTGTTGTAAGAGTAACAAGAGGGAAAAGGATCTCTTTTTTGTGTGCTACAGCCATTGCTGTATATTTAAATTCAGACCAACAAAAAGAAGGCTTAAGCCTTTCTCCAGGTTTGGCAAAGACTGCACATGCTCAGCTTTCCAAAGTACAGAGGAAAGCTCAGCAGCAGGGAGTAACCTCTCTTAGTCACTGCACACAGGCATCATTCCCCCCCTCCCCCCAACTTTCGTTAAGGAAATAGAAGTAAAAAAGCAACCTTACGTTATTCTTAAATCAGGAAACCAGTCGTCAAAGGCAAGGGGAGGAACATTTGTGCAAGAAAGGGCACTTCTTTCACTTGCTCTTCTACATAACAACTAGCAGCATATTCAAGAGCTCAAACTTCTAACACTTCAGTAAAACAAAGTCTTTCCTGACCCCCCCCCAGAGACAGCACACCCAATCTGGAAAAAAAACAAAGCTGGTAGAGTGGCAAAGTGCTCACAGACATCAACTGACTATTTAGATATCACTGCAGCCTCTCCTACAGTTCAGGCTGTTGTCACATTTCCATGATGAAAGCCATTTTTATTTTTAGAAAAGGCCAAACAAACAATGCCAGCCGAGTTTGTCCACAACCTGCACATCTCACCCACCAACATAGCTAATAATCATGTTAAAATACTCATGTCGCCTTCAGATTAGCACTTCACTTGATGTTCAGCACTGACAAATTAAGCTTTTTTTGTTCCTGCGTGTCCAGGCTAACATTTCCAGAAATCATACCCCCAACCCTCAGTTTTGCCCTTCTCCCCTACCACACACCTGAACCATTTGTCTCTGCATGCAAACCCCTTCATAATTTCTATTTATCCCACTGTTTCTCACTCACTACTGATATTACTTATCTCTATCACCATTACTTGTAACGAGCATCTTTGGAATTTCTTATCAAGCTTGAAAATAGCACACCATAAACTTTCCCAAAACTACCATTTTACATATGAAGGCTACAAGGTTTGCAAGAAAATCCTTCTTTCCACGGCACCTACAAAAGACACTAACATAAGATAGGCCTAAGACCTATATCATCTTTTTTCCTTGTATACCTTATCTAAAGCCACCTGTCCTTACACTGCATGATCTGGCCAAAATTTATCTGTGTTTAATACAGAGTCTTCCAAGCTTTTTGTTGCTCACTCAACACAACAAGAATTCAATACACAAATATTATCCCAGCAGAAAAGTGGGGTCTACACAGCACCAGTTTAAACAGAACACTGAGCCCAAAAGAAGAGTGCCAGGACACGACTAGCGAGGTTTCCAGTAGTAATGGACCGGAGCGTAAGGGCCACAGAGGAATGAACAAACTCGCTCAATATCCACTGTTGGACATGCTGGTTTAGATTTGCCATAGGAAACATTCACAGCGATGTCTGTTCTGAGCAGCCAGCACTGTACCAGTGTCTCTTCCCTACAGCGCGGCGATGTGCCGTCCTCCTGCTCGACGAGTCCTTTCTAAGTGGACTCAACACGTCACTGCTGCAATAGATATCAAATATTTGAATAAACCAGCCACAGTTGCTGTAAGCAATTAGGAAAAAATAGTAACAACACTGTTTTTGTTAATTAAGGAACAAAACAGGGCTGGATACACTATGTATACATTCCGTCTCCGCCACAAGATTCATTTTGTAGCTTTAGGCAAGGCTTCAGTTCCCCCATGCTTCAGTTTTCTCCCCTCCAAAAAAAGCAAAGGGAGTAGCGCTACGCTCTTCTCTTCTATTTTAGGCCACCTCTAGCCATTTTGATGATACATTTCAGTCACGGAAATGTCTCCTAGGAGGCAACTGTACCCACGGCAGGGGGCAGGGAAATGTCCTGGTTGTTTTGTTTTTAAGGCTAGGATATGAGTGACGTGCACCTTTACAGCCAGTGCTTTACATAGTGGAAAAGTTACCAGAAGCTGATACATGCAGAGATGAACAGCCTAGTCAATTAAATCAAAAGGTAGAGCAGCACATCAGAGGCTCAGGCACTAGCAGGAACTCCACAACAAGCTTTAAAAGTGACTACCGCACTTACCACCGCTGGGCAGGAACGTGGGTGTCCCTACTCTGCCAATATAGTTTAATGACAGACTGATCCCGGCATGACCACAAGTCAACACCATAGCTACAATTTAGAAACGGAAGAGGCATCCCCTCGTGGTCATGAGTAAGCCATGCCTATTTGCATCAGGGAAAAAAAGAAACACACAACCATTCATGGGCGTCTTATGGAAAAGCCTAAAAGTTTGGGTAATAGTTCAAGGCATACTCAAACAAGAAAATAAACACAGCCCCATAGAAAAGGTGACCACCCAGACTCCGGTCAACACCTGCCAAGCGTTCCTCCAGAAAATAAGCCACATATTATGGAAGTCTTCAGAGGAAGGAGGAGCACCCATATAAATGCAGACAAAAACCTTCAAGAAGGCAGACTGTAAAGAAAGGTCTGCTCCAGGCTTGGTAGACAATGAGTGAGAATTTGTCACAAATTCTGTGAAGTTGGCTAGGTCTCTTACAGCTTCAACTTATGAGCATTTGCTTGTCAGAAGAATACCCGTTTCACCTTGAGATCCACATCTACCCCTTCCAAAACCTTACAAAAGCCAAGAGGCTAAGCTGCTCCCTTGCTTGCATTCTGGATCAGAGCCATTTGCCCTCAGGATCCCAATTCATGCTTTTCCCCAAACACCGAAGAACTTGCAAATGTATGGTGAATAAGTAGATAAGCTGCAATTTAGGACTGGGGGTGGGGAGGCATGGGACCTCAGGCTATTTTTTTTTTCTCCCCCTGTTTACAAGAACTCAAACTTTTCAGTTCTGCAAGGAGATAGGGAAAGCAAGGAGCAGAAGCAACATTACCACCTTGTGGTAGCAAGGCAATATGGACATGAAATGCGTTCAGAGAAATTCAGAGGGAAACAGACTGGGTGTTTCTTTTCAGACCTGGTGTGCGTATGGAGAGCTACGTGCTGCCAGAAAGGCCATCAGGACTGAAGAAAGCCATGGCATGAGCTGGAGTCCCCGCACACCTGGGCAGGTAAGAACGGCACTGCTGCACCTGCTGGCACTCCAGGCCCTCACACGCCTGGAGGAGCGTGGCACAGAGACCTACGGCTGGCTAGCAGGTGAAACCCAGGCAGAGCACTTACACCTTTCTAAGGGCAACACCACAGCCAAACTCGCTCGCCGCGTGCAGCGCCGATAACTGGATCGCATCCATAATCCTACACATAACTTCCTCATCTCGGCCGAGCGCCGCACAATCTCAGCTCAGGGAAGAAGACTGGGTTCACATCACATAGCAAGAGCGCAGGCAGAAGGGACCTCAGCCCTTAGGCATGAGCTGGCAAAATGAAAGACAAATTTCACCCTGGACACTATTACATGAAGTTCCAGGAAAGCTCGTCTGCATTTGTCATTTGTGCACACTGCATCCAAGACTTAAAACACAGCGAAAAAGCCACACCTTCAGTCAGCCGTGCAACTTAGGTCAGTTATTTGCAGAGCACCGTGGACTCTGCACTTCTGTGCACTCCCAAACAAAACACAGGAGTGTATACAGACGTCCCCCAGACAATACAACCCCCCCCACCTGACAGGCGCTCCTACCTGTGCACATGGCAAAATCATCACCTGGGACACTTCAAAAGACTGCTCAGATTTTCTGACAGCTTCAAAGTCTATCTTGTTTGCCAAACTAAATCGGTGAGCAAGTCAAAAACATGCATTTTTAAAACAGGCAGACAAGTTGCTCATACCTCAGCCTACAGAATTTGACCTCTGGAACAAGCACAACGGACTGGTTAGGGAAGCTTGATGTAACTGCCAGACAAAGCTTCTTGATGCAAGAATAAGGACAATAAAATACCTTTCCTCATGAAACACAGGCTTCTTTCAAACCTGCCTGGCAACAGGACAGGGCTCATCTTTCATTTACAGTAATCCATTTAAATCTCTAGTCAAAATAAACAGGTAAACAATATCGAAATTGCCCCCTCAGCACAGTATGAGCAGCTAAAGCCTGAATGTGCAGAGGACAAGTTCTGCCTTGTGTATTTCTTTTCCCCCCGTCTAGAATGGTTTTACAGGATTAGGTCTGAGTTACGTGAACAGGGACATATGTGGCACTACTTGCTCCTTGCATCCGTTCTTGAAAGACTGGGGCCTGGTGTGTCATGCCAGAACGCAGAAACAACAAAAGATTTTTAAAACAGAGGATTTTTTTTTGTGTGTGTAACAGCTCTCTAGTTCTGTAGAGATCACTGGTATCATAATGAAATGGCCAGAGAGGTGGCATTTGAAGATTTGGATCAGTTTTATTAGACAGCATTGCACTGTACCTCTTTCATTAGCTGAGGAGCTGAAATACATGTCGGGAAGGACCGTAGGGTCCGCTAGGGTTTTATACATCATTTTCTTAAGAAGGTGACATCAGCTACTCACAAGCTAGCAGCTGACTAGAAGGATTCTCTCATCCCCTGTTCAACTTTTCATTATAAACCTGAATCGGCCCTTGCAGCAACAATGGCTTAAAGTACTTACAGGATCTTTTCCCTCATTGAGATTACAGTATTAACACAATGCTTTCTCCACCCATTTTTTAATTAAAAAGTTACAGAAAAATTAAACTATCATCTGTTGCTCAATTATCTTTCCTTATCCAGATCTTGCCAATAGCTCCTATCGCCAATTTCATGCAGCACATTTCACATGCCAACTTCAGGGATTTCTAAGGCTCTCTTCACTTTGATGTTAGAAGTGAGGCAAAGATCAATCCACAGGGGAAAAATACCCTACATTTTAATTAATGGGATCAGCCTGGAGAACCTCAGAAAAGCTGAAGCTCAATCTCGCCAACTTCTGCTTAAGGTAGACCATGACCTTCCCCAGCTTCATATATCACTTACACAGCTTCAAGCTCCTCAATGCCTGTCCTGCTTTCAGGCCAAGCTGAATACGACGAGACTGCTGTACCACTAAGGCTCTCAGTGACACATTCCTCCTATTAGAGGAGCCAGAGCTGTTAGTCAGGAATAGCTTCATTACATGCTTATTGGTGCCTCCCTGATTAGCCCAAGATAATTAATCCAGCACCATCAGAAAGAACAGAATTGTCTCCCTACCCAGCTGGCATAGCTGTATCAACAGAATTCAAAGAGGAACAACCTTCATTAAACTACCTATTAACCTAATTGACTCTACGGCAATGTCTTCTCAGCAAGCTACTTCTCAGCCAGGCAAGCCAGGTCAAGGAGTGGATCCTGCCCATGGAATGGGAATGGGAATACACACACAGTTTCCAGATGCAATTTCTATCTAATATTTTTCAGCTAGCCTTTGTATAAAGAGCTCAATTGCCCAATGAGGACATCTAATGGAGAAACAAAGAAAAACAGAAGATAAGATGCAGGTTAGGAGCAAATTTGTGGATGTCTCCCGGCGCTAAGACCTCCCTAACCTGAGGTCCACAGGTACAAAATTACATCACTCGAAAGTATGTATGCAGTCATTACTTGCTCCCTCGGGCTTGAAGCCTCGCCTCCCTTCCTTGATTTCCCCATCACTTTCAGCATTACATAGCTTATACCTCATGAACCTTAGCCACCATCTTTGCACACTTCTGGAGCTGCAAAAATTAATACATATTTTGGATGCTGCTATGCAGAAGTGGTTCCAGAATTACCCATTATGGGAGCACAAGCTAGGTCTTGGAGACTAGATGGCTGGACCTGAGGATGCTCATTTTAGGGGAAAAATGAGTAAGTGACTGCTTGCTGACTTCTCTACAGTCACTTTAACTTCAGTTAGAAGCAAAGCAGAAGCCCTTGCCACATTTGTTCTCATGGAAAGTCTGAAAACAGAAGCAGGAGACTGGGAAAATAAAAGAGTCCCTGCGAGCTTCTCAGCAATCTCTGACAAAAGCGTTTCACTTAATGTTTCATACTATAGGAATTCCTCTGGAATTAAGCTCACTAATTGAGCTACGTGCCCCAGATTCATCCATCCTAGCAAAAAGCATCTGTTTGCACAGGCAACCAGGTAGGCAACTGACCCTGCACAGATGCTACATCCACGGAGCAGACAGCAGCAACCAGCATCTGCAAAGTGACCCAGAGATTTAGTTACAGGATTCCAGTATTTAGGCCACAGCCAGTTCAGCTCCTGCATGCTGAGGCAGACCGAGTTGTACGCCTCAGGGCATTTTTAAATGGCAACTCCTACAGAACCAGCTGGAAGATCGTATCTACAGATTCCACCATACTTCGCTGTCCAAATAGGTACCAATAGCCTGATCATTACAAAGGTTATTTGCCCCATTTATTTCTGACACTGCAGTGACTGGGTCCAGAAAACAAGCAATGTAGTGGAGGTATTATCATAGAATCGCAGAACATCCTGAGTTGGAAGGGACCCACATGGATCATCAAGTCCATCTCCTGAATGAGCATGTACAGCTATTTCAAAAGAAAGATAACGCAAGACTTACTGAAGTGCTATTTTAAAGCTATACTTGCCAGCTCCTTCTCACCTCTCTGCTCTTCTATAAGGGTCTAGAGGATATCTGATATAAATTAGTCGAAGTAGATACCGTGTTATCAGCTTGAGACTCATTAAGGCAGGCTAAAAAAAAAAACTGGGGCAAGGATTTAGAAGCAGATGAATAATTTCATGACTATCACCACTTATTTGCTATGCAACTACAGCAAAAGAAAGGCACCCACTGTTCCAGTCTGAGTATAAGCAGCTTAACTGCAGGAAGAACGAAAGAATTCCCTTTCCTCAGGCACTTCTGTGTACAAAGCCTCATCAGTCAGTTCCATTTGCATCAAACCTGGAAACTTTGCTTTCCTAAAGCACAAAGCATCCATTTCTGAGAAACATCAGGACTGGACCATTCCTCTGACAAGCACACAAATCATTTGACCAAGAGGATGTCAAACAAAGCAGTGGGGAAAGCCTATCCAAAGTATGCATGTAGCTGAATCGCTGGTACAAGCCAGTGGAGAGACTTCCACACAAAACACAGCTCCTTCCTGGTGCAAGACAGATTTGGCTTGCTCTAGTTGCCTGTAACACATCTGAAGTCTAAAAAATCCTTCCAAAAAAGAATCACATTGCTAAAAAAGAATACGGCAGACCCTAAAATTTTGAGTGATCAGCAGGCTCCCAAACAGCCCACCCTACATTCAGGCGAACGGGAGCCACTTTCAGAACATCTCTCTTTACCAAGGGCAAGCAAAGCGCAGGGGTTTGATCAAACACTCACAACCAAGGTATATTCCCAACCCTCTGACATGGAGCTTTAGCTTTTCTCACCCTACATGGCAACACCAAGGAAATTACTGTTAACCCTTCCAACTTAGGAACAACAACCTCAACAAGACAGAGCACTCCAGAAAGCAGTTCTCAACTCCTGCTCGATTTCCCATGCCTAACCTGGGCAGATCTTCCATGCACAGCATGCACATGGTATAGGGTACAAAGGACAGCGTAGTATATCCTGTGTTCCTACCCCTCTACATCTGAGAAACACCAGTAGCACAGTTCACCTCAGAGTTCTGCCGCTAGAGCATGTCCTTCTGCCTGTTTGTACTACCGTCCTCCTTTCCCATTAAGAGGTCTGGTCTCTGCCCTTACAACCTTCAGAACAAATCTGCAGAGTGACAATGGCAGCTATAAAAGACATCAATGCAGTGTCTATTTTCATCTACACAAACAGCACATGAACACATGAAAAAACGTTTTTAACTCTGAAAATACTGAAAAAACTCAGACCAGATGGGAAAGGTTTAAGAAAAAATGGAGGAGGAAGGCAGAGCATATATCTTACCTCCTGAGTGAATCCTCCTCTGAGCTTTCCTCAGGCATTTCCTGGTTTAAGGCCTCCTGTGATACATTCCCAGGTCTGCTTGAAGCCGACTGGCTGTAAACTCTTTCCCAGTGCCCCGTCTCCTGGTTAAAGACCACTCCCACGGTCCTCTCCTCCTGCGGGGTGGAAGAGCTGCCCAGCTGCAGCCTGCTAGAGGCAGGAGCTCTGCCCTCGGTTCTCTCTGCAGGCTGCACCTGGCTGGTATTTGGAGGCACACCCTCAAACGTGCTTTGGACCTGCCCTGGTGTATAGCTAGGCGTGCTTCTTTCCCAGCGCAGCGTGTCATTGTTAAAGGTCAGCAGGTTATGACAAGCGCGACAGCGGTTCAGGTGACCCCGGGACAAATTGGAATTGTTCTCACTGCTGTGCGGAGTCTGCTGATGGGAGGGACCAGGCCGATCAGGCTCAATGTTGTTGTTGAGCATTTCTTGAGCCTGTTGCGACTGGCTGGGCTCCCCACCAATCCCCTGATCTAACTCCTGAAGCCGGTCATATTCCAGGAAGAATCGCCTCAAATCACACTGGAGCTCATTACGAATGCTGGCCGGATTGCTCGTGCCAGCGCTACCACCACCGTCCGCCTCAGCCCCTGGGGCTAGGAAGCCTCTCCCTTCTGTTGCAGAGGTATAGACCGATGCCTGGGAACCTCCCTCCTGCTGCCTCAGCACTGACAGCAAGCTCACGGAGGAGGCACTGGTCCTAGGGGGAGGCATGGCTTCCAGCTCCGATCGGGAGCTCATGTTCAGCACTGTCCTGGACCAGTCAGACCCACCTAAGCCCGAAGCCATCTCTCTCGCAGACTGTTGGTAGCGGGACTGGTGGCCTGCCAAGGGCCCGCTGAGGGACCGCCGCGTGGGGCCCAGGCTAAGGTTGCGCAGGGTGTTGCCAGCAGTGCTGCTCTGAACTGTGCTGAAAGCAGAGGGCCTGTTAAGGATCCCCTGCTCCTCCTGTGCTACAGATGCCTGCTCTGGGGGTTGGTAAGGCTCTGTCTGCACAGAGGAGAAGGACGTGCCAGTGGCACCAGAAGACGTGGAGGGTGCGTTTTCCTGGTGTGGGAAGAGAGAAGACGGAAGTCTTGCACTCGAGCATCGGCTGCAAAGGCACAACATCCCCAGGTGCTGGCAGCACTCCGCTGTGGGGTAGCTGACACGCTCCCGGAGCCTGTTATAGACAGATGCCCTTGTGTTCTCACTGGCTGGAGGTGGAGGTGGTGGTGGTGGAGGCGGTGGAGGGGATGGGGTAGCAGAGTCTTGAACACTGTTTTGCTCTCCCACCTGTATGCCGGAGGAGCGGGAGGACAACATATGCAGGAAGTTGTGGAGGAGAGGTGTGCGCCTCACAGGCTGAGAGGGGAGGATAGCGCGCTGGCGATAATGCGGCATCTCTGTGCTGTCCACAGAGATTTCCACTTCTTCGTCACTCTGCAGAAGGAAACAATCAAAGTTCAGTCACCTCACAGCAAAATCCCACACTTCCAGATAAGCAGAAGAAAGCCACTACCATCCCAGACAGATGAAAGCATGTGATAAGCCTCTTCCTAGAGAGGAAAAAAGGGTCCGGCCTTGACTTGCAGGAAGCCAGCCGACTCTCTACTTCAAAGGAGCTCATTTTTTGGATCCAGACAACCTCCTCCTCCAGTCCAGTGAGCTTCAACAACACGCTGTTCGTACCAACAGAAGCAGCAGCATCTGAGGGTCAGCAGATGTGGGAAGCACCACTAATATCTCATGTAGCTTCAAATCCAGCAGGATGTCACAACACAACTGAAAGAGCAGCGGCATTGAGACATCCAACCCACCACTAATGAGACAGTGGGGGCAAAACAAGCACACTTCAGAGAGTTCTTTAATAGCCCTGCATACTATGTGAGAAGATTCCTGTGACCAATTAAGTCAGGACAGAACTCAGCTTGGAAAGACTTCAGGTTTTCAGAAAAGCATAAGGCTGCTTAAGAACAGATGAGAGTTAATACACGTAGAGCATCTTGTAATTAGTCAGTTAATGCAGGTACTGACATTACCCTTACCTGCTGGTTGGAAGGGTTAACAATTGCTGTGAGCAAGTAGTGTCCCAAGGGATCAAACCGTACTAACCTAAAACAAAAGCAGAGCCAGAGTATCAATCATCAGTTCACATTCCACATTGACACAATAAACTAGACACAGCACGAAAGAAAATCCCACGTGAAATATTTGCAATGAGAATGTTACTACATTACCATCTCTGCTTCTGAAGGATGTCAAAAAGCTTACGCATTAAGAAGAAAACATACTTATTTAGCTGAAGAATGCAGCTATTTTTTAGTCCACAGCAACATTATACAGAAGTTAAAAGCTGGAAGTAAGCAGTGTTGTATCAGTTGAAACAGCCAGGAAGTTTTAGGGAAGATGTATGTATATATTACAAATTGGAATTTGGTACAAAGGGAGAGATTAACTCCTCTTGAATGTTACTTCATCATCTTAAACTGCTCGAAGGATGACATCAAGGTTCCAGCAACAGTTTCCTCTAAATGCACTGAAATAATAGTTCAGCAGTCTCTTCCAGCAGTTTCTGGGTTCTCTCATCCTTACAGTTGACAAGTTTAACTACCAAGCTTACAAACGAACATGGAGTAGATCCTGAAGGCATTTATAGGACACATGGCCGATTACAAATATGAACAGCCAAGCTCATACATTGTCCCCAATTGCTTTTTTTCCTACTAACAGAACTCTTTTTTTTTTCTACCAGCTGGGTCAAGGAGTTGTGAACAATGCTTCTCTCCACTGCCTCAGCACAGAGGATGCAGCATCCCAGAAGAGCAACCCATAGTCCCCAACCCTGACCATTTTTCCAGAAAAGCGTTTTCTTCCTCTGGAAACAGGAACTCACCGGACCCGCTCCATTTCGCTGGCTGTTTTCACCACTGCAAAAGGCTCCCGACGGCTCCAGTCCCAGAAATGTATCTCGTTGGCAGTTGCAATCAGCAAGAGCTGAGCCGTAGGATGGAAAGCAAGCGATGCAATGGCATTGTTGCTATCTGTGAACCAGCTCTCACTTCCACCCTGAGTGAGGAGTCAAGAATCACAAGCAGTTTATCACACACTTTGATACCATTAGGTTTCCATGTACGTGCCCTCTCCGAGACTATCTACAGCATGGAAGTGACATACTTTCAACAACAGCTGCTCTCATACAAGTCCATGTCCAGAACATAGCACTACCTGCAACAATGACCAGAGATGTACTTTTACAGGTAAATGTGTCTCAAACAGCCTGTACAAATGCTGCGTTTCACAGCGACCAGGTAAGTACACATATTTGACTCTGGGCCAATCACCAGGCTAGGCAGAAGTGGCTGGGCAGCAGCTTCTCTAATGAAGAGTTCAAATATGCCCAGTGGAATGAAAAATGGCACGTCTTTCACATAAGCTAAACAGGCATCTTGCACAAAGTTCTCCAGCACTGTCTGTACCACTCATATCAAGGCTAAAGAGCATGACCTACCTGGCCAGACTGAATGAAGAATATGCCATCTCCTCTCTAGACAAAGGAGGACAGCTACAATCTGTTCTATTCTGTTCTAAGCAAAACTTCCAAACAGCTTTCTTAACAGGCAACATTTGGGAAACAAACTCGGACGAAAAAGGTCACCACCCACCAAATACAGAAAGCATATGTGTTTCAGGAAAGACTTACATGTAAATCCCAAATTCTAACCTCCCCATCTAGGCATCCTGAAGCAATGAGGCCTGGGATGGTGGGATGGAAGGTCACACACCAGGGAGTGCGGCGATGTCCAACCAAGGAATGAACACACTTGCCCGTTTTCACCTCTGTGATGTAGATGTTGTGGTTCACATGTGTGGAAGCCATTAAGGTCCTGGGAACGCAGAAGGCAGGACAAACATTAGCATGAGAAGAGTACAGCAAACAGGACTGTGGTTAGCTTCACCTCAACAGGGTCTTTTCACACCTAACCCAGCAGCAGTCCCACACACATAGCCCCACACTCAAAGGATAAGAGACTACTCTATCGCCAATAGCCACAAAGGTTCTTGTGGCCAGATTTCAGCATCCATGCAAACAAGAGCTCATCAGATCTGCAAGCACAAACTTGACCTTTAAAGTCAGAGTCAACGTGCGGCTCAGAAGAAACTCTTCTGAGTGACAGTTTGGGGCAAATAAACATTCCCAGTTCATCAGCTCAACCACAGCCGAGTGACACAGAGATCCCACTTCCATTCCTGTTTCCGACACACACATCATTCTGCTCTGTTCTTTAGTCCTCACTATCCCAATGGGTGTGCCCCATCACTTGATATGTTGTACTGAAACACCCTTTACTCCCTCAAATTTCGTATGAAATCCCATGGTGGCCACACAGATCCTTTTTTCTTAGAACTATGCATCACTTGGGTACCTCAGAAATTAAACACCAGCTATGCCTGAAGCTGTGAGATTAGGAAGGTGCGCACGTTCCATCCATGCATGTCAGGAACCAGAAGTTTCACTGGCTATTCAGGATTGAACAACTCAACAGGCACAAGCCTCCTTCGCTTTTTTTATTTTATTTTATTTTATTTTTTAAAGTGTAAGGAGACTGCTGAAACAGGGAACAAACTAGGAATTAATTACCTGTCTGGACTAAACGCCAGCAAGAAGGTGGAGCGTGGACTGTCTGGTAACTCAACTTTCTGAAAAAGCCAACAAAGCAGGAAGTGTTGCAAGTGTCATATGATCATACTTTAACTGTAAGCCACACAGACAATAAGGGGAACCCGCTGCAAGAACATATCTATTATCACATCACTGCAGGAACTGAACAGAGCCAGAAAGCGTATCATGTGTAATACATCAAATATACAATCATGAGACAATTTATTTTCAAATCCCTGCCTCCCATCCCCCATTCCAACATCAACCTGTGCACCTCTGTTCTGCGACCTTACCTTGCCCTCCCATTTCATCCATCGAGTTTTATCCTCCACCAGCTCCTGCAGGAGCCGCTGAGCACCCAACGCTTGGGTACCCCGTTCCCTACCCCACAGGATGCGGACCGCATTCTTCTCCGGTACAAACTTCATGACTCTCAGCAGCCAACGTTACACCAACTAGTGGGAGAAGACACCAGCAGGTTCCAGATGACAACCAGCATCAAGCTACAAACAGGCTATCCACATTTCAACTGTTTATCTTCATGGAAACCTAGAAAGAGAAGAGAATGATAAGAAAGCTTTTACCTGGATGAAGAAAGAACTTTAAATCCCAATACACCAGATTTAAGGGGAAAATCTACCCTCTCCCCCGCCTTTGCTACCTTTTTCCATTATTATGGCCCAATTTTGACAGTTCTGCAGCCAAAGATTACTTTAAAAGGTTTTTGAAAGCATCCAGCCCTTTCCATGCACAGATATTGCAGACATTCCACACCTAAAGAGAATTAAAAATTGGACTTGGAAGTCTCACCCTTCCCTCCATCTCTTGCTGTACATAATAAAGAAAAAAAAAAAGATCTGTGAAGTTACAGTCCTTACACCTTAAAGATTCAGCTCCTATCTGGGAAGGCTGACAGATAGTTAGAGGAATAGCATTAAAAACCGACGATATAACAGAGAAATCTGTGGAACTGCTCAGATTTCAGTAATGGTAACCATTAGCACTGCAAAGGTTAGACAACCGACACACCTCGAGTCCTATTATTTCCAATTCTATCCCAATAGTTTACAGTGTATGAGAACAACCACGTATCAGACCAAAACCTTTCACTGAAGGCTGTAGTGGTGTATTGGCCAACTCCATCATGATGACTCATTTTGCCTGTCTGCAAATCATCTTTCCATCTATGTTGTTCTTAGAACAACTGTTCACCTAAGTAACACGCAATGGCAAAGATTAATGCTTTTAGTATATTTTGAGCTGCTAAGGAAAAGAGTTAGTAATACCTGTTTTTTTGTTTGTTTAGAAAAAAGTTAGTTCTTTGACAGAACAAAAAAAAGCAACCCTAATAGCAACCATGTTACACAGCTTTTGAATGGTCTCACACATTTGGGTTTGTTATCGAAAGCTTTCCAGAAACAAGAAATTTGTTAGAACAGACAAAACGAGGAACACTGCTGCAATGCTATTACCTTTTGATCCAGCAGAGCGCGCATACCACTCTGTCATCTCTTTTCAACGTAAAGATCTAAAGATAAATCCTCCTTGGTTCATGTCACATTGAACAAAACCACAATATTCTATCATGAAGGAAGTGGCAACTCAAAATAAAAAGCAAAAACACACACAGGAAAAAAGGTTCATGTACACAAGAAGAGATGAATTGTTAAACGACAGAATTCAGAGCGGTCATTAGCATACCTTCCTCTCCTCCCACTCTCCCTAAGAAAAAACCTCCTGAGCAGATGATTTAAGACAGCTGCTGCTTACAGGGAGGAGCTGTCTGAAGAGATAAGCCAAGAAAATGAGTTCTAATAAAGCAGACCAGTTTTCATTTGTGGAAGTACAATAAAGGGTACTGAAGTAATGAACGAGTAAATGCATCAACCTTCCTAGAAGAGAAATCCACCACAGAGAAATTCAAGCTAGCTGGAAATTCCCCGATGCTTAATGTGAACAACGTGGGGATCGTCTATTTTGGAGAAGCTAAACTCCTCAGTATCAAATAAGCTTTCTTTCGAGAATCTGTGAAAAAGTCAGCCAAATATTAGGTAGGAATGATTCTACAAAATAAAAGTCTTACAGGAAAGCAATAGAAAACCTAAAGCTGTCATGCTGCAAGAGAGTTCCTAAAAGCAACTGTAAAGATGAAAGAAGCCCAAACCCCAAAACGGTAGAACAAGGCTAACTAGAGTAGATACAGCCAAAAGCACAGTATAGCATAGGAATCACTAAACCAAAATCTTTCTTCACTAAATGTGAATAAGCCCTCATCTGGATTCTGCAAGCAATGCCAGTCACCCACGTTCAAAAGCAAATGGGGTCAGAGTGGAAGAAGCATGGCAGGGAAGGACAGTTCAAGAACAACACAGGCAATAAAAGGCCTATTTTATAGGAGCAAACTGTAAGTCTAGTTTTGCCTAGGAAAATTAAGAAAACAGTAGCTGTAGAGTTTTTATGGGTGCTGTCAAGGAGTAAGTAGAATGTCAACCCAAGAATAAATGTATAAGCCAAACACAAATGGAAGACCAGACTTGCAGCTGGAATAAGCTGGAAGTCCTAAGAGACCTCAAACACCAAGCTTCGGAATAGCATTCGGAAGGTGTAAAGGACAAACAATCTAAATAACTTAGTAGGTCCTGATAATTTACAAGCAGGATAACCCAATTACTCATGAGAAACAACAAGCTCTGACAACTTGGGAATATTTCAGTCTTATTAGGACTAAGATTACATAAAGTACAACAGCAACAAGGAAATCAAGATGTTTATCAAAAAACCTTGATGTTTATTTATGCCATGAGCAAGTTTACATATTGTAAAATAAACAGATAACACCTACAACTGCATTTAGTGAACCCCTTGTTTTCACCTTACTTAAAGACTGTCACCTTCACAACATAAAAGCAAGCACCTACCTTGAAACAACTCACCTAAATCTTTGCAGATGTGTACTAATTTTATTTTATTTTTTTAAACTAATTCGGATGTAACAAACACTTCATACGTGAGCCTCCTGAGCGTGTTCAAACTTGATGTTTTTGCCTCAGGGACTGTCCCTCATTTTTAATCTGCTTTGAACTGACTCACCTCTTTAAATCACTTGAAAAGAAAACAAAATAAACCCACAGACTTAAAGCCTGTGTACTACCCTGCTAAAGTGCTCAACATCTTTAAAAGCTGGGATCTCTTCAGAAAGCACTGAATGCATCCTTCTTGAGTAGAGATGGCACTCCAGAGATACCATGGATCCCTTTGGGGGCCAAGCTCTATTCGTGCTTCGTAAATTTAATCCCATATCTGAATTAGCCTGAATACGGTAACTGCTCTCCACTGCTCGGTGACACGCTCTGCAACACTTCAGATTGGCAAGGAAAAAGAAAATTAGAGCCTTTCAATGGAGAAAGAGATGCAGTGTAGATATGGGCATTACCTCTGCTACCTAACTTCATTATTGTATCATCTGTTCAGGGTTTTGTTGTTGTTTCCATTTGTTTGCTTTGTTTTGTTGGCTTTGGTTTGTTCACTTTTTTTTTTTTTTGAAGATAGACCCAGTTCCTTCTCTAATCTAGCAGAGATACCATCAAATCAAAACGTTTTGCTCAAACATAAAGAGCAGAAAAATTACAGCGTGTCACTACATACCATAAGAACATAAGACACTGAAGTACCAACCACATTTACAGCTAAGGAGTCGCCATCCAATTACCAAGTTTAAAGGTAGCTCAGTGGGCTTGAAAATACTGCTCAGGCCTCAGCACGAAGAAAACCTGTGGCTCATTGGACCAAACCTGCCCAGGCCAGCGAGGGGCCGATTCAGTAGCAGCATTGCTTCTATTACAAATACCCGAGCTATCACAACTGATGAACAGCTGACCACCAGGACAAGGAACTGCTTTGGGACTGGTATTTTTCCGTTGTCTTGTTTTGTGTTTTTAAATCAGGATGACCAAAAGCGCAGTCCAACAACCAGAAGATTAGGTGATACCCTGGATGTGGTCCAGGGCTCCAGAGAAATTCTGAAAGTGGAAACTCAGAAATTTTTCTATAATTGGCAGCTTTGTGTCCTTAACAGTTTTCGCCCTTCAGGGCATTTCAGGACAGCATGCTGGGCTGTTTATAATTTTGGAAAGAGCATTACACAGCCCATCCCCAATCCTTGTTTCTTGCTCCGCGCCAGCTGTCCTTGAAGAAGCCTCAAGAACTCCCAGCCTCAGATCAGTATAAGCTCAGTTGCGATTGCCGCTTCTAGAGATGCTGAACCTCTCGAAAAGCAACGGGAAGCAGCAAACTGGTAACACTTCACAGTGGTACAGGACCGCGAGAAAACGCCAACAAGAAGGTGGGGAGAGAAGAGGAATAAAACCAGACACTTTCAAATGGCCTTACAGAAAGGATGTCAAGATATTTTACGCGTTATGCAGCGGTTAAGTGTTCCAGCAAGAGGCTTCAGCATTTTACAGAGATCATGGTCCCATTTCCTACACACACGCAGCTTTGGCATTAATAATCTTGTGGAGAATCTGGGAGCACATGTGGCTTTTGGAAAAAAAGTTATTTCCCATGGCCTTCAGCTCTTGGACTACAGATCTCTTCCCACTCCTAAGGACCCCTTGGCTGCACGCTGAGCACAACGCTGAAAGCCCTTCCGGATGCGTGCGTACAGGAACGGCGGTAACTGCTCTACCAGCGGTTAAAAGAAGAAAGCTGCAATCAGTAAATGCTATTTATAGTGGGAGCTCTATCCAAAAGATACAAACGTCCAAATAATTTCAGAGAATTTTGCTGCCCAAAGAGCTCTCAAGTGACTGATGAAGATAGAGACAACATTAAGTGAAATATAAAAACTGCCTCTGGCTTTGCAATCTGGGATCCATGGACAGAATTACCCAGAAAAGCCCAGAGAGGAGGAAGAGAGCACGTGCCGTTCGTTCCTGTTTCAAAGTCCCTTCGTCAAGTTTTAAGACTTCCAGAATGCATTGACTATAAAACCAATATGATCCCCGTAAGTTATGGGCCAGTGCCAGCAGCATATAGTGTACTAAAAGAACACAGACAGAAACAAGAGAATCAGACTGTTAGCACTCTGAACTATCCCAAGCTCCAGCCACGGCCCTACCTATCTTATAAGCAGTAATTTGTATTTTCAAACCGTCTGTTCTCAGGTGAAGTGCCTAGTCACTAACAATAAAGCATGCCATTTCATTTATTCTAAATTAAACTTCAGACTGCAGCATCTCAGGCTTTGAATATCAGCACATCATTTTTAAGCAGTTACCACCCAGCACTGGTAGTAATTAGTGTAAGTAAATGATCCATATGAGTTTGCAAATACAGTCAGGAACAACAGACAGTCGAAACGATTTAGAAAAGGCCAATCAACTTCTGCTGGACTGCATGGAACAGAACAATGTTCTCAGGAGTATTTTTGATTGTATTTAATAAATATTAGTAATAACTTGGCAATTCCACAATTGTACACTTGGGTGACTTCTCCAGTAACAATGAGAAGATGAGGCATGAAAACAGCTTATATGGTGGTACAGGCCAAATGCTTCACCTTCACTACCAGTGATGACTACAGGCTGTAGTCACAAGACATGCCACTTCCTCAAATCACTTTCTACAACCAGTTTCCCTCCTATTTTACATAGCTCAATTTTGAGGCAAGTTGCTTTATCAGGACCCCAACGTCCTTAGGATCGAAAGAGCAAAGGAGAAAACACTGTGCACGCTGAAGAGAGCCTGAGATCATCCTGCCAGTATGCCTGCAGACTGCAGCCCCTACTTTCACAGGAGCTTCACTGATAAAGCAGTAAGACCTTATTCTCCGAGACCAGAGACAGGACATCTCCGAGGGAGGACTAGATGCCTAAAGCATCGTTCAGAACACACGGGAGCAATAACACAGCGACCACGACTTTCTAGTTCACTGCCTTGTTTCTACTCCAAGTTTCCCCCCTCTGCAATATGAGGATACTGATGCCAACATCTTCCCAAATCCCACAAAACAATACACGTAAGAAGCCCCAGAAATGCTATCTTGGTTAGAAGAAGACCTCGAGTCTACTCAGTTTTATTAAAACCATTGATTCACTTCATACCAAGTGCCTTGCCATTCCCTCTAACCCTTTTCATATCTCCACTTGAAAGACTGAGCAAAATAAGAAAAGTTTATATAAAACCAAAACAAAAAAGCTGATTTGCCCTCTCTGCACTATATCAGCTCAGCTAAACAAACAAGACAAGTCAAAGAGTCCTAGTTTGGTAAGTAATCGAACTATGCAGCACTGGAATTTGAACAATGTAAAAACAACAACAACAAAATCAGTAAAAAAGGGTGACATGACTCATATCTAGAATAGTTCCACAGATCTAAACTTAGTACCTCTTGCTCCTCCAAAACTTGTCTTATGTTCAGTACTAAGCAGCCAGGCCACATGAATTTCTGACAATGTACCTGATCAGCTACCTATTTACATTTTCCTCTTAACAACACAATGTGTCTTCCCTTAACTCCATGTGTAGTACTTCTACATGAACAGCTTTGTGACTGTTCTCAGAAGTTCTAGCTCTTCGTGGGTTAAAAAACAAAAAAAAACAACCAAAAAATCAAAACCAGAAAACATTTTCCAAAGAGACAACTTCCAAGTTATCTTGCAGTAACATCTACATGAACATACATTGGAAATAAGGTTACATTGCGCTGGAATCTTTAACTAATCCACAAGCAGAAATAGTCCCCAGAAGTATAACAAACAATTACTTCAAGCACGGTTAATCAAAACAATGAAAGAAGCAAAACTAGAGCGCATTATATTGCTTTCTGTTTCTACTTCTGTGTCCATGATTATCCTTAAAAAAACAAACAAGAAAACCCACAGGAACTTAATTTAAGACACTGGAAACATGCAGGTTCCTGACATTAGGCTAACGAGCATAAAGCCAGTCCTCAACCTAACTGCCCCAAACTGGAAAAAGAAACGAAAACAACCTGAGGAGGACAGAAAGTAAGTCTGTGATGCAACTAGGTAACAGAGTCCAAAATTACTACCATGAAGGCACTTTCATGATGTGACTCTTTTTACTCTTCAAAGTTTTAAAGATGTTCACCAAAGTATTATTCTGCAAGCTGAAGTTTTCCCTTGATTAAAGCCAGAGAGATTTACAAAGTAATTCCAAAGGACATATTTTGCAGATGCACTAGATACACCGCTCTAAGTTGTATCTGCAACTCTAAGCGTTTCCACATAAATCGCAACAGGATTATCAAAGAAAAATAACCAGCATTAGTGTGCTTCATGATTAAAAAATTCATTGTCATGTTTTAAATTGAAACCACAAACAGCTCGGGAAATTTAATTAAATTACAAAGATGCCAAGAGTACATTGTCAAGTCAAGATACTATATGACAACAACATGGAGCTGACTGCCATTAGCATCTTAATTTCTCTTCCCGGTCTGGATTAAATGAGCTATAATACTTTTAAGAGTCAAGAGAAGTACATTTAAGTGCTAGTTATTTACAGCAAAGTTATCAGGAAGTGGAAGAGAAAGTTGCAGATACCAACTTCTAAAGGTCAGCAAACTGATGGTAAAGATGAGAAGGGAAGTCATAAAAAAGGTAAGCGATAAGCAGTGTCTGGCGTCTGACAGTTTCATTTACAACAATAATATGGAGCACTTTCATGTCTGTTATTACTATTTCCACATAAGCTTCATGAGCTCTTGAGAAGAAGATATTAGCTCCAATCCACAAGCTAGGAAGAGAATGAATATAGTTTCACAAAGCTATAAGACATGTCGAACAGCAGACCTGAGATCCATAAGACTAAGAGCTAGTGTCCCAGCTCCATGCTCAGCCCATGGTATCTTTGGCTAAGCATTGCACACAGTAGGAAATGTGGGACAGAGCAAAGAGAGAAACAGAGTAAAAAAGAGAGCAGCTTAGCCCCTTCAGAGAAACGCTTTCATTTTGATAGAAGAGCAAAGAAATTCTCAATTCAAACCTCAGTATTTACATTAAAAGTCCCACAAAGGTTCCTCAAGCTGAGCCGCAGCCAAGCGCTACCTATTGCAGCATGCATGCAAGAGTGACTTGGAGTACCAGCATCACAGAGCAGCAGAAGCAGCACGGGTATCCACAGGATGAAGAGAAAGTATTTTATTCAGTCAAGGCTGCACTTAAGGCATGTGCACCTTAACCAAGTAAGGAAGAAAAAACAATTGGAAGTGAGAACATACTTTAAAAAACGTAGCTCATACGATTTCCTGTTCACGTGGAAATAATCAAGTAAGGTAACAAGTCAAGAAGCAAAGAGGATCTACACAGAAGCTCAAGTCTTCATGCACAGATGTAACAGACATAAAGAAGAGGTGGGAGACAAAGGAGATTTAGACTTCGAACCAAGAAACACTGCCAATTCTTGACTCTTTTCCCCCTTCTCAGCCTCAGACAGAGCACAAGAAAAACAAAAGGGAGAAGAAAAAAAAAAAGTATCAGAAACAGGGGTCAGAGAGTCCTCTCAGCAATTCTACACTGCTCAAGGTGGCGAATTAGTGCTAGAAACCAGCAGCAGGCAGAAGTTGCTCTGCCGGGACAGCCCAAGAGACCTCGCTAAGAGCATCAGAAGTGGAGCTGCGCTACAGCACACAGATCTCTCCATGCTCAGACCTGGCTCCTCAGCACCTTGTGCACCTTCAGCAAACAGCTTACAGGAACTGGAGACAGCAAACAGGTACTGGACAACAGTTACAGCCAAAGTTCTTCACAAGCAACGTTAAATCCAGCAGACACGTAGGTCT
This sequence comes from Anseranas semipalmata, assembly GCA_013399115.1. NCBI lineage: Eukaryota > Metazoa > Chordata > Aves > Anseriformes > Anseranatidae > Anseranas > Anseranas semipalmata. The sequence continues at coordinate 289,039 of VXAA01004720.1, forward strand.
CCTCTTGTTTTAAGCAACTCCATCAATGGGCCTTTCATTAAGCAACTACTATACAATTTAACAACCTTCCATTAAAACATTTCTAATACTACTCCCCTTCCACTGCACACCATCCCGTTACTCACTTTTGAAAACCACAGTTCTCTTGTCCTCACGTCATTAATATTTTGCTTCTGCCACTTTCCCTGCTAGATTAGCGCAGGACTCTTACGGTAACTATCAGGTACCTATTAACACGTACTATGCCCCTTACCAGGTCCCCAATAATACAAACACAAAAGGAGAGGAAAGAAAAAGGAAAATAAAGTACCTTAATGCTATTCGTCTTAACAGTATTGAGAATTAACTCTATGAACAACATCAACAACGACTTTGTAGGTATCCTGAATTCAGTTAGCTTGCTAACCACTGCATAAAAAAAAAAGTGAAGTTATTTTCCATCAGTTTCATGAAAAAAAAAGTTATGATGCAGGAAAAGAGTAAGTATTCAAATCCCTAACTCACGACAAGGGGATATTAGCAGACAGTATTATTGCTTGCCTTCTTTACAAATGGTTGTTGCAGCTGCATAGAAGTTGAAAGTGCTGCAAGGAAAATGGAAAAGTAGAAAACAACCGAACAAGAATCCAGAGGGTCAGCTATGACTCAGAAAAGGGCAAAAGAAAGAAAATTAAGAAGAAGCTGACAGCAAAGTAAACAATCTGCGTAAACTCCCCAGTAGCTAAGTCTGAAGAGGCGAGTCCAGATATCTGGATCCAGACACACTCTTCATTCCAAGTATTAGAAAAGAAATATAGAAATGCTAACAGACTGCCGCACCTATTAACATCCACGCTGCTGCAACGCAATAGATGAGTACAAGATACTCGTTTGCTATCTCTGAAACACAAATGGATCATTTTTTACAAAAATACTGACAACACTGGTTGTGGACTACAGAACTGGCAAGCAAGCTCTATTGAAGGTCTCCGAACAGCAGAAACTGAATTGCAGCAGCGTTTCAGAAGATAAACAAGGAGTTTAAACTTGGGGAACAGCACCTGGAACTCACTGCTATGTTACTCACCAGGCATTCGAATCTGCCCAGATCCAACCTCATCCCACGTTCTGAAAACTAACCCAGCCGCCGCAAAATTAAGCGGTACTGTAATGGATTGGCAGTAGATGTGCATTACCAGAAGGTCATTGTCAGGTTCCATTTTAACATTCCCATTAGCAATTTGAAAGAGGATGGGAGTGGCAAAGGCTAAGAAGCCAGATGACATTTGCAAAGGACACCAGACTGGGTGGAGCAGTAAACAAGGACAAACACAGAAAAACACGCTGGATTTCATGTAAAGGTCTGCAAATATTTCGTATGGAGGAGAAATGGAGCGGCACAGAGCACTCTTCCTCAACATATTTATGCAGCCACTACGCTCTATATTCATACAGCTGGTCTTGCTGAGAACTAGCTCGCACCTAGATAAAAACCCTTCTTAATCCACCTCTTACAGCAGAAAGCTAACGTAAGAGTACGCGTTGGGGAAAAAAAATCAGAGGTGACCCCCTAAAACGACCCTTGGAGATGAAAACCT
>VXAA01004720.1:295605-347055 GCA_013399115.1 Anseranas semipalmata
GTAGATCGCTGCCGTGGCTGAGCGTTAGCTGGCAGCGCAAATAAAGCCTAGAGCATCTCCAAGCTATTGCGGCAGTGCCCTGACCTGGCGAAACCCTCCTTTTTGGGGCAAGAAATAAGCCAACCAGGTCAGCCAGACGGTGTGTAGACGTCCGGGAGGATCAGACAGGATCACCTGTTTTGTTTAAATGGTATTACATCATCTCAACTTTTCTGAACGTGTATTCACACAAAAGTCGAGACTTGGTGATTATAATGATGGTGGTAGTACAGCGTATGTAGAAGCAGGTTCTTCTTAAGTCTGTGTACTTTGGCCTGATAAACAAAATGACAGGATGGACCTTTGAACTGACACCATTTTTAGACCTCGGGGAAGTACAGAATGTAACTACTGGTCAACGGGAATTACTTAATTTTGTTTTTAAGCCAGTGGAGCTGGCAGTGCTGGCTTCAATAAGATACTTCCTAAACTGGGAAGTCATTTATCAATTATGAAGTAAATCTATTTCCTGATCAGCAGGAAAAATTGCCTCTTTATCAGTGAAAACTTAACCATTTAGTGAGCTACAGAGCCTTTGATTTCATCAGAATATTTGTGTCATGTGAAATAATTTTTCTCCTAGAATCTACCTTTTTTTTTTTTTAATCTATACACTTTAAAGAATGAGTGCGGCACATCTTAAAATTCAGAACTGTTCCCTCCTTCCTTCCTTCGCCCCAGGTTTCTGACTAACCTACTAAGAAGGGGAAATGGAGATCAACTTCTAGTAACTGTGTAGAGTTTGACTTACAGGCCTAGCCTTGAAGCAGAGCACTGTCTTTATGGAGATCTTTTTATAGTTGCTTATTAATATGCTCAAAATACCTGCTTGCACTGAAGCTTCTTGATCATTGAAGGAGATCTTCTAGGAAAGCCCTCTTGGCAGTCGAGCCTATTTATCAAAGGCACGCTATTAAAAGCTTCAAAAACTTCCACGTACTTGTTTACCCGAATGGTTCAACAAGGATTTTCTGGAGCTTCACATAGGACATACTTGGAGATTAGATTTGGGTCCTGTATTTACGAAAAAAGGAGCAGAGAACCCAGTCTGAGGGCCACGGTCAGATGGATAATTGGGAAATGGGAACTGGGATGGGAGCAGTCCACCTCTTGGGAACAAGACGGGCTGTCACTGCCCTGTGCTCTTTTTAATGTCAGTGTGCCACCGACATCAGATAGATACAAACCTTGACTAATTATTTTGCACATCTCTTTTAAAGGGAAGCGTGATGAGTTAAAGCTGTAGCAGCCGTGGCTCAGAGTGAAATCTCAGCGGAGGGAGGTAATGGAAGCAGCCTGCGTATGCTTTCCCCAGCATTAACGCTAATGCCCGGTGCGTGTCAGGTGCTTCAGCTCCTTTCCCCTTTATGTGAGTGTCAAACACGCGTGCGCGCTGAATTCCCAGGCATGAAACGCGTACGGTAATGCAGGTGTGCGCAGGTGTTGCTGTGCACCTGTCATGTGCTGGGCTTACAAGTGCCTGCATGCAGCGCGGCCGCTGGCAGTGGAGCGAGGGCACGCACGCGGGTGGCTCCTGTTCCTCTGGGCTGTCCCAGCGCGCAGAGGGGACGGCTCTTGCGGCTTGTTGCATCATGCAGACGAGGTGCTGTCACCTTACGTTCACGTGTCCTGCTCCTTGGTGAAGGATACTGTGACTACCGACAGAGTGTATAAGACACAATGCTTAGATGTCAGACTATTCTTCTCTGCCTCATAATCTTGTAAGAAAGAGCGAGGCTTTAGCTAAAAAAGCCACGTGGCATTTCTCCTTTGAATATCTTTCTCAGACTTTTCTGTTTAGAGGAAAGCGGAGGCAAAGGCGCACGAATAAAGGCAAGAGTACGAAAGTGGATGTTGCAGAAAGGGAGAAACAAAGCAAAAAGCCAGGTAGCCAAGATGCTTGTTTTAACTGTAAACAGCCTATGTGCAAGGCTAAAGCTGCAAGGTGTCTGTCTGTTTAAGGGATTATTTGGTTGAGGGGGAATCGGTCATCTGTAGATTTCTGAACAAGACCAAAGGTTAGTTCCTTCTAGTTGTTAGTCAGTGTAAAATTAGATAGTGTCCTTCTTGAGCTGAGCATTGCTTGGATAACTGGCACTTAACAAGCACCGTGTTGGCATCACAGCCTACAGGACTTAGGGGGTTGAATAAGTTTGGTGGAACTAAGCTTAAAGAATTTCCTTCCTGTTGAGGTCAGGTGGTGGCAGCTAACCTGAGAGCACGCAAGCATTTTAGTAAATAAAACATTTACTGTAGTTCTAGGTCTGTCTTGACTCTTATCAAGAGTGATTCTAGAGGTGAATGCTGTCCTAAGCATCAGCAGGTCACAGGTAATCATCGGAGGCTTCCCTGCAAAAATGAGGAGATGCTGGTTTCCAGATGACAGGCTTTACACATGCCAGGGGCTGAGTTCCAAGGTCATAGTTTTCCCTGAAATTACAGATCCCTGACATGGAATCTTGCCCGCTGCTTTCTGCTGTGCTTTAGACTCTGGTGAGTCACCTGTTGCTGGCATTTGGAGCTTGAGGTAGGAGTATGAATCTCCAAATGTTTCATGGATGTTACAGGAGGGTTGGGATCTTGCAGAAAGATTTCTAATTCTCTGCAGCAGGGCAGAACTGTGAAGCTCTCATTCTTTGAACCCTGACTCCAAGGCATGGCTCTGGTGGCTGTTTCTCTCCCGTCTAGAGGTATTTGGGTATATAATCATTAGAACTAATGCCTACACTGCACAGAGAACCATGCTGGTGGTCTGCTTTGTTTCCTTTCCTAAAAGACCACTGACCCTAACATCTTTCATTAGTTCCCTAATGTCTTGCAATAGTCGATACCCAGAATTTCTTTCCAGTCCCATAAGGCAAACGTAGGTGCTTTATTTGACAGCTCTCCTGCACCATAAGGATATATACTTCCTTGCGCCTTTCTCCAGGGGTCATAAATAGATGCACTCTCGCTTCTTTTCACATTAAAAGCTAATTTGATTTCTCTCGGTATTTAAATGTCAGCATTTTCCTTGCTGAGAAAAACATCTATTTTTTAATGGAGTATTTTATTGCCCATATCAGCCAGGTTTTGTTGTAGATCTCAGGTCCTCTCAACCCTTACAGTGCTTTACTTAGTTAAGTCAGAAGAATAATAACATTTCACTCACCTATTCTTTTTTTATTTTTTTTGTAGTGGAAAGGGTCTATACTAAAAGCTTAATTTTTCTGAATTAGAGTAGTGCATCAATTAAACATCTAGTGCTTTAAATGCCGACTTCCTTTTGCATCCCCCCTTCAATAGAAAGACTTACAAACTCTGTCTACTGGATGTAGAAGCAGGAAAATAAAGTTCTAAGGAGGTTAAAATATCCAAAGGATAATTTGATAACGTATCTAATGTTAAATTGTTTATGTTGTTAGTTTTCAAATCAAATCATACTATATAATTAAAGCAGTACAGTGCTGGGAGGTGCACTATGAATGTAGCGGAGGAACTTTCAACCATATTAGGTGCCCGGCTTTCCTTTTATCAAGTCACTCAGAAAGCAGCATTCTTCTCTATAAAATGCTCTATAAATTGCAGTACTGTTATATAGCAGCATTACTTAAAATAGGCATTTACTTCCATTAATTGAAATATTTTAAGCAGAAGTTCTGAATGTGCGTAGTCATTAAAGATTATATGATATTTTCTGTGTGATCAGGGTTATTAGCCCCTTTGGCTAAGCTTTAATTTGTATAAATTGCATACCTGGCCCTTCTCGATACCACAGTCTTGCTGCAAGTTCAGACTTTGCTTAAAGGTTCGACACTGCGTAAAGAAACCTCGCGCACGTCAGCTGCTCACGCTCACTGACCTGAGGACTCCAAGGTTTCCGCAATGAGCAGCGCGCTCCCTGCCCATGGGATGCTTGACGAGCTGCTTTGGGTGATTAGCTGCCTCAAAACCAAAACAGCAACAGGAATTAAGAATGAATGAATACTTTGAAGGCTTACGAGTAAAAAGCACAATTAAAACTGCTAATTAAGGCAGTCCTCCCCATGGTCTCTATATGATTATTAACTTAGATGTGAAGAAACTGAGAGACAGGAAAATTATCATTTATCCCAGACCATGTGACGTGATGGTGGCAGAAATCTGATTAGCAGCTTGGTCTGCCTGGCTTCAGGCACTGTGCAAGTTCCATGGTATTGCTAAAACCATCAATAATACTTTGAAAATCAAGCCAGTGTGATTGTGGGAGCTAAGTGTTTGGCATCAGGGCCTTTCAAGAGAAGTGCACATGGAATTGTTGTCTGTCCATTGGCAAAAATACATCTTCTTGGTTGGTGTGTGGTGTTGGTGTATTGGTTTTTGTTGTTTGTTTTTTTAATTAAGCTAGCAAAATTAGAGAAATTGTACCCAGTTTTAATTGTGACCCCCCACTTTGTTACTTTTTTTTCCAGTACCTTTTGCATTGAGCAGATATATTATTCACGTGAGTTTTAAAAAAGTTCAAAGTTCTTAGCATGTTAGTACTTTCACAGGCAGAGGCCTTTGGTGCTTTATTTGTCTTGAGGTAGCCTCTAATGGCAAAATATTCTAAGATCTTAAAATCCAAACAGAAAGCTGAAAGAAGATTTCATTCCTATGCCTGTACTATATTTCAGATTGCCATATGCAATGGACACTGATCTCAGTTCCCAGGACAGGAAGGACCTGGACAAGTTCATCAAATTTTTTGCTCTAAAGGTAATAATTTGTTCTCCTGTGGGTATTTCCCTCTTTTTTTTTTCTTGTTTAAGAAAAAAGCCACAGAATGACTTACAGGCACATCACCCTTCTGTCAGCGCTGGGCTCCTGTCAACACATCTAACCATCCCGCAGTTAGGTAGTACCTTCTGTTGGGCTCTAAACTTCTTTTTCAGCCTATCTAAATTTTTGTATTGCATTCAAAAGCAATAATATCAGAGTGTTTTTTTGAATTACACTGATACATAAGTATAACATTTGGCCTCACTTGGTACCTAGATTTTACTTCTTGTCCTTGCTAGATACAAGTAGATACTCTGGCAATGGATATGGTATAAAAGTACGAAATCACTTGACTTCTGTTTATATGTTCAGGTTCTGGATGTAGTTGTAAAATTTGATTCAGTAGTACAGAAAACTATGCAACTCCTGATCACAAAATTGACTTAGTCATTTCATGTTATAACAAAGAGAGGTTAATTTAAAATCATTTCCTGTCTGAAATATATTTAGCTGTTATATGTAATAATTTAAGATGATTATACCTGAAGATTAGCATAGCAAACTCTACTTCTCTACATTCTGGTCAGCCCTTTCATTTTTTACTTGGAATTTAGGTTAGGTTCTGAACTGAGGGCTCTGCTGAGCTCAAGAGATCAGTGTATATCTTGTCCTTTCCATTTCAGACGGTGCAAGTAATTGTCCAGGCCCGACTTGGAGAGAAAATCTGTACCCGATCATCATCCTCCCCCACAGGCTCTGACTGGGTAAAGTCATGTTTTGTAAAGCAACTCCATTTTTCTTTGTTTTTTTTTGTGTTGAGAACACAATGTAGTTCTTTTAGTCTTGTGCAGACTGTAATAACTATTCATATAATAACTACTATATTCAATTATGTTGATTGGCGTTTTTTTTCTTGTTGACATGCAGCATGTCACTCTGGGCTCTCTAAGGGCTGATTAGGAGAGATAAATGATACCTCTCAGCAGCTCCTGCCAGCTGACTAAGGCACATTTCCAAGATCTGCTGGGGATGGGGTGATGAGTTTTTTTCTGTCAGAAGTTTGCAATTCTGCAGTTCAGGACTGTACAAGTAATGGGCTTTATTAAAATTGAAGAGACACAAGATACTCTGTGGGTGAACGTATGACGCAAGTGAGAGAAAAGGAACAAGATTTTTATGGCAGGATCAAGAAAAACATTTGAATTAGCAGCCAAGGAAATGTTTGCAAATATGAAAAGCCTGAGCCAATCTGGGAATTTTCTGTATCATAAATGTTTCAATGGACACTGACCTAGTATGTTATATACGGGCCTAAGAATCTGCAATGTACTATTAGGCAGTTTTTCAAAGAAATGCAAAAATTGAATCATCTCTTTCATTCTCCAGTTCAATTTGGCCATCAAAGATATACCAGAGGTTACTCATGAAGCAAAGAAAGCCTTGGCAGGACAGCTGCCCGCTGTTGGACGATCCATGTGCGTGGAGATTTCTCTCAAAACCTCAGAGGTGAGGACTGAGTCAAAACAGATGGTGATTTTTTTTAATTGATTTTTTTTTTTGACTTGAATCTTAAGTCACCTTCCAGTGCTCTTACTTTTTAGTTCAAGATAATGTGAAAGCACCTTCATTTATGAAGTTAGGTAGTATGCTAATGAAATGTATTGTTTGACAGAAACAATTCACTGCAAGTATCTGAGGCCAAACACGCAAATGATGGAGCAGCAAAATTTAGTTTCTTAGACCATGAGGAGCTCGGCCATTCTGAGGAAGATATTCCCTCAGGTGATCAAATTTTGCAGTGAGACTTCCAGTGCACCTTTTTCTATTGTTGCACTGTAAGAAAGTGGGAGCCAGGAGAAACATCTTTACTGAGAGGTGTGGTTGTTGCTGATTGTTAATGAGATGTGAAAAGGTTTGTGCTCTGAAATGAGCCTTTGTTTGCAATCTTTCTCTGATCCAGGGGGATTCCATGGAGCTAGAAATTTGGTGTCTAGAAATGAATGAAAAGTAAGTGCATTCTTCACACTTTCTTTGTGTTTTCTGTTTGCTTGTTTTAGCTGATGAAATGGGGAAGCACTCGATCCATGTTGATGAATGAGCACATAATTGGCTGTGTGGCCTGTGACACTTCAGAGGGAAGTTGCCTCTTTGTCTAGTGCAGCTGTCAAGCTGTTTAATATTAGTGTCAAGAAAAGAAAATAGTAATTTTATTCATTCTTCATTCTTCCATTATAATTAGTAGACCTCCTCAGATACAAGAGTTCATATACTCATTAATGACAAGTTTTTCTAATACTGTAAAGATGTTTCAGTCTAGTACAAGGCTTCATGACATTTTTCAACAATTACTTCTACAACAGGTGACTAGATTGAAGTAGGACTCTTAGCTGACTGGTCAATAACAGGGAGCCACACTGGGACCTTTTTTTGTCATTTTGGCAATAAAACTGACATGAAACAATTGGCCCAGACTCATTTTGATTAAAAAAATATTTTCTTACTTGGTAACAGAAGACTGATTTTTTCCTTTGTGTTCCATAGGTGTGACAAAGAAATCAAAGTTTCGTACACCGTATACAACAGGCTGTCTCTACTACTGAAGTCTTTGCTTGCTATAACCAGGGTAACTCCAGCCTACAGACTCTCAAGGAAACAAGGCCATGAATATGTGATATTGTACAGGTAAAGCGGAACATGAAATTCCATATCTGGAATAGAATCAGCAGAGACTCTCGATTTGCACAGGGCAACTGTAAATATAGTAAAAAGGGATGAGTGACAATAAATTCAAATGATTTGGATTTAACTGCTACTGAAGAGTGATAGAGAACTTTGGACTGTGTATCACCTTATAGCCTCATTCTGAGACACTGAAAACTTAAAGAAAGATTTTTGATTAGACTCAACTACCATTTTTTCTTCCTTTTTATGTGGCATGTCTTCCTCTGAAGTAGCTGGAAGGTTGAGATGGGCATTCTAGCTACTATTTATGTTTTTTTTCCTAAAGAGGAAAAGTGGTTCCAACTGTTCAACTCATTATAAGATTAAATAAGGAATACGGATGTATACAGCTTTATGTGCCCACTGGACCTAATAGCTTTTCTTTTTTTCTGTTCCTGCAGGATATATTTTGGTGAAGTACAACTGAGCGGCTTGGGAGAAGGTATGGTTATGCAACACACACAAACTAGAGCAGAACTATTTTCTATGCTGGTGAGCCATTTGTTGCTATTCCTAAGTGCCACAAGGAAAATAAAGCCTGAGGTTTACACATGCTTTTTATCTGGCTCAGTGAAGGGTCATGTGATAAGGTGACAGGTATAATGTGGTGCTTTGACAAAATGTAGAGCAATTGCAAGTTTGACGCTAGTGATCCAGAATGGAAATAAGAATATGGAGGTATGTTTAAAAGGGGCAGGACCAGTAAAGGACATAGTGATCTACTCAGGATCAAGAAGCACTTCAGAGCAATATTTGAGACCAAGATAAGAAGCAACACCAGGAGTCTTGTAGATGAAGCCTACCAGCAAAGCAACCTAGTGCTGCTTTGTTATAGGGGGTGTGTTTATGTGTGTGTGTAAGGAACGTAAATAATCAGATTCTGTGTAATCCATAGAATTGATAATCATTCTTTAACTTTATAGGTTTCCAAACAGTTCGTGTTGGGACAGTGGGTACCCCAGTGGGCACCATCACTTTGTCTTGTGCCTACAGAATCAACCTTGCTTTCATGTCAACCAGGTGAGAAAATGGGATCATACCAGAAACTGTTTCACAACAATGTAGTATTAAACCCTTCATACTATAAGCTCCTAAATCTTTCCCTTCTGCTTATCCTTTCCTGCTGAAATTCTTAATGGAGAATATTCTCTAATGCTTAAGTCTTGCAGCAAGTGGAGTATTTGGGTAGCCCCGAGTCAGACTCTAGAACTCCAACTTGCTGCTGCATGCTTGGAGTTGCAGGGCTGAATTGTAAAGATGCTCTGGTCCCATTTCCAGACACTAGGGCTCTCTGTGAGAGTACCATGAATTGGGATGCAGTAAAGAGAAAAAGCAGCCTTACCAATAATGCCATTGCTTGTTGCCTTGCAGGCAGTTTGAGAGGACCCCTCCTATCATGGGGATTATCATTGATCACTTTGTGGACCGTCCCTATCCCAGCTCTTCGCCCATGCATCCCTGCAATTACAGGTGAGGAAATGCTGAGTGAAGTCATGGGCCATGGTGAAGGCATCGTTATGCCCAAACACAGAGCCTTTTCCACTGACTGCATGGGAAGGGAGACTGGAGGATTAGGGTCAACCATATTGATCTGGTTGAGCATATAAGGAAAGGCAACATTTCTCTTCATGTCTAGAATATTGAGTGCAGCAAGCCCCAGTATTTTACCAAATTCCTTACAGAAGCACTTGGACACAAAAAGTGGTTTAACTTTGGCTGCGTTTGGGAGTTTAAAAGGGTAACAGTTACTCTTGCTATAGAACTGTATGTCCAGAGGCATGCAGCTCCAGAGATTTCCAATGGGGAAAGACTAAAGGTGAATTCCTCTTTGTAGATGAGAGGTTTGCCTTCTCTAAAGTTCATGTGAGGGCACTCAGAATAGGACTGGTGGTATTGTTTGACAGTGGTTCTGTAAACGCCAAAGCCAATAGCATTGGCTGGTGTAAGAAAACCTTTCCTTAGTGGCCCCCCCCCCCCCTTTTTTTTTTTTTAACAAACAAAAATATAGAGGGACATGTTTCTATTTGGGTGTAGAAGAGAAGCTCTTAAGATAATCCTGGGGAAAATATTTGCATACCCTGTTTTCCTCAGTTCTGTCAAGTAGGTTATGAGAGCCCTTAATAATTCTCCTTTCAACTCCACCCAAATACTCTCAACCTCCCTGCATTGTTTGTCCCCGTGTGTTTTCCTATTTGTTTGTTGTGTGGAATATTTCCAGTTAGGATGTTTTTCCTTTCTTGCTACTTTAGAGCTGGTGAGGACAACGGTGCAGTATACCCCTCAGTAGAAGATTCCCAAGAAGTGTGTACCACATCGTTCTCCACCTCTCCTCCATCTCAGGTAAGAGAAAACAAGCTCTTTTTATTCCTAGAAAGAACAATCACTGTTAGTGTAGTGTGTGTGTACTCCTACATCAACTACTGGGCATACAAGCAGCCTCCTGCTGCTAATTAAAATTTAATGTGTAAGCTGCTTATTCAGATTGTTGCACTCTGAGTAAAACCTAGTTAGGTACTAATTTCAACAGAATGCTAGAGGACTAGAAAGACTGAATTACTGAAAAAGACTAAAAGAACCAACTCCTTTAGCCAGCCTGAGACATGCTTAAAGAGGATAGCAGTGTACTAGATACATACACATACTGGTACTGCAAAAAGAGGAATTCAAGAGATCAATGCCAGGTAGTGCAAGCAGAGGTAACAGGCCGACACTGAGAAAGAAACAGTGAAGAATCAGGAAGGTGCTTATGGCACAGTCATTTTCCAGATCGCAGAACGGAAAAGCAGGAAAAAGACAAAAGCCTTATTTGTTGGACCATCTAAAGCTAGTTTGGACAGCAGGAGTAAGTATCAGCAAAGAAATAGGGTCATCGTATTGAACTAGGGACTTAATACAGTTCTCTGTACTTCCACCTACCCATGCAAATTTTATTTAAGTTTCCATTTTAAAATAAAAAGAAAATGGATGCCTTCTGAATCTTGAAAAAGAGGAACTCCAGTTCCTCCCTTTTCTCCTGTCCATATATATCTGACTCCACAATTCTGTATTTTGAAGACATGGCCGGTTTTGCTGTTTTCCTGTAGCTTTAAATATTCAAGAATGTTCTGCCTTGCTGTCCAGCCAAGCAGATGGCTCTACTGAACTTTAAGGACAATCTAAAGACTCTGTAAATCTCTTTTGCTCTGGATGTGAAATGCAGAATGAAATATAATTGGAATGCGGTTCCAAATTGAAATAATTTGCTATGGGTCTTGCTGCTGCTTCAGAGGAAATAGTATGATTGGCTTAGCAGAGTATGTTCTACTGAATGAACGAGCTAGAAATGAGCTTTTCTTAGGAAGCATTTTTGTGCCAACTGGCTGCTTGCTTTTGGGTGACAGGACATCAGGCAATGTTGAACTGATCAGCCAGCACTCACGGTAAGTCTGATGGAATAAAGTTTTTTTTCCTATTCTGGGATACACAGCTCAGGAGATGGGTTTGTGGCTGAGTTATGTCCTGCCTGCTCACAAAGCAGGTTAAGTGCAGTAAGGTTCATGAGGAAATTTCCACTGGCTTGCTCATGCCAGCGTTACTTAACAGTAAGAATGCTTGTAAATACACTGAAGCTGACATTTCCCCAGGGGACGTGAAGCTTTGCTGTCACTGAGGGGGAAAGCTTTATGAAACCAGATGAACCTCGAGGATTCGCATCAAGTATGAGCCTACATTCTTGCTTTTTCTGTGGCTCATAGCTGCCATATGCTGTATGCTTATTTATAAAGCAACTGCCAGTCTTCTTTACCACAGTTAGAATTGTAAGGCTGTCTTGACAGAGTGGTTTCTAAGTAAATCGGGGGGGCGAGGGGGAGCTAATTTATTTCTCCAACTTCCTATTTACAACTTAATGCTTAGGAGAATACTGGAAACTGTGTGGTGTAGACAGCCTGTAGGCAGACTGTCCAAAGCTCTGTCTGCCTTCCCAGTAGAAATGAGGCCTAGCCTGTGTGATACAAGGGAATAAGGGTTACCTTCTCCCTGTGAGGTTGTATAATGTATCTGTTGTATGTGTTGTGAAGTAGCCCAAATTCATGAGAAAATCTGGCCATAGGTAATACCCAGAAAAAAAGCTTTCATGAAACTGTGCAGATAGGAGAATGATTGGTATAAGGTATGGAACTAAACCAGATCTGGGTTGCCCATTTTGCATTAGCACTCTCTGTAAGGCAGTTTTCACTTCTGGAGTGTCAGTACTGGTGAAGGAGCTCTCTCTTCACAACAGTTTATTTGAATTTCCCCTTAGTCTGGGCCCTCTTTAGTCTAAGGGTGCAGCACAGACATGCAAGTATATGATTCCTGCTGCCCTTCTGAATGCTGGAAGACTGTGAGGGTGTACAGGTGGACAGTGTTGAAATACATGTAATTTGCACATTCCAAAATAAAATTGCTCGGCTTTTTCTGGCAACCACTCAGCCTTCTCCTTGCTAATTGGCTGGTAACAGTTCTAATTAGCTGTGGGACAGTCTCTGGCAGTTACTTTCTGTCGGTGTGCACTGGAGTCTTAAATATTACCTGTGTGGAGTGAGTCACTGAGATTGGAAAGCAGTCAATTCTTTACAAAATGAATGTGTTTCTGGCAATATTGAGAATTCTGCTCTATGTGTAGGTATGGCTGCTGCAGCCAAACATTCTTCACTAGCATTCAGTTCATCCAACTCTTTATAGTTCTTCTCTGAAGTCCTTCTCTCTCTCTCTCTCTCTCTCTCTCCCCCTCTCTCACTCTTTCTTTTCCTTGTTTCCTCTGTGTGTCTGTCTGTGCACAGTGTGTTTTTACTGTCACAAAGGCACATTTTCAGACCCCTCCTCCTGTGGTGACGGACACCTTGAAGGTCCCAGTGATGGGACTGGCCTTTTCACATCAAGTGAGTTGTCAATCGAATACGTTACACATGGCCAGGTAGTACTGGCATGACAGAACAAATACAGGAAAGTACAAATTCGGCAGTGCAGAAAGTTTGTTGTGCATGGGAAAGGCTGGTCAACCCCAAATGGGACAGGTATGTTATTTGCTCAAGTAACAGTCTGCAAAACAAGTGCGCTGTAGATATAAAGCCCACCCGGAATCTTTGCACTAAACAGCAGTCCTGCAGGAAGCTGCCTGTAAAACTTAATGAGGATACAGGAGAAAGAGCAGTTTTCAGCAAAGTTTTAAAAGGGACTTAACTTTAAAAAAACAAACAAACAAAAAAACCAAAGGCACAGCATAAATTTTTCAGGCTGGTCAGGGATTGAGAAGGAGCTGGCATTCCCCACCTCTGAGGTGGGAGCCCAGCCTACAGCTGTAACACTAAGGATGTGTAGAAGAGCATGGCCTGCTGTTGGCAAAGGAGGACTATATGTAGCCTGACAGAGGGAGAGAGAAGAGGGGACAGAGGAAACAAGAAGTGTGAGAACAAATTTTTTTCTTTTTGCTCTACTTTTGATGGACTTTTAAAAAAAAATACATTAAATAGAAATATAGCTAAGTTTTGGTCCCACTGACACAGGAGTTCCTCCTAACTTCAGTGGAAGTCATCTGCCTTTGTTAGGAACCAAACCTAGTTGGGTGTTTCTCTTGTATGAAATTCAGTGAGACTTGGCTGCTTAAATGCCTTCACAGATGAAGGTCTCCCAAAGACAGGGTAAGCACCCCTGAATAAACAACAGCCGTTGCAAGGATTAATTGTTAGTCAAAGATACAAGTAGGAAGGGCACAGTGCTGAGTGTTTGCTCATAACAGTCAGTGGCCCTAGGACCTGCATTAGTCATTAAAACAGAGATACTGTTAATTTGGAAGTGAGCTTGTTTTGTTTTTTTCTCCTTCATCTGTCTTCCTGGTTACAAGTAACACCTGATGAAGACCTGAATTACTGTTATTTGGTTACATCTCACAGGTCTTTCTAAAGTCACATTCCTCATGTTTGCGGAAGTCTCTCACAACAGGACAGAGAAATATTTAAATAAATAAATAAATAAAAATAAGAATGCTTGGCTACTACAAAACTTAGGAAAAAATGGTTAAAGAATGGAGAAGCATAGCTGTAGATATTGAGGATTTCTTAAACAGAGGTAATATCAGCAAGCAACACTCCCTCAAATTCCTTAAGGAATTTGTACAGGAAGATACGTTTAAAATCTTCAAAGCAATATGAGTACTTCAAAAAGAGTCAAGTTGGGTGGATATCTCTAGGAGCAAAATATTAACAATATTGTACCTGCTCTTCTCTGAGAAGAGATTGCTCCTTTCAGCTTAACTAGCCTCATTTGAATAAAAGTGTTTTTCATCAGTCAGTTTTCCTGTAAATTATGTCAGTGTTGGCACTGCTGGGTATCACATGCAGAGCTCTGGAAAGCGTTCCTCTTGAGGTCAAGAGAGCCAAACCAGGAAAGTTTTATTTAATCTGACCAGCTAGATTTCTGCTTAGGGTACGTAAGGAACTTCTCCTGGGTTTCACTGCTTCCAGCACTTCGTTCCTAAAGCAGTCTCACAAGGGTTAGCTTCCCAGTTCTCTTTATCTTCTAACACATTTATGAGCATCTGTATTCTTTGGCAGAAGCTATTTGAACGGGTTATGAAGATCAGCTGTTTTAATGTGCAATGGGAATGGGTTCAGTTGATAATGCAGTTGTTTGGGAAAAAAAAACAAACACATTAGCTCCTTAAGAATGCGAAACAGGCCCATAGAGCAGAGCTTCCCTGTGACTGGATGTCAGCCATACCTCGCATAGCCTCCTGTGTGTGTAGGGAACCAGTCTTGCTTTCTTGTCAAGGCCCAAACTTTGTCCCCTGCAATAAGAACTTTTGAAGTAATAAGTGACTTCACAAGTGACTCTAATGAAAATCTAGCATCCTTCTGCCAGCCTGAAACACTGTGCTGTGCCTCTGACTTCTGTTCCTTCTTCAGTGACTGATGATTATTCAGACTGTGGGGCATTCCCCTTCCCCTTCCTCTCTCCTCTCCCTTTGCCCTTGTTTTTTCTCTTCTTTCTTAGCTTTCCAGCTCTCGTCTTTCCTATCAGCCTGCTGCCCTGGGAGTTGGATCAGCTGACATGGGGTATCCTGTACTCTTTGCTGGTGGCTTGAATGCTGCACACCCTCACCAGGTACTTGTAGAGGGTAGAAGAACAAGCATGACTGGTATTGCAACAATTATGTGTCACCTGTACATCTAAGAGAGGCCTTGAAACTAGTGCATGCATTGGTATCCTGTCTGTCAGGAATGAAAAGAATCTAGGGTAAATACAGGGAAAGCGCAACTTGCACAGAAGCTAGGAATTGGCTCCTCAGCATCCTTGACCAGATGGGGTAGGGTGAGGGTCATGTAGAGAAACTATGCTAAGAGAGCTCAAACCTGTTTGTAAAACCAAACCAAACCTGTTTGCCTGCACCAATGTGCCACTGATTCCAAACTCTGGCCGTCTGACAGAGCTGCTGCCACTGTAGCTCTCCAAGCACAGCACTGTAGCGTAGATGTAGAACGTGCTGACAGTCCATACTGGCGTATTTGCATCCATTCATCAGGCAAAATAAGCTAAGTTGACAGAAGTCTTTTTCTGCCTGTAACATTGCTTCTGCACCAGAGTTTTGCTGACATAGTGACGGCAGCAAGAAGATAGATTTTTTTATTTTCATTTTCCCCCCTCTCCCTTAAGCAGAGGACCTGTGGACAGAGAGCCCTGCTGTGTAGAACAGGCCTGAAGTGGAGAGGAATAGGAAGGGAACAAGAAAGAGTTTGTATTGAGGTGATCACCATCTCCTTGACCATCACTTGCTGCCTCATGGGTGCAAGAGCCCAGTCATACACCAAAATATACAACTTAGTCCCAGTATGTCGGAATCTGCTCTGCATTGCACTGTGTTGTGGAACTGATTTTGAGATGTCTAACTTGGTCGTTCCTCTCCATCTCAGTTGATTGGTCCAGGCAAAGAGGGGGGAGTTCCCCCAGTTCCTAGCCAGCCAGCACATGGCACTCAAGCTGACCAAGAGAGGATGTGCACCCCACTAGATGGAGTCCACTACTCAGCAGCTACTCCTTCTAGTAGGTAGGTCGGTTTTAGATGAATCACCACTTGTGCTAACTTCAGAATCACGTTAAGATAAAACTTTTTGCTTTCCCCTTTTTAGCTATTGTTGTAGCATAACTGTTGTCTTCCCTCCCCCTAAAACAGCTAGCAGTTTTCTCTGACTGGGGGTTTTTCAGCCTTTCTCCAAACAATGATCTCACCCATCTACTTATACCCGCTAGTCACCATAACATCCTTGCACCTTCTGTTATGTCAACCTTATTATACATTTTATATATTTTTTTTAAGCTCTGTACTGGTTTTGCTGATTTTGGAACAACAGGATGAAGCAAGTTCACAAGTGAATCTTAAATTCTCAAGAGATTTAATGTGAATTGTTGCGGAAAATAGTTGTAGTTACCACAAATCTGTGCGCTATTATATTAAGAAACTTTAGGCACAAAGTTACTTAAAAGGAAACAATGCAACCTCAGACTGTCCTAAATCACCTCCCTCTCTGCTAATTAAATCCTTCTTTTTTTTGGTCACCACATGCATTTCTTGTGAAGTGTCTCTTGGGGTCACATAGTTCTGAGACAAGTATATTAGGCAGAGATTTTGCTGTAAGGAAACCAGAAATCATAGTTGCACTAGCACTTTCCTGGGTACATTAGGTATATAGTCCTCTTGCCAGAAGACTCAACCTTTTTCTTTGTTGTTTTAAAGTTCCAAATACCTGCGGTAGGAAAGTAAACAGGTCATAGAAATAACTAATAGCCATTTAGTGAATTAATCATACTGGCACTGGCTGTTGCGATGCATTAGTCTGCTGCCTCTGTAACCAGAGTAACTGATAAAATTCTGGTTCTTGCCCTCGCCTCCTGACAGATTTCTGCAGCTACTGTATTACTAAAAAAATAATAGAGATCAACAGGAACAGCTCTGAACATGCACATTCTGAAGTTAAGCCCCTCTCCAAAAAAAAGAAAAGGCTGTTTCTAGTCAGCTTCAAGACAGTTGAACTTTTCATTCAACTAAATAGTTTTGTTCCAGATTTAAACAAAAATCTGATTCCTTGTGGTACAAGGACAGAGATTTCTGTTGTTCTCCTCCTTTCCAATACTAGGAATAAACCCAGAAAAATGAAGAAGTCTTTCAGAGCATGTGATTTGTCTATATTGTTTGTGCCATGGGTCACTAGTTTGTTTTCCTTTCCCAGCGAGGACACAGAAACAGTATCAAACAGCAGCGAAGGGAAGTGTGGCTCCCCACATGACCTTTTGGAGACCATCTTTATCCGGAAGGTGGGAGCTTTTGTCAACAAACCCATTAACCAGGTAACTAATAGTAGACTTTCTCAGAGGGCACCATACTCTGCTTCTCCCATCTGTTCTTACACCAAGGAAACAAAGCACTCCATTGCCAGGGCAGTCCAGGAGACTGAGAGTGCATATTTCTGCCTGCAGCATTTGAAACAAGGGTCTTGTCACAGGCATATTTTTCATAAAATCCTTCTGGGATATGACAGCTACTGAATTTGCCCCACTTTGTCAACACCCTGTTTGGATATGGAAGACTTCATACTCTACTTGAATCCCACAATGATCTACTACTACCACAGGCTCATAAATTGGAGCGGCTGGCAGCAAGCCTCCTTTCCTTGAAAGGAGGATGTCCAGTAGGCCAGTTCATCACAAGTAAGCAAGCACTTAGGAAGCTCAGCTTAGAGATCTGCCCAGTTGCTAGAGCTGCTTTAAATAAGTTTTTTTTAAGCCCTCTTCTAGGCCCTGTGGATGGACAAAGAGGGTTTGCTTGAATGTATAGGAGTGTGTTAATCCTTGCCTGTCTTGTATAAGTGGTGTATATGAAATCACATCTCAAAATATGTCTGTATTAGGTCAGCTGAGTACAATCTATTTTATGCCTTTTAAATAAGGTTTGTCAGCCTTCTGTCAAACTGATGATGTGATCTTGGGCAATTTTTAGTAGGCCTGGCAAGGACTTTCAGTAGCCTTTTCTGTGCTGGGTAAGCAGAGCATCTTAGTGAAATTCTGTTTGCTGAATCTCTTCAGGTGACCATGGCCAACTTAGACATTCCTTTTGCCATGTTTGCTCCCAAGAATGTTGAGCTGGAAGATAACGACCCCATGGTAAGCCCCTTCAGAGGTATAATATGTGCCTTCTCAGCATCCCTCATGCAACATCCATGCTATTCCCTTCCTTGAATACACTTTGGGTTTTTTTGAGCAAAGAACTAGTTACACTTACTTGGTTTCAAGTAATCTCCCATGCTGAGTCTTGGGCTCTCCTGACATGCAAAAACAGCACGTGTTTGCTGCCCCTGCTGCAGCATGTGCTTATTGTCCAACCTAACTGCCCCCACACTGTCAAAATATGCAGACAGATGTGATCATAACATCAGTACTCACCATCTTTGATTTCTTGGGCAGGTCAATCCTCCTGACTCCCCAGAAACTGAATCTCCTCTACAAGGCAGCTTACACTCGGAGGGCTCCAGTGGCAGCAGCACAGGGAACACCCATGATGACTTTGTTATGATTGACTTTGTAAGTGCCCTGATCAGTGCTCTCACACAACATCTGCATCTCAGGTGGGCTTCAGATGCTGGTACAATGGCAAATAGTGTAAAAGTTGTTTTCACTGGGGGGAAAAGACCCATGATTCACAGTTCCAAAATAGAGCCTGACAGTCCCAAAAGTGCAATGACACTGATACGCAGAACCAGCAGCTACCAATGAAATAATCTTAATAGTTCCTACCACACCTGGGCTTTTTGTCCTCTCTGATGCTTAAAGGAGGTAGATTCCAAGGAAATGCTCCCTTCCCAGTGCTCAGGCAACCACAGAGCTTGGCCTAGCCAGGGGCTAAGGCTGGAGCTGTTCAGTTATTTAATCTGCATTACTGCAGCAACAGTTGTAATATCAAGATGTTTACTGATAGGAGGTAATATTTTTATCTGAGATTATGGCAAAAGGGAAGCCAAGGTCTCTGAATGAGAATTAACAGCAGTGTTTTTGATTCCAGAAACCAGCATTTTCAAAAGATGACATTCTTCCAATGGACCTGGGGACATTCTACCGTGAGTTTCAGAACCCCCCTCAACTCAGCAGCCTCTCCATTGACATAGGAGCTCAGTCCATGGCAGAGGATTTGGTATGGAACCATGAAATTTCTTACTGTGGGAATTGCACATTCTTTATAGTACTCTCCCTACTCCTAGTTTGAAAAAAGTAGTATGTTCTCAGAAGACAGGCCCAGCCCAAAGAGGGGTCCTCATTAACATGTTCCAGACAAATGCAGATTTGTTTGTGGCACACCTGTGGCTCTGAAACTTGTGTGTTTATCTTCAAGCTAAAAGTTGCTGCCACATGCTTGCTGTGGTTGTCATTCAAACCCCCAGAACTAGTCCCTCAAAACTGATCCTGCTGCTGGCGTGTCAGGCTTAGTGGCAAACTAGGCCTGATCTTGCAGCCTGAGCAGAGGTAAAGTCCTGGTGAAAGTGATGTCTGGGTCCGCACAGCATTGGACTTGCAGCCATTGTAACATACTGTGGGGAAAAATGAATACCAAAGGCTAAGTGCTGCAAGTGACTTGATTAAGGCAGTGACTTGAGCAGGCTGTTGTGCCTCAGCTGCTGGAGGGAACTGCACAAGGCTAGGCCCCAGCACGTCTCCTCTTCCTGCAGAACAAACAAACCCTGGGCAGAGTGCCCTTCTCAGGGTCACTTGCTGGATCCTACCAGAGGACTCCTGGTTTTGTGCATGTGAGAAGGGGAGCCCAGAGCAGTGGTGAGGGGTTGGATGACTTAGAAAAGGAATGTTTGCCTTAGATGGAAGCTTTAAACGCATGCTCTATCTGCTGTGAATGAGTCCTGATAAGCACCCTTCTTTGCCCTTCCAGGACTCCTTACCAGAGAAGTTGGCAGTCCATGAGAAAAATGTCAAAGAATTTGATGCCTTTGTAGAAACCTTGCAGTGAAGCTATTTTCCAGTTTTGCTGCAGCAGTTCTTCCTCTTCGAGGCATCATCCTGGAGAACACTGTCAACAACTATCTCTGTCACCCCTGCTCTGCCTTTTGTATCACTTTGACTATTTCCTTCCATCAAGTGAGCTTTCTTTGATTGCTCTTTCAACAGCAGATACAGCTCACCTGCTGGTTTTCCTCAGCTACTCCACTGCATAGTTCTGGACTGCTCTTCCTGTTCACGTTCAGTTTTGAATTTATGACCAGTAGGTACACAGGAAATCAAACTCCAATGTATGAAACTCATTTTCTCTTCGGTCTCTGTTCTGTGTGGAGGGGCTTTGTGAAAAGTTGCCATATGCTTCCTCCAAAGATCCTATGGTGTAAGTTATCTCAACATAGCTTCTTGCTAACAGACTGTTTTTCCTACAGTCTTTGATCCTGTTAGGGCATAAAAAGCTTTGGCTCATTTCCAAGGTCTGTGAGTTCAGCAGATCAACAGTTTTAAGTCCAGGACATCCATTCCGCAGAACGGGGCATTTCAGCCTGACTTCAGTGTGAGCGCTTGGAGCACAGGGAGAGACGTCGGCTTTGGGACCTGTGTAATACAAGTTACCTTTGTTTTTCTGCTTCTAAGGAACTGGGTCTCTACACAGTCGTTTTGTGAGGCCTTCTGTTTTGCTTGCTGATAAGCAGGAGTGAAACTACAGAAGTGCTTTCCACATTTCCTTCCTGAGCGTACTGACACTTGGCCATGCTGAGTTTACCAGTGTTGACTGTGTTGGCAAACCTGCACGTAGCAGCTGTGATGATGCTGAATTTGTAGTCTCTGCTTTTGAAATGTAACTGTAAATAGTAGGAATCCTATTTCTTTAGGGTTAATGTAATTAGGAGTCTTAGTCCAAGATTCTTTCCTCTAACCCGTGCAAACCTTCCTGCTTTATGGTTAATAGATGATCTTAAGAATCAAGAAATATTTATTGCTTTTAAAGAAACCTATATTTAAAAGATGTTGTTTTCATGTAGTAGTGCGGGTCATTCTGCCCTGGATCACTGCAGACAGCATGTGTGCCATGGAACCCTGTCCAGTGAGTCTCCTTTTGCAGGAAAATATCCAAGATATTTATTTTCTAAGACAGACTTGATTATTCTAATATAATATTCTGTTTTGGGGACTGTGTTTCCATTACATCCAGTCAGGGCCCCCTGATTCAATGAAATGCACACATCAGTTTAGTGGAGTGGCAGGGACTTAGTAAAAAGCTGTATTCTGATAGGTATGGATGAATTTGCAGTGTTCTTCAGCCATTCAGAAGGCAGCTTCTTAAAGAAGCACATTTTTGGGAGCTTATGGTACTTTTAAATCAGCTGGCTTTCAATGAGCTGAAATTTTATTTTTGTAATGAGCTGGCTATTAGCAGTGTGACTGGCTGGCAGCACTCTGTGGTTGATTTGGCTGTTGTGTGTCTTTTGTCTGATGTAAGGATGGGAGGAGAAACAGTGACACTAAGCAGGAATTTAGATAAGGTGGGTCGTCTTGTGGTTCTTTCCTCCTCCCATGTGTAATAAGCGAGCAACTGCAAGATCTCTTACTGTCCTAATATATGTATGTTTTTCTTTTCCTTTCTCCAGAAGTGGAGTTGTTCCCTCAGTACTGAGAAACCATCTTAATTTCCCTAGAATGGTTAAGTAACCAGCCTTCAAGTTAGTGTGATGTGGCAGCTTCTTCAACTTTGCTGCATTCTTAATTGAAAGAGATTGCTAGCAGGTGAGAGGGGGAAGCCCATCTCCTCTCTAGAACACTAATTTTGTGCCACTGGTAGAGCAAGGAACCAAGTTCAGAGTAGAGCTGATTGAAAGGTCAGATCAATGCAGTGCTTGAACTTTACTGGCTTTCTTGTTAAGTGATGTGTTCTGTGGGAGGTCATCTGAGCTCTAAAACTCCAGGTAAGAGCTGTATTGAAGGAGAATTACCCACCAGAACTTACCCAGCTTACTCAACCAATCCAACTTTTCAGTAGCCTCACAAAAGAAGATGCACAGACATTTTTAAAAGTTTCCAAATGGCTTACTAGTGGACTTAATTACATGAATTTAACAAATACTTGATCCCCACAGCCAGAGCCAACTTGGTTTATCAGTAGAAGAGGGATCAGAAGGGTGCAGGAACACAAGGAATGAGGGTATCACCTGGCTCTCATCTCTGCTCAGGAAGTTGGTCTCCACCACCTTGTAGGCAGTTGCTCACAGAGGGGTGGTTGCTATCACCTTTCCCTTAACTTACAGGCAATGCTTGGGAAAGTCATGTGATCTGAGCTGCAAAGCAGCAGAGAGTGGGTAAAGTGCTGGTTCACACTGTATTCAGGGAGAAGACTAGAATAGGTTGAACTTCATCTAGCCAGTGCTACTGCTGTCCTCTTGTCACAAAGAAAAACTGTGGAGTTGGCAGAAAGCGCGCCCTTCTTGCTAATCCTGCCCAGGAGGTCCCCTGAGCCAAATACCTGTGCTCATTTGTTGCAGTTCCTAACATGGCTACAGCTCCCACGTCATTAGGCAGAACATTAGTGTGGCAGTTCTTTTCTACTTCAGAAGGCTGGAAATTTGCCTATATAAGCTGCTAGTGTTGAGCTGGATGGCCACAGCAATAAAGAGATTCTCTAGGGCTGAGTTATGTGCCTCTTTTCTGGACATTCCTCAGCTTCAACACATAGTTGCTACATCTAGGTAGGCTCCAAGTTCTCTGACCACTGCGTAAATGCTCTGCTTCAAGAAAGAGCTAGAGGCTGCTGCAGCCTGCCACAGATTATGTTATGGGGGCTGTTTATTTTAGCAGATGTCTGCTCAATTCTGTGTTAAAGACAGCATGTGTATAGCTGCTGATTTACAGATACTTTTGGTGAAGGCTCCTAAATTGTATTGTTTTGGAAATAGTCTCCAATGTACTTCAAGTATTCAAAGAATTTCCAATAAAACTTTTATGTAAGCAATGGACTGCTGCACTGCTCTGTTACACGCTTTTCTCCACATCTACTGATGGGTTTGGAACAGTCCCAACCTCTCAGTCTTTCTCCGCCAGGAAACCGGATGGTCAGTGAGCTGCCTGCCAGCGAGTGCAGGCTGGAGGAGGTTGGTTGCCTCCACCAGAGGTAAGGTGTGCAACGCACCGGTGCTATATTTGGAGTAGTTAGCAGGACCTTGGTGAGGCTGCCTTCAGGGAAGACGGATAGCAAGGAAGAGACAGAACAGGTACCTGCCTGGTCCCATACACAGGCATGGGGAACAGTCACACAGTGTTTGGCCAAGGTGACCTCCTGGCTGAGGTGGGAAACAGACAGACTTATCTGGATGTCCCACCCCAGCTGAAATGTTAACTTATCTCTTAAAGTGGTGGAAAAGGGAAAAAAAACTAGCAGAATTTGCATGCTACGTGGTTGTTAACTAACACACTTAAGAGTGTGGGAATGTTTTAATCTGATACAAGAAGTAGAAGAGACTCCTAAGATACAGAAAAAGCTAGTATGGGTATCCCAGCAGCAAGAAATGCTGGTGAAGGAGCACTCTGCTCACTGCTCTGCTGTCTGGAGGCAGTGTGTAGTTCATGCCTGACTGATAACCAGCCTTAGCAGCTGGATTCCTATATTACTTATCCCTTCAAGGGAAAAATGATGGTGAAAATCTATGCATAAATATAACAACTGCTGATTTAAGCTTCGGTGTAAAGGTTGTCTGATTATTATAAAGAAGAGACAGAAACAAAAAGTGATGGAGTACATTCGAAGTACCTATGAAGGGAAATATTCCAGCTTTGGGAACAAGAATAACTGAATAACACTCTTTTCTTATCTTCAGGAGGTAACACAGTAAACAGTATCCCACTGCGACCTGACAGATATTGATCTATGTATGTTATGTGTGTGCATATGTATTTACGAGTATCACTTTATGTACTTAGAAAAGATGCTGCACAATGTGGGGAGCAATGAATTGCTGGCAAGCTCACATAAATAATCGTGTGGGATCTGTGCCTTACTACAAGGCCTGCTGTATCCCTGCTATCCTCTTCACCATCTCACCAGTAAGACAAGGGATTGGAAAAAACATCAGCAAATGAGTAAAAAGGTAAACAGTCACAGAAGAATTATTAATCACCAAGGTTATGAACAATCACATGCCATCCAACTGTGAACCTACAGTACATACTTTTAAAAAGTTCTCCTCTGAATAGTGTCCTTAAGGCCACAGCAGCTACACATGAAAACACATCCAGCTGTAAATGCTATTTACACTGTGTTAAGCATTGTCTATGTGGCTGCACGTAGTATACGTCCTGCCAGCTACAGCACCCTGTCAGGGACGGACCCCCTGCTCCCAGATGACTCTAGACCAGAGCAGATGTTGCTGCAGCACAGCCTCAGCAGTGAAGGGTCACTGACCAAGCCCAGAGATGGGCATCTGTGGGACCAACTGCTGCACTCTCAGAAGATGCATAGTTTGAGATACTGCTGGATAGTCATCATTATTAACTACATTGACCCTATTCCAGTGGACCAGCACAGTCCAAGGGGTGGAAAATCACAGACAAGCCTATGAAATCATAGGCTACAGCCAAAAGCACCATCCACATGAAAAGGCCCCACAGAAATACTAAGTTTAAGTAACCCCTTCAACTCTAGATCTGAAGTACCGTGCAGTGACAGCAGGTAAATAAATTAATAAATCAGACCACAAGGACCATACACAAAGTGCTACTTGTGAACAGCTGCCAAAACTGCCTCTGCCTTCCTGTATATGGCTGACAGCTTCTCACAAGTCATGCTGAATAACACCAACGTGTGGAAGGCAAATTGGCAACACTGGGAAGCCCTTAATTGGATAGCACGGGCCTTGAGTGATACACAATCAGTAATAAAAACTGAAAAGCAGCACGCTGTTGTAGAAATGCAAGTGTTAACATCAGAATCAACATATCCAGAAAACAAGCCAAGCAGCCAGGGCTCCTGCTACTGCCCAATGGTTGTGCTTTTAGCTCCACTGCTCTCTGTACTCCTACTACCACACTCAGTGTTTGTTTCACTTGTTACGCTGTACTCATCACTTTGGATGTAAAAGTCTTTCTACAAGCCAAAAAGCTTCCTGATGTAACCAGGAATTAGTGTCTTTAGGAAAAGTTGGTTAACCACATGCACATCAAGGGGTGGAGTGTAGTGGTCCTAACCAAAGACTACTGTATATTGAGGAGCTAGTGACCTACATAACAAATTGACACAAGTGCACGCAGGCCTGTGCTGTGCTGCACATATCACTTGGCTGTCAGATAAATGTAAGCGGCTAATCTTAACTGGGGAGCCAGCAATTGCTCCCATTTGGCACACGGTGATAAGATAACCTGTGCAGCTGCCTGGCTGCTCCCCTGGGAAAGGGCAGTTCTAGGCAGATGACTCATCTGCTCATCACGAGAGGGAGACAATAACAGGGACACCCAGCCCTGTTCAGGCTACCGCTGTCAGGAGAAAGGCAAACCTGCAATACTTCATTCTTTCTCTAAATCTGTTTCCAGCCTGATGCTCCTGCAAACTAGTACTTCTTCCCAGAGTTACTCACATATGAGGCATCTCGTACTCGCATTCATCTCTCCGCATGGTTGTGGTTGGCAGCACAGCCAGCCTTACTTCCGTTTCTTGTAGTTGTGCCACAGCTGCTGCCACTGGACAGACACACCTGGAGCTGGGATTACATTTCCATTTTTATTGAAATACAAAAAGTGCAAACTGTGAAATATAAGATTGGTGCAGATTAGAAGAAAATAAACAATGTGACTTAATACCACTGTGAAAACCCCAGCCCTGCACCTAATGAACATCAACAGAAAAGAAGGCAGGGAACACCAGCAACAAAAGCAAAGCCAAACATTTTGCACAGGGGCCCCTGTGCGTGAAAGAGGAAACGGGGACCAAACTGGCACTCAGCTCTCTGTCAAATTAGCAGACATTTCCACAAGGTGTCCAGATGGCCACAGACCCCTCTGCAATACCCAAAAGCTCTGGTGTCACTGCACAGCTTGGGTCAGGGAGCAGGGAGTGACCAGGAGCAATTAAGATGGCACCGGTCTTAACAGCGGGGAATGGTCTAGGTGGTAAAAAGCGGAGGGTCAGAATGGAACAAATTCTCCCCCCCCCAGAGGGAGAAATGGCTAATTGCTAACCTGAAACACAAACCAGGGAAGAGTCCCTTGGCCAGCTCTACAGCAAGGAGAAAAAATGACAAAGATCAGCACCCTAACCAGATCCTGTCCCCCACTACACACAGAGGAGAAAAGCAGCCCAGCCAGGCCCATGCCCTGCCAGTGGTGCTGTCTGCAAGGAGGCTGACCAGGGAGGAGGGAATTTAATCCCTTGGGCTTGGCAGATGCAGGCTCTTGTGTCCAACCACCTGGCGGAGGCTGCGGGCAGGCCCAGGCCAGTTCCTTGCTCAAGTCACAGGGGGCATATCTCAATAGAAGGCATTCAGGAGAGCAGACCGCAGAAGCAAAAGCAGCCCCCGTTACTGTGCCTGCTCCAGGGCCCCTGGCAGCACCAGCACGAGGAGCCTCAGAGGAAAGGGGATATATACACTGGGTCCCTTCCAGGATTTGCAAGCATTTTCCCACCATGAGCAGCAGCAGCTTCCTGAACACCCTCCAAATCTGCTCCCTGCAGGCACTGAACTGGAGCAGGCTTTTATCCCTGCCTGCAGGGGATGCACCAGGCTCCTTTTTGCTAAAAAAGGAAGTATTATTTCAAGAATTCACAGAAAGAAAAAAAAAAAAAGAAAAAGATAAAACACCCACCAAACTCCAGACAGAACACAGACACTTGCAGTGATCCCTGCTCTCCCCCTGGAGAGCAGCTAAACTACCCCAGCACTGCTCCTGGCTACTGGGCACGGAATGGCACTTGCTGTCCCGGAGGGCTGGAACGTGCCACCCTCCCCAGGGAGCTGCAGCTGCGTGTAGGGTCAAGGCCCTGTGCCCCAGCACACAGACACATCCTGTTCCAAGTTGCTGGCCTTGAGCTCATTTGTCCCTGGAGAAGTTAGCTGGGTTTGCCTTTCCTCTAGGGAGCTACAAGCAAGGCCAGAGTCAGCTGCAGACAGAGCCAGAGCACCCATCTCTCCCCATATTGAAGCCTAACAGAGCAGGGTGCCTGCAGGGAAGGAGTACTGGGTGCTGAGCACAGGGCTCTTTCAGACTCCCCACTCCTCCCAGGGTGCCCAGGAAGCCTCGCCTCCTAAAGTAAATACTGAGGCAAGTACACCTCTCTCCACGCTGTCCATCACAGCAGATGACTACTGCACAGCAAATCAGCCCTGCTCATTTACTCTAGCAGAGATCAAAGATGAATTAGGAGCTGAGTATCTTTACCTCCAAACCATTTATTGTCTGCTGCTGTGAATTGTTCAGGCCACAACAGCTCTTATCTTGGCCAAACAGGGAAGACTACTCTCGAAGGAGGGAGACTAAGCAGCTTTGTAGCCTCCACAGGGCAAAGTCCCCCAGTATCTAGAAGGGATCAGGCCCAGCCCTGTTCTAGAACATCTCTTGCTCCAGCCTTAGCAATGCTCAGTTTCTTGCTCGCTGCTCCCACCCACAAGTCAGAGTGCCTTCAAGCCGGCTGGGTGGACCTGCACTGCCCTGCCAAGCTTCCTGTGTTCGCACCCATCCCCATTCCAGAGCTTAGCAGAAATAGCTATTTCCATCATCACTGCAGCAGATGTCACTTTCTTTGATTACAACTGGGGCACCAACTTTTGGTCAGGCTAAAATACTATAAAAAAGCAAATTCTATTTAGCATCCAGTAGCTTTTAAAAAATGAGTTCTGTTTGGTCCAAAACATTTGTCCCTGTGGCCAGATGCAGCAGGGAGCAGGACTGGCCCGGACACGCAGGGCACAAGATATAAAGGTATAATACACCAGAGAATAAGGCTAGAAGCTCCCCACTGTCAGGCCCAGACTAAGGAGAGGGATCACTTTTAGCTCAGGTAACCAGAATGCTGCAACCCCAAACCAACAGTGATGCACTGTTTTGGGAGGGCACCGGGCACATCCCACCGTAAACCTGCCTTGCAGACAACCCGATTTCTCCAGGCATGCCCAGGGCATACAGGATGTATCAGATGAGGCTTCCATGGTAGGATGCAAGGAAAGTATGAACTGAGGAGGAGAGAGGGCAAGGCCCTTGGCATGGAATAGCTGCTCCCTCACAGCTTTGGCACACGAGAGCTCAGCACCTGGGCAGAAACTTGTAAGCCAGGCCTGGTGCACTCCTGAGTGAGGGTCAGCCCCAGTCCCTAGACCTTCCCTCAAGGCCATGCTCACTGTTGCATTGTGCTAGAGAAAGTTCTGCTCAAACTGAAGAGAAAAAAAGAACAACAACCAAGGCAGTCTGTGCCTGTCAGCACAGATACACATGCCTGAAGGAGTAGAAGAGGCCTTGTGTTGCTGCCACAGGGAAAGGCAGTGATCTTCATAGTGTTCAGCAGTTCAGTGCCACCAGGGCACTTTCTCCTTGCAATTCAGACTCCCAGCTGTGAAAGGGCCCCAGGCAGGCCCCCTGCACAGCCAGGTCTGGCATGAACCTTCCCAACCGGGCTGGAAATGCTGCTGGAGGGACAAAAACACCTGAGCTGGGTAACTACAGGAGTAACCTCACCCCAGTAACAGCTGAACAGTATCTAGAGTGGTGACTCCGGAGAGATTTGGGCTAAATTCAGCTTCCCTGTGTTGCAGTCTGCCAGGTCTACACAGCCCATGTGCCGTGAACCTGTCCTTCACTTGCCGGCCAAAAACACGGGGCTAGAGTGGTGTTTGCAAGTGCAGGACATGCTGCTACCTGAAGCACAAGGGCTGCCTGCTCCCTTCACTGCTTCAGGTGCCTCTGGGAAAAGGCAGGATGCATGTTCAGTGCTGAAAGATGGCACTCACAGCAAGAACATCTCTGCCACAAACCCAGCAAGTCTACCCTAGCCCTGATAGCCCAGCTGAGGCAAGAGGAGTGAGCTGGGGTTGTTGGGAGATTAAACAAAAAAGATCTTTGCTGGGGAAGGGACCAAAAGGGCAGAATAACCGCAAAGGAGGGAAGGAGGAAAGGAAGGCAGGTCACCTTATTGGGCAGCAGGTGATGAGCCCTGGAGGAGCTGCACAGACTGGCAGGTGGGGTAGGACTCCACCCAGCAGCTGGGAGACCAGCTCCCATCCCCATCTGGAGCAGCAGATCTCCTGCTTGCTTGCTTACTTACACTTTCCACACCATCTCCACAGCCCTCATTCTGCTCATCACCCAGGGGATCAGTGGTCCCTTTGCACTGGAGACAGCTTGGTCACAGCTCCAAGACAAGGTGGGAAAGAAGGTGGGAAGGTGGGCACAGTGTGCTGGTGTGGGCTGGCCTGGATTCAGGCCTCCACATCCTCAAAGAGCTCCTTCTGGTGGTCCAGCAGGAACTTGGTAAAGGTATTGATGGGGTTGATGGCTTTTAGAGTGATGGCTACATCTTTAGCCCACAGCAGATTTGGGCCAAACACAACAGCCAGGTTGGTGTTTGTCATCTTGTTTCTGTCACTGTGAGCAGAGACCTATGTGGGAAGGAAAGAGACAATTGTGAATCCTACAGAACAACACAGCAGCTGCCCCCTACCCTCCCCAAAGCCAGAGCTGACAGACTCTCCAGGGCAAATGGAAGGAGGATGGCAGACAGAAGCTGAAGACCCAGCCAGAAGATGGCTGGGGGAAACACACGTGACTTTCAGCATTCAGGAGGTGAGGAGCAACATCTTGCCACTTCCCACATCTCACTGTGGCTCAACAACCAGGCCACATGATACTAGGACCAAGAGCACTGTCAGCCAGTATCTCTACAGCCCAGATCATCACTAACCAAAATGATCTTCCCTCTTGCTAGAACAGCCTTGCAGTGACTTCCCTAGCAGAAGAAAGTAGGGTGGATCTGTAACACCTCTTCTAGTCCAATCTTCTACTCAGGTATTTTGCAGTTGTACCTCCACCCTGGAGAGCTTCAGCCTCCCTGGTACAGACCACACTGGCTTAAGCCTGCCTGCACCTCAGTCATGAGACTCCATGTAAGAGGAACATAAGGTAAAGAGAGGCAATTTCCTAGCTTGAGACTCATTTCCTCTCAAAGGAAAGGAAGGAGCAGGCAGTCAACAAGCTGATGCAAGGCATAGACAACTGAACTAGAAGACAACTTCCAAATCTTGGAGCAGCTCACCTGCACCAGAAAGGCTGTCAGTAAATGTAGCACTTGGTAGTTTTCTTCTGGCAGATTTTGGAGTGTTTTGCGAACAACATCCACGCGATTCTCCTCCTCCACACCTAAAAAGCAAGAAAGACGGGACAGGCAGGTCCATAAGAAATTCTCATCTCTCCATGCAAAAGGTGAATATCTCAGCGCACACACCCTGATGAAAGCACAGTTTGCACTCATAGGGTATTCCATTCAGGACTGTCCCTTCCACAGATAAGGGTAGTTTGGAAGATCTTTGCCCTTGGCCAGTGCAACATTCAGGGAGTAGCACACTCTTGTTACAACTCACTCTGGAAGCTGACGACATGGCTGTAGAGGCCAAAAGTGAGGAGGGGCTCAGGTAGCTCTCTCAAGAAGGTCTTGAGAATCACAGCAGGGAGGTGGACATCTTCATACTGCTGGAAATCTACCGGCACACCTGAGAAAGTAAAGCAGAGACTCAGCACTCACTGGCCAAAGCAGGATCTCCTCCAGACAAAGAATGTGACATGGTGGTCAGAGCCCAGAACTGGGGAAGCAGTATTTTAAACAAGAACACAGAGAGGGTATCGAAGCATCACATCTTCTAACAGAGTGGAAAAATGTGTCCCAAAAGCATATGTAAAGCACTGCTGAATCCAGCACTAAATCTTTAGAAAATACCAAACCAAACAGATGAGCAGGTTTCTTCCTGGTCATCTTCAGTCCCTCTGGCATAACTAGATAAACATGGTACATCCTATCCTGAGAAACATGGAAATGTTCAGGAAGGAAAAGGACAGGAAACATGAGCGGGAAGGACTATGCTTTCCACGCAGCAGAAGTACTATACAATGTTAGATGCTTCTCCCTTGCAACTCATGTTATACACTGATAGGGCCTCACCTAGAGGCCTATCAGAGAAGGTGAGGAGCCATGATGGACTATCTCCAACACAGTTCTAGCTGGACTGTAGGAGTCAGAGAATGAGAGGGGCTCTGCTGAGCAGGGGCACTTACCCATGTTGTATTTTTGCTGGACCTCCCTGACAACCTGTGTATTTGCTGATCTCCGGAAAATCCCTTCTGTTGCAAGAGCTGCAAAGTGAGAGCAGATGGAGAAGAAAGATCAGTTACGTGGGAGTCTCTAGGAAGGCTGGTCTTAACAATCATAAATCCATGCTGTATGGTGTTGTCAACAAGTCCCTTCTTTACAGAACTGCAATTCTTCCTGCCTCCAGCAGCAGGCAAAGAATGCAGGCAGCATTTGCTACTCTTATACAAGTGGGATTATAAACAACTGAGACAAAAAGGTCTCCCAGGCCATGAAAATGCACAGTCTCTTGAAGGCTAACTCACCTGGGTCAGGCCTTTACACCTTACTCTAGATTGCTGCTCTGCTGTTTCTCACCACACTCTGGATGGGAACTGGGTGGAGGAGAGGCCAGCAATGTGAAATTAACAGGGGCTGCAGCTTCCCCTGAACACTTACCATGCTCCTGCAAATGAGCAATGGTCTCTCTGACCACCAGAGGAACAGGAGACTGATCAGGGCTCTTCTCCCTTAGACTGTGGGAAGAGACAAAAGGTTACAAATGACTGGTCCTCCCTGCCCTGCATGCAGCCCCTGAGATCTGAAGTTGCCCACACAAGCACTCACTTTGATTGGCACATAGGATCTTGCTATCCCAGTCCCCCGGTTCACCCATTACTCCTGCCTTCTCTCCTCTTCACCCATCATGCTAAATCATTCACTGGAGCAAGGGTGGGCTCATTACCACACCACAGCAATATTTCTTTGTCTTCCATAAAAATCATGGCATGTAGACACCAGGGTAATGGGGTTCCCAGAAGGCAATGCTGCTAGTTACAAACCAGGTGAAGAGAATTAAACTGCCTTTGTCTTTCCCCCTTGTAGGCAATGGCAGAAGGAAGCTGACACACGACAGAATGATACATGGGATAAGTTTATCCACCCAGTTCCTATAGCGGAAGACATACCAACACAATGGCTGTCAAGGAAGGCCTAGTGATGCCGAGGCATTCGCTACCACCCTCACATTTGACGGTCTATACCACTTTATGGTATGGAGCTGTTCACCCCTCTCAGGCCACTAACAGGCTCAGGCACACAGCACCACAGGGGTTACATCTGGAACTGTTGTGTTGAAGCTGGGGAATGCGTTCCCAGATTGCTTCACAGGATCTGTCTGGCCACACAATACTGGCTCCTCCTCATTCCCCAGCTGCAAAAATCACACTCAAAGTTAAAAATACCTCCAACACTTAGCCAGTATCACTATCCCTTGCCAGTGTCTGTGTTTGCCTGTGTCATCGTGCAAGAATGGGTGGTGGAAATCAGTACAAGGGTAAATAGAAGTGCTTTTAAAATAGTATTTACGATATGGAAAAAAAAAAAAGAAAAAGAAACAGATCTGCAGCACTACTCAATAAAAATAGCACAGCCCTAAAGACACCTCAGTCAGCCTCTCACATACTTCCTTTGCTTAGACAAAGTTTTCAGTGGCATAAAGCTGTCCTCATGGTCCTTATTTTGCTCCTCCCTTGGTGAGTTTTAGCTACAGAAACAACCTCATCCTAACTTAGATAGGATCTAGCCAGGGAATGAAGAGGGTGGAACTGAACTGAGTCAGTCGGGATCTGGATACAGACACAGAGTTCCTCAGAAAGATGATTATAATTTTGTAGGAAGTCCAAACTGCAAGAAATTTTACAACTGCTCCTGCAGCTGTTCAGTTATAAATACAGTAACCTCATATCAACCAGGTCAGGGCAAAAGCAACACAATCCAGAGATACTCACTGCTGGAGCGAGACTCCAAACTGCTGGTTTGGCAGTGGTGGGCGTGGGGGTGTTGGCTTCTGGGGCACTTGTGAAGGTTTCTGGAGGGATCTTAGATATTCATCATATCTGTGGCAAAACAGACTAGTAAAAAGCCACTCTACCTCCAGGAAAGAGCATAAACCCAGCACTGCATGTGACCCACTGCTAGCACCCCAGTAACACCTCCAGCCTAGCATGGTTGATTCCACCTATGCAAAAACAGGACAGGCAGCTCTGGAGCAACACAAATATTTGGTTGCCAGAAAAAAAAGCAGGGGGAAAGGAAGATCTACATGGAATCAAAAGCTGGAGTAACTGAAGATCACAGCTCAAGAGGCCAGCACTGTTTGTGATGAGACAGTTTCACATGCATGCGAGGGACAGGGAATTAATGTGGTTGGACCAAGATTGTGGTGACTCTGGGAAGACTCAAAGGCAAGCTGAACTGTGCCAAGTAAGCAAAGCAGGTGCCCAGACACAGCAGATACACACCACAAGGTGCAAGTCAGTGTTAATGTCAATAGCTTGCAGAAAGCCCCTGAGGGGTGGGTGGGAGAAGCTTAATCGGTGCTCCACTGGAGAAGAGTTTTTAGCTCAAGGACAGAACTGGGCACTGGGGCCAAAGACATACAGGAAAGACAGTGGAGAGAAACAACAGTCCTTATGGCAATTTGCCACCACTCCCTCAAAAAACACTGCATAGGTGGAACAATCCCTTCCTCCCCTTGCCATTCATCCAGTAAAATCCCCTCTCGTAGAGTGCTAAACAAATGGGAGATAGGCAGCGTTCTCACTTCAGCACTTGGCTCGGGATCCCCAACTGTTCCAGCTTCACATACTCCTCCAGCTCGCTAAGGAAGTTCACATAAAAAATCTTTCGTCCAAACTTAAAGCTGAAAAACAAGAGACAAGTAGGTAGGTAGGGAATCAGGAAATCCAGTATCAGAAGGGTGGACTTCTTATAGGCAAGCAGAGCAGAGTCTGAAAGAGACATTGATGGAGCAAAGGGGCAAGTATGTCTGAACAGCAGAGATGTTGACCACACAGCTCTCCAACTCCACATGTTTTACCAGGAGATTCCAAGACTTTCCAGGTCGTGTTAGAAGCCCTTGGAGAGGCAGCATCCCTAAAGCCCTGGATTTCTCCTTCCTAAGCTCAGCAGTAGGCTGGAAACAACTTTTCAATTATTTTACACAGTTAGGATTTCAGCATCAACACAGTGAATTAAATATAATTTGGACCGATGCTCTCAATTCCTTTCTCATTATTAGCGGAGCCTGCACCACATTACTTCTAACTGGCTGGATAGCAAGGGAGCAGCACAAATCTGCAAACTCTGTAGGTAGTACTTCTTGTGTTTGAATATTTCTGAGCTCAGAAACAGGAGGAGACAGCATAGGGCAGGAGACAGCAGGGCAGGCTCGGCAACCTGTGCACATCCTGTGCCCCCCCCCAAGAATTGGCCTGTTATTCCCCAGCAGTGTGAGGATGTGGGTGATCAGAGGCTTCCTACCTGATCAGAGGCTTGAAGAGAATCAGCAGGGTCTTGATGAACATGGTTGGGTGCACAATATACAAGGCTTTGATGTTCTTCTTGTACCTGTCAAGAGAAGCTAAGTGAGGATGAACTGTGCTTTAAGCAGGGGAACCAACCTTTTCACAAGATTAAGGCATCCCAGGTGCTCCATTCCTTTTGGATCCTGCCTCGCCACTCCCCAGCACCCACAGCCTCTGCTCTTCCATGCTTCATAGCTGCGTCAGGCCACCCAGCAGCCTAAGGGCATGCTCTACATTATTCCACGATTCACCCAGGAGCAGTGACCAGCCTCACCAAGAAGCAACAACTATACCATGGGGCTGACACACTCACACTGCTTCCTGGTTTTGCTGCTTGCCTGTTGGCCTAAAGGATGTAACTTCAGAAGGAGCTCTGCATCCCATGATTCAGCCTGCATCAAACAAAAACCCACCTCCACAAGCAGTAGAAATAAGCAACAGTAAATTATGATCACCAAGCTACGTGGGGGCAGGGGGAAGATCTTCTGTATTAGGCTACAGAGCAGCATGCTACATCCCTGCCTGCCACCCCCTACTCACTTGCGATCAAATTCCCTGTAGGCATCCCGCAGCCAGCTCAGGGATGGCTTGTTCTCACTAGTCAGGCCATGATGCAGATACACCAGTGTGTAATCACTCTCCACATACTGGTCCAGTGTGAATTTCAGGTACCTGAAAAGAGACAACTGGTGAACTCACTTCATGCTCTACCACACAGAGGTTCTTCCTACCTTTGGGCCTCTTTTTAGTGTGCCATAACAGAGGATTTGCATCCCCAGCAATGGAGGTAAGCACTTTGCAAGGACATGTCCAGCTAAAGAAGATACTCCATATAGATCTGGCCTCAGGATCTAGTACCTGGGAATTATGTCAGGCTTAAGAAGTTAACAGCAGCCTCCGAGAACACTACTCACCCCAGCAGTTTCACATGGTCAAGCTGATGACTTGGGGGCATCCGGCAGGCACTGAACAAAATGACTTTCCTTCCATATTTGTCATCACCTGCAGATGAAATGCCAGAGATTACAGGGAGTTCCAGGACTACACCGTGGTCTTGGCAGCAAAGGGGAAACGGAGCATGGAAAACCACCATAACAAGGAGAAATCCAGATTGCCAAAGCTGACAGTAAAGATAAACCTGATTTTCAGCAGAGTTGCCACAGGCCTAGTATGGAAGCAGAAACCTGAATACCAAGGGCCTGGCAAGTTGGCATTGTGAACGAAGAACAGAGTCCATGCTCCAGCCCTGAAGGAAGAGGAAGGATTGGAAGCCAGGATGCCTCAGGGCATGTAGGGATGGAGGCCTCCAGTACAGAGCAGAGTGCTCAGAGCATTCATCCTGCAACACTGTCCCTGAGGGCACTGCTCCTGTTGTATGTGTGCATAGGGAGGCACAGGAAAACTGCCCCTCGCAGGCACAATAACCACTCCTCCCCTTCTGCACGCAGTCCCAGACTAACTGCTCATGGTCTGGTGTGTGTGTTTTTTGCTTCACCTAAAGCTTCATTCTGCACACAAAACAAAGCCATTTCATACCCTGGAAACCAAGAAATTCCCAGAAACAGGCAGTTTCAGCCACATGCCAGAGATGAGAAGCAAGCATCATCAAAAGCCTCTTCTACAGATGGACCAGGTTAGGGCTGCTGGATTCTCCAGGGGGGGGCTGCAGAACAAGCTGTTGTTCACTGCTTCCTAGATTTTTCCATCCACAGTGGTATTTTCCCAATCTGGGATGGAAGGAGCTGCAAAGTGCGGCACAACCAAGCAGAAAAGTCCCCACCGCACTGGAGCCAAATAACCCATAAAGCAACCTCATCATCTTAAGGGAGGACACTCCCAGCCACCTCTTAAGGTTTCAGAGACAACAAGCCAAGTTTTCCCCAAAGCACATCTTCATACATCAGTGTGCTTCTGCCAGCAGAGACCTCCAGCCCCATGAACAAAACCCAAGCAGGTGGGCATGGACAAGCTTAGCAGACATGCCAGGGGAACTGAGAGATTTACATAAGTGAGAACCAGGTCACAAATCATTTGGATATACAGAGTTTGAGGGAACATCTGCTTCTTCCCAGATGGACACGCCACTCAATTCATTTCCATAAGGATGACTTACTTTTTAGCACCAGTGGAGGTGAAATTGTTGCTTTAGTGTGAAGGGTTAAAGTCTTCCCATCTTTCTGGCTACTCACCCTGCTCTGAGAGCTATGCTTTCTTGTCAAATCAGAAGGAACACAGAGCAATGAAAGGGGCTACTGAGGTTATATTCAAGAACACCCTCCTCCCTCCCCTACGGCACAACCATCCCATTCAGACCACAACACAGAAAAGCAGCAAAGATCTCTACTTATGCAAGACAGCCCTGTAGTACATCATTCCTCTTGAAAGATATCCTTTTCCCCATGCTGGATTTACAGTATTCAAAGCATGCAGCTGCTTTCTCACCCTTGCATGGGCTCCAGTGCCCAACTATTGCTTCATTAGGCTTGCCGTGCAGCAACTGAGATCTCAAATTAAACCCCAGAAGAGCAAACCTGAGGCTTCCAGGAACACTGCCTGTTTGTAATAGATGACCACTTGCTGTTGCAAAAGGCAGCCAGAGAATTTACATACACAAGCCATGACATTAAGAAGCCACTAACCCTCTCTTTTACCCCCATCCTGGCCACACGAACAGATTCTCTCTCTACTCGTTCACTTCTGTTTTTCCCTTACAAGTCTCATTTTCAAGTCACTCACCAGACAACACGAGACAGAATTTACTGATGCACACAAGCCAGAGCCTCTACAAAGGTTAGGGACACTGAGGCAGCACCAGGTACAGACCAGGAAAGGGCTCGCGTAGGCCATCACATTGACATACACATGCGCAGGTAAGGGGCAATTAGGGAGGACACATGACCCAGAAAGCAGGACTAGGAGAGAGTGATGCAAGGATCATCTGGAACAACCAGATACAGTCACAGCCAGGCCACAAGACCAACATCACATTGCATATCCCATGGTAGCCCACTCTCTGCCTAGCCCAGAGTTTCTTGGTAGCTTGCTATGAGCTTTAGGGCTGGGTCAAATGCACATAAGCTGTCTACAAAACAAAGATGTAGGCTAGAAAGTCCTGGGCAGGAGGATATGGCATATTGTGACTCTTCCCAGGGGTTTTTAAGCCCCTGG
This sequence comes from Anseranas semipalmata, assembly GCA_013399115.1. Taxonomy (NCBI): domain Eukaryota; kingdom Metazoa; phylum Chordata; class Aves; order Anseriformes; family Anseranatidae; genus Anseranas; species Anseranas semipalmata. The sequence goes on from VXAA01004720.1 coordinate 332,917, forward strand.
AAGACAAAGGATCCTGCCTGCACAGAGCAGCAAGAAGATGCTAGCGTCTGAGAATCTGCTGAGTTTTGTAGTGATGAAAGAAAATGGCCAGAAAGACTACCGATCTGCGCAGATCACAGCTCTGTGCTGAAGTCAGAATAGGTGCCATCTTCAGTTAACTGAGAGGATGCAATTCAGATTGAAGTGGACGGTCTGAGGGCCTGAAGCAGACTGTAAGCTTGATCAAGACAAGCCTTGGTTGTGAAGAACTGCAGTACAGCACCATCTTCATGCGATGTTGCAGATGGCCACGCACTCAGCTCAGGCTCCCAGGTGCTGACTTCCAGACTGGACAAATCACAAGTCAGGAACCAAATACCTTAAGCACCTTGCTCTAGAATGACATGAAAGCCTCCGGCAGGGCCAATGCAAAGTCTAGAATCTCATTTCTTATATAGTCTTGGTGAAAAGGTCTCGGATTGCCGATAAAAGAAAAAAACAGACAATCCATGATTCTGCCAAAGGGGAGATGGCATGTTTCCCCTGGATAATTTCCAGGGCCAAGAACACCAAAAGATTATCTACAGTCCCTTGGATCACTGAAAAAGGAGTGGCCCATTTTGCCTTCCAAATTTGAATGAATTTTTGCATGAGGACTACACAGGAACCAGGATGTCCATTACTGAGTTCTGGGTTTCACACCAGTTTCATCACACTGAGCTCAGCCTGTTAACATAGAAACATTCAAAACCACTAAATGCCAATCCTGTTTCCACCTGACATAAATCAGATCAGTCTGGTTTCTCCAGATATAACAAAATTCAGCTCCTAAGCATCAAAGATAAACAATCAGTTGTTCCAATTTATAAAAAGAACCTAAAGCCCTTTCCATGCATTCTCGGTTGCTGGAGGAAGCTGCCTCCAGGTGGCCTCTCTGCCTCAGACTGAACACGTCCTTACAATGTTTGACCTTTCCCAGCTGCCCATCCCTTATACTGTTTGCTCTCTTGTTTGCAATATTAATCTTATGTATCTATATTTTCACCCCTTGTTTGCAATTGCAAGTAGCTCAAGTTTCCACTGAACACAACTGTAGACCATGAAGTAATTACTCAGATTCTCAAGCTGTCTGCTGCCTCTCCCAGACAAGAAATGCTCAGCAATAGTTAACAACAAACCAACAAAGAAGCAATTATTACGCTGGTACTCACGGAGCACCCTAACCAAGTACATACCTTTGTGAGTATGTTCATGCATAAAAAATATGTTCAGTGTACAGCAGAATTCAACTGCCTCCCTATAGGATGGAATTCAGAATTATTATTTTTTAAACAACAAAGAGCAAGACAGCAGCCAACATGCAGAGCCTATCCAGTCAAGACTGCTGCTCATCTAAATAGATATTGATTTGTAGCACTGAGATGTGCTAATTCTCCTAAACATTGCTGTGGTGCTTCTAAGGCCCAAATTCAGCTTTTCTTCCCATCTGAAGAGCAGAGTTTCCAGTGCACTTCTGAGACATGGGGCAGGAACACCATTCCTGTGGTTCCAAACCAGCAGTGCAGGACCATGCTTCTAGAAGGGGTGAAGTTTGAACAGCAAGGCTAACGTTTCAGATGGCAACCTGCAGCAATGCAAACATATCAGAGCAGAAATTCTTATCAAGGTAGCAGTACTGTCCTCAGACAGGACTCTGTATTAAACGAATCTGTACAACCAACATGGAAAATACACACTCAGCTTGCAAATCCTGCTATGTATTTCTAGGTGTTTCTCCTGAAAATTATCAGTCAGCCCTTATGCCATGATTTGATGCTATCATGTTACTCAGCTGGCAGCAAAACTGCAGTCCAGGGACCCTGTTCATTCACCAGATACCCTCAGCTAAGGATCCCATTTGATGAAAGATTCAAATGAGAAGATCCTGGTACTTTGATACTGAGAGAATACAGACAGATAAAACTTGCCACCAAAAGCTAGTGCCATTGCTAAAACAACAAAGCTGACAGTTCAGGGATAAGGAGGGGACATCACTACAGAAATCTAGAACACTACAATACAAGTTTCACAAAGCTCAGATGTTTATCAGAGCCACTACCAGTAAAAAAAAAAACTCTCTAATGTAATTTCAGGTTCCTGCCAAACTTATGACACAGCTGAGCAGTGTGTAAGTATCAACAGTAGATTTTAGATGTCTGTTGAATTCCAACATGGATTTAGCCTCTCAAGAAAAGAAAGTAAGGAGCTCAAAGTAGCAGTATTTTAATACATGACATCTTCCACCTAGATATTCCCAGTATCCAAACACTGCCAGAATTATAAAGCCATATCAAGTGACTAAAGCCCTAACTGATACAAAAAAAAAACAAAAACCAACAAACACAACCTAGAGGATCAGATTAAAGAATGTAAAATGGGAGGATGCCTCCCATTAGAACACAGCAAGTGGGGGAGGAGAACCCATGTAATGAGGTAGTGAGGATCAGCATTTCCATGGACTGTGTGAAGGTCTTGGCCTGCTATTCAGAAACAGCAGAAAGAATTTCACACCAGAAGAGAGTTTCATCTACATTGAGAAGTGTGAAAGCACTGGCAGCCAAATTCTTAAGGCTTGGGACTGAAGTCCAGACTATTAACAAACGCTCAGCAAGCACAGAGCAGTCTAGCACAGCTTCAGGCTATAATGAGGAACAAGTTACCAAAACACAACATCTCTGCAGCCAAGTAGAGAAGAACTTGATAATAGTAGCCTTCAGCTGGAGAATCCAATTTAAGTGCCAGCCACATAGTAAGTGAATGCAGCAGCAGATCATATGAAGGAATAGGAAGCAATCCTAGGATGAACTTCTGAAGCACACATGACAACAAGGTAATTCTGTGTTCAAACTGAACTGGTCCAAGCAGGCCACCACCAGAAGAGGAACAGGATTTACACTGAGACCCGAGAGCCCCAAAGTGCCCACAGTAAAGCCCACAGGCCAAATTTGGCTCAGATGATTCTGCTGTGCCTGAGGTAGAGGTGCAGTCCTCAGACGACAATTTTGTGCAGCCTTTGGACTCCTGAAAAATTGCCAGCACAGCCCAAGGCTGAGCAAAGTTTGGGCTCCCCTGAGATAACCCAGCTACAGGCCACGGTCATGCTAAAGGAATACCATGATCTACAGTATCACAAAAAATCTACCTACCTGGTTGGGCCCCATCAAGTGCACCCTGGTCTGGAGGAACAGAAACAAAGTTATAGCAAGCCAAGTTTTGCAGTCGTTTCCAGAAAGTAACCTTGAGTATGAAGTCTCAGAGTCTAGCCAGATTGCCACCGGGATGCATTTAGTTGCTGTCTTGCAGCAGTTAAGCTCCTTCTACTTCATCTTTCCCCCGTGCTCCTCTCCAAAGCAACCATATCTAACAATTAGAGGTGGTAACTGTACCCAGGATTCCTGAGTCCCTTTCTTGACCTTTCTTGTCCCTTTCTTGTTTGTTTGTCTGTTGTTTGTTTGTAATCATAGTACAATTTCTGGTGCTTACAGTTACACTTCCCCCACCAACAAAACGGCAACTGCCATACTGCCGCTTTTAAAAGGGTTAAATGCGAATAATTCTGAAAGTCAAGGTCCTCTGAACAACCTCAGAAGTGTACATAGGATGACATCATACTGTATGAATAACACATTCAACAGACTGTTCTGAAAGAAGCCAAATTTCCCTAACAAGATTACGAGGACAATTTAGATCTTCAACATAGCTTATAAAAATATCTTTTTAATAGATTCTGAATAAAAAATAAATAAACTAGCAACTGGGGGGAGAGGTTTCTCTGTGCAGGGAGGAGGCAATGAAGGCATTTATTGCCATCCCCAGCCCCTTTCCATCTCTCCCACAGCCATATACTCAACAGACCCAAACAGGCCTATTGACACAGGAGGCTCAGTAGAGCAAGTCTCTAGAAAGAAACTCTCTGCTCCCTTGATCTCCCTTAGAAACCTTAGAAACCTAGACTCCCTTAGAAACTCTCCATTCCCTTGATCTCACATCTAAAAACATGGGGCAGAAGTTGGGCTTCCTTTGGATGGGCCTAATTCTACAGAAGCAACTCATCATTCTTATCATACACATACTCTTTTTTTAAAGAAAAAAAAAATCAAAGCCAGAAAGTCCATTCAAATGCAGCAGAAATGCAGGCTTCCTGTGCTAATGGAGCCAATAATAACGCACCGTACTGGAAGGGAAAAGGACCCTTATTATCAGAGGCTTTTGTTGAGCCCACTGGCCACCAAAAACACGCTGCAACATACTTCCTATGCAAGCTTTGTCTGCAACTTCTGCCTTTGCCTGCTTAGTGCAACAGCAGCTACTGGTGCTCCAAGATTGATTTTATCTCCCCACATCTGTCACCAACAACAGCAAATGATCAGCATCAGTTACAACTTTGGCACCTGCAGCCAACAGCCGGCTACAATGCTTTTTAGGTAAGTTTGGTACCAGGAACCAAGAAAAAATTCTCTGCAGTCCAGTAACACTCAAGAAGGTACACCCCCAGCTCGCCACCTTGCTTTCCCACTTCAGTAGCAGGTCTTACTACACACTAGCATCAAGTCTTCTCTGCAAGGGCAGCCCTACAGACTGCCTATTAATGGTGTGAGGCAGCAGATTTCCCACAAGACTAGCAGAAACATGCTCTGAGCTCCAGCAAGGCTTTGAAGTCACTGGGCCGGGACTACATAGCTGAAGTAAATAGCATTGGCCACTCTCCTGACAACTGCTACACCAACTTCCAGGCTCCAGAGCAGCAGCAAATTCATATGCCAATTACATAGTAAGCCCCAGCCTTCTTAATGCAAAAGGAAGAAAGCCAGTTATTGTGGAAAATGGAAATTCTGATGCACCTCATAGCTACAGGTTTGCCTGTTGACTACAAAGGTGAGAGACCAGTATTTCTGACTGGGCAGAAGAATAAGGAAGGAACACATAACCAGAAAGCTGTCAAGAGTCCTGCTCTTCCCATACATCCTCAGATTTCCAGTAGGAACCGCTATCTCCAGAGACCTCCTTCAGATTGTTATTAACTATCCGTCATATTCCTGCAATTCAACCTCTGCCGAAATTCAAGGCCAACATTACACACTTGCCTGCCTCAGTTCCCAAGAAGACAGGAGCAGCACCTTTGCCATAGCAGAATTAGCAGCAGGACACCAAAATTCTTAACAGAAGTTTGGGATAGTTCAACAGCCTTCAACCAGAAGGCTGTGTTTCCTCCAAACACTATATGATGTAAGGAAAAAAACCACTTTTGCAGAAGTGGTTTGTGCAGTGAAACTGAGCTACATCTGCTCCAACTTTTAGCCACGTGTAAAGACAAATTTATCTGCTACAGTGCTCACAAAAAAAGGAACTCGGAGTCAAGAAGAGCACAACCACACAGAGACCTCTCCACAGCCTCTGTAAGTTACTCCAGAAACAAACACCTGACGGCAGGCCTGAAAGGACAGGCAAAGAGCATCATCTCTTTCCTTCTGAAAAGCATTAAGTCCCAGAACCAAAATAAGTTTTCCTAAAACTAGAGTATTCTGATTCATAACGGTGCCCTCACAATCCCTTGGAACCATGGCCTGGATGCCTTTTGCTCCGTCTTCCTGTGACACACCACCGCTAGGAACAGCAAGTGGACAAAAAGCAGTGCATGACGGACAGCCTCTTCCAGGAAGATCCCAGCCCCAAGAAGAGATAGGAGCATAGGGCACAAAGGGGAGCTTCCAGGAACCTGCTGCACTATTTTGAAGTGGGGAAAAAAGAAACATTTTTCTGGCAAACTCTGCAAAATGTTTTTGAATAATTTCCCTCCTCTTTAGGCCAGATAGCCATGATATTCAAATCTGGCATGACTTGATTTGAGTCACAAAAGTCAGCTAGAAAATGAGTGTGCTAACTTTTTGTAATCAAAACTGTTTTTTTGTTTGTTTTTGTTTGTCTGTTGTTTGTTTGTTTTTAATAAGCTATTGTCTATTAACACTGTGCACCATCCCAGTAGAAGCAATTACTGCTCTGACCACACAGGATAACGCTGGGATTTCAGCCTGAGGATGGCAACCAGCCTTCTGCTTTTGTCTCAAAATAGCATCAGTACCCCAGAATATATTTCAGGGAAAGCACAAACAGAATTAGCCATATACTTTCTGCTCTAAAGTGCAGCACAGGGAAGGACACAGAAGAGAAAGCTCATAAAACTACCCTTGATCTGCTGCCACTTGCTAATATTTACAAGAGAATCGGGGTGGAGCCGTTTTGTTTCAGGCTCAGCGTGGCAAACGTTCACTGCACCTAAAAGTGCTGACAAGCACAACTTGCCAGTGGAGCCAGATCTAAACCGTTCCATTTTAATCCTCCGGTGAGATTTTGACTCCCCAGGCTACTTCTAAAAGGATTGTTCCAGATTTTCCCAGATTGTTTGCCTCCAGTGACAGCCCAGAGAACACTACCCTGTCTGATTCTCTGAGCAGTTAATGTTATTAATTATTGACCAAGAAAACTGAACAGACTGCTTGAGCTCCAGCCCCCAACTTCCTGCTTCCAGGAGATGAGACACCAGTGAGTCTCAAAAACTAAGTGCCAGCAAATCCATTACCCTGAGCTGTGCTTCATACCCAGGAAAGGCATTGCACCACATTTTGCTGGGGGGACGATTACACATTTTCAGATAGACCAGTTATTGGTGAAAAGTGGCTCGTAGCAGCCAGCAACAGATGGTTCTGTGAGATGCTTCTGCACTATACAGAGACACGACAGGGCCAGAGAACTCACTAGAAATACAAATTCAAACCATGATGGGGAAGAGATCTCCCCCACAATTCAGGCACACCTCCCAGGCAGCCATCATACCACCCTGAAACCCTTTCAGGAAGTTAGGTAATTCTTCATGTGCTATCCTAGACATCTGTGTCAAATGGCTGCTTTCCAACAGCCACTGAGACGCATCTCCCTTGCAGTGATACTCCCTTCAGAAAGCTCGTAAAACAACTGTTGTGTTACCTGAGAACAGAAATCCTGCAGAAAGACTCCTGCTTCCATCAGGAAGCAGAGCACAGTGTATCCTCGCTTTGGGTTGACATTCCAGTCTTATCAATGTCTGTGATCTAAACACTCTGCTAAGCACTTGGGCTTTGTCTGGAGTGAACAACAGTATAATTTAACTCACCAGCTCCCAGAGTTTAGAAACACCAGTTACCTCCGCCATTTGCATTACAAATGTTCTAGCTATTATCACTGAAATGGCTGAACTTCACACATCTGTTCCCTCCCAGTTTCAGCAGCAGGGAGACCAGCGTGCAGACTCGTATTAACTCCTCCTCTGGAACTTCAGCCCCGTGGAAAAGAAGGTTACTAACACATCTGCTAATCAAAGCACTTGTAGAGAATCTGGAAGACACAATGGCTCAAATGCTAAACACCTTCCTTGCCTGTCATCCTAAGCAGCCAAAGGCACAGAGGGAGACAAAGAAGGACAAGGTTTTGAGTTTGCCATTATCATTTCGTTCGCTAAAAAATGTAACATGAGAGGTTAGGAGAAAGAAACTTCATTCTAGATGACAGTCTAGGAAAGAATGATGTCAGGACAACTCTTGCCAAGGTAAGTGCCTGCGAATCTTTCCTCTCTGGCCTAATCCAGCTGCAGAACAACCCTGTATCAGGAGGACTCCAGCTTGCACTTCTGCTTCTCTGCAAATTCACGTGTGGGGCAGGAACCAAGGTACAGAGCATTGGCAAGAGGAAGGGAAGGAGGTGGCTATAGATGATCAAGGAGGAAGTGTGTCAAGTCTCAACAGGTTGAAGAGGCTTTTCTTCTTAAACAGGGAATGCAAGACAAACTAGAATGACCCTTCCCTCAGACTTACCACAGCAACCTAAAAACTATCTCCAAGCGTTTTTCTCATGGAGGTCCCAGCTGTAAATTGGGGGTTAGTGAGGGTTAGTGTAATTAAAATAATATTGATAATGTGAGAAACGTCGCATTCTTTCTTACAATAAGACAACCACACAGAAGAAATCAGAATGCTTGTGACACTGAATGATCAGGTCCTTCTTTGCAGTGGGCCCCGGGCCTCTCCCTCATATTTCAGGTTTCTAAAAATGCTGTATACGGACAGGATGGCAAACCCTGGCCATTCAGATACAATAGAGAGCTGCCACACCTACTCAGTCAGCTGAGGGAGCTCACAGCTAGGCAATTTCTGTGACATTATCATATAGAATCCACATCTTGTGCTCCGGATATAGTCAAGGGCAACACCTAAAACAATTCAGCAAAAGTGACCAAGTCCTGCTAATAACATAATCAAGACAGTAACACCCAAGAAAGAATGCAAGTTTAACCAAGGTCAATGGAAAATTGCACTTATTGCAAACATTAAAGTAGTTTGGTGCTTCTTCTCTTTATGATGCCAAGCTGTCATTGCCACTTGGGCCTGGCATATAGCAGATGCCCCCACAACTCCATTAGAGAGACCCTTCCCCAGCGCAGATGCAAAGGTATCAAAGGAGAATACAGAGAGAAAAGACCACTACCTGCTACTTCCACAATGTGGTGCCTGGCGATATCATAGTAGGGATCATCCCACCGCAGGTGAGTGACAGGCTCAGGGGAGCCTTTGGAGTCCTCTGCACAAAACATAAGGAACAAGCAATTAGAAGAAGGGATCTGCATGGCTGTCCTACGTGTCCTGGAGCTACTTTCCCTGACCTCCTTGGGAAACTGTTCATAGCACACTAGTTGATTGGATTCCTACAGACTTTCAGAGCAGCAGCCCAGTTCTTCAGTCCTACCTCCCATATAGGAAGCTCAAGACCCTTCCATCCAGGAAGATCAAACTATCCTGCAAGAAACCATAAAAGAGGACAGTCAAGGACTTACAGCATGTCTGTACTGTCACCACCGAAGTACAGTCAGTGCCAGAACTAAGAAGACTATATTTACACCAGCTGGCTCTGAGCTTTTAGTGCTATTCAGTGGCAGGGTTAATTCACTTGGGTGTGGTGCAACACTACTGCGTCTATAAAGCTTTCAGATGGAGCTGGGACTCTCTCTACATGTAGATATGACCACAGTGTTGCAGGACAAAATTCCTTTTTGGCCTAAACCCAGACCCCAAACAATTAGGATACTTACCTGATTTGGGAAAAGGAGGGACTTCATCCGCTGGCCAGTTCTTCTCGTCTATGGAGGCCAGTTTGAGCTGGCTGAGGGACTGGTTGGTATCATCCAAATTCAGGTCATCCTGAAGCTCTGACAGTGGGTCTGTAGCCATGGTGCCCAAATACTGCAGCTTATTTCGCAGCGCCTAGAACACGGACTGCAGAAATTGCTAGGTGAGACACAGAGATCGCAAATTTCCCTCCCCAAAGAGGCTCTTCTTCTTCCCACTGATTTTCCCCAAAGCCTGCCTTATCTTTACCTACCCAGAGATCACGCTTCCCCTCCCCCTCAATACAGGCGGGAACTCCCCCTCCTCCTCCTCGCCAGAAGCACCGACACATGTCAGATTCCTTTGCGCCAGCTGCTACCAAAAGGACATCAGGAGCCTGTACCAACCCTCTCAGTGAGGCTCTGCTTGACCACAGCTGTGTCCAGATTAGCTTCTCTCCTGAAACAGGAGCAGCAGCAAGACGCCCAGGAAGGCGACAGGCTATGCCAGCCCCTGCCTGATACACTCACTGCAGCTAAGAGCTCTCCCTCCCTCCGAAGGGCTGGCACAAAGCCCAGCTGTTTCCACAGTTGGCCCGGTGCTGGAAGCTTTCCCAGGAATCACCCCCCCTTCTCCCCATAAGGGAGGGCCAGAGCTCTCAGCAACGCCAAAGTGGGTGCTTCAGTGCGCTGGGATCTGCACACAGAAGTGAACAGCTCAGAGCTTCTTAAAACAGGATTTCGTAGGCTGAGCTAGTAAGGCAGGGAGAGCAATACACACACCGCTCTAACCTCCTTTCAGTACCATCCAGCAAATCCTTTCTACTACACGACAGCAAGAAGTACAGGAATCGTTGCTTTAATTTCAAGCCCTATTGCTAGATGAGTATTTTTCACCAAACATGCCATACTACTGAGGGGCCCAAGGAATTAAGAGGGTCCAAGAAACAGACAACAGTGTTTGCTGTTGCTTGCAAATATTTCTTGCTCTCATCTGGAGCAGAAGATATGTCAAACCCAGGCCTGGGCTAGCACAGCACGCAGCACCTTCTAAGGGTACCAATTCTTAGGGAAGACCCCTAGGAAACAGTTGTTGCCCTCTGATGTCAGTCTCCTGGAAATAAGCGAGGAAACACTGGACAGGACAAACATGCAGACCTCGACCGCTCACACAGACCGAAGTTAGCATCACCACATGGACAGTAACTCGGGGCCAACAGGCAGCAAGCCAAGAGGAACTGTAGCAAAACAAAATGACACCTTGCATCAGCAAGATTCTCTGCAATGCTGGTTCTCTGACAGGCTTGTGCTTGTTTTCCATTACAAGGAGAGCAAAGGGTTCAAAGATGATCTGATGCCTTTCTGTGGAAAGATGATATTCGGAGTAAAGCTATTTCCTTTGGTAGAATGGAGGGGGGCAACGATGCCTTGCATCTTCCATCCCTAGAGCTTGAACGTGTGTATCTTTCCAGAGAAGATGATCAAGCAGTCACTCGGATGTGAGCACAGAGGACAAAACCTTTAAGAGACTGAGCACTGGAAGGCATCACAGCCATGCTCAGGGCAACGTTCAAGACCAAGCTTGGGGCGCATTTAGAGAGAACAGGAAACTGGATAGTCAGCATTTGTCCCCTCTCCCTGGATTACTCCACGTTTACTACCTCCTGTCCTCCCTTATCTCTTACTCATCAGTTTACAACTAGTTTTCACTTCTCTCAGGCTCCCAGAGGGCAGGGAGCTATTCCTAGGCAAATGAAATCGGATTCCTGAAATATGAAAGAGCAAGACATACACAGCAGCGGCTCACCAAGGCAGAACGGCAAGCACAAAGGGTCTGACCGCTGCAGCCAAGCAGAGGCCCAAGCAAAGTTATTCCCTGCCCTCCTCCCGTAAGGGCCGAGAGAGCTGTCTGACCTCTGCTCTCACAGGGGCAGGGAGCAAGAAATCAGGTTCCTCTGCACCATGAGCTCATGCTGGAACCATGCAGCAGCAGCAGCAGGGCCAAGCGACAGCCAGCTCCCCACCCCTAACAACTGATCCGATTCCTATGGTAACGCCAGGCACCAGCTCCTATGACTCAGAGTGCTTAAAGCATTCCCCGCCGCGGCTCAGCAGCCCCACAGCCCAGCACCACACGCCGAGGAAGCATCCGCAGCCCCCCAGGGCTGCCTGCTGCGGCCTCGGCCCCGAGCACATGCAGCTCCCAGGGACGTCCCGGCCCTGGTGGGGACAGAGGACCTACCTTCAGCTGCTGCCACCCACTGACCCAGTGGGATGCCTTCTGCAAGTTCTCGAGAATGCCCCATAGCAACAGTGCCCCCAGAGCAAGGTCCCGAAGCGCTTAGGGACCAAATCCAGTCTTCCTACAGAGCAGTGATAGTGCTGCCATAGGGCCAGCAAGCCACCAAGCTTCCTCACTACAGCGATCACAACTTGGCTTCAGGGACAATGTGCAGCACTTCACCAGGGGCATGAGTGCTGGTTATTAGACATCTCTGCGGGACTTCCCCTTAGACATGCTCCTAAAATTAATCCTAGTGTGGCACCATGAGGTAGAAGGAAGTCATCAGTAGGATCCTTACAGTTCCACACTGGAAAAAGAGCCCCGAGGATAGCGCTCTCGCCAAAACCTTCCTTACCCCTTGGAAGGCAGACCAGGCTCCCAGGCATCTCTACATGCTTTTCCCTGCCAGGCAGGCAGCTCCGTTCCTTGGCTCTAGGTTAGTGCTTCATGACAGAAACATTAATGGAAGGAGGATCCAGAGCAGAAGACCTCTTAGATTTCAGGTTTTGCTTGTGAACCAGACCGTAGGTCCCAGAGAGTTCCAGAAGGCTTTTTGCAGAATTTTCCCTTGCCTTTTCCCAACAGTGAAAAGAAAAAAGCAAAGCACCTCTCGTGTCAGAACAATTCAGAAAAATGTAATCCTCTAAATGCCCAGGAACTAGCGGGCACTGAGAAAGAGAGACCTGGAGCAGACAGTTCGGATGTAAGAAACTAAATGGGGATCTCAGGATAAGGGCACACATTTTATTTTCTGACGGAGCAGCTGCACAAGATCTTTTCCCTGTCTACTCAAAAATGACCTGTAAGCAGGACCTGTCATTGAACAGAAAGTCCATCCTGCATCAGTACTGGGGTGAAACAGTTGTCAAAAAACAGCATTTCACCAGACGTAACGCAACTTAAGAATCCCACATTTTTTAGATAAATGTCCTGACAAGATGCAAATGATACACCCTGCAAAGCCAGTCAAAATGCAAGAAAAATGACGTAGCTAGATTTAAAAAGCAAGAAGCCTACTCAAACATTTAAAAACTCAACAGTCACACTTAACATCAGAAGCCTGGCTCTAAAGAGACAACTACGTCCACTTTTCCAAGTGCTTTCTGCACCTCTCCTGGTTGATCTAAACACTTGTGCTTTGCTCTCTAATAAAAACTGACTTTTTTTGCTAACAAAGAGATGCGGTGTAGAACAGCATGTTCTGCAGAAGGAGAGAAACCTCAGCCCTTTAAAATACAATTTTCCCCCAGATTCTGAGCTGGACACTCCTTATACAAGATCCTACCAGAATTCACCCAGGGAAGACAGTTCACTCAGAGCTATGGAGTCGCGGTAGCTGCTGTTCACATAGACTTTTTTTTTTTTTTTGCAATTCCAGTTTCGCTACCTCGCCATCACTGATTTCTAAGCTGTACCTACTCTGCAGTTTTCTTTTCCTGTTTTTCTTCCAGATGTACTATTAATTCAGAAGTAAATCTGCACATCAAAATATGCCCGTGCACGTATTAGCACACCCTGGACCCGTACTTACATGCAAGAAAGAACAGCAAAAGCCAAGTGGCTTCTTCTGCCCTGACCAATTAACAAAGCAATGCTCAAACCAAAAAGGAATCCCCGTTCTGGGGCGGAGGTATTATTTTTCTGACTCTGCTGCCATCCGCAGCTCCTCCCAGTTCAGTTTCATTTGCACAAATGTCTGGTTTTTTGTACACATCAATCAAATCCCTGCACTACCCTACAGTTTTAACAGCGAACACAGAATTATCCTACGTTCAGTAACATCACCCTGCTAATGAACACATCAGAAATAATAATTCATATTAGGTACAGCCCCATAGGAGGGTTCCTCTCCCCATAACAAAACAAATCAGAAAAAAGACAACCAGCTACTCAGCAGCAGACCCTAAAAGTACTCAAGCTTTACGTGAAGAAGCCCCAGGACTGAGTCTCACTGGGAAAGTCCAGCCCAAGTCCTCCCTCACATCAAAACTGCTGATACCACCGAGAGTACCACTGCCCTGGGACCACCCTGAGAGAACCAAAGGGCCAAGAGACAGACTGGCTTGGCTCGGCTCGCTGTGACCAACTACCTCGAGACAGACATACCGTTGCTTCTGGAAACCCTCTGGCCCCTCGTTTAGTGCAACAGCTTTTTCCATCAGTAGCTTTCCTTCTCCAGTCACCGCAAACCCTTTGCTGAAGGCCATCTCCATGCCCGCTAGAAATTCACCCCAGCTAGCAACCAGCCTCCTCGTAGTGGTTCTTTGCGGGACTGGAGAGCAAAAGCGCTGGGCTCAGCTTCCCCTCTTGGAGCTCCTGCACAGGCTGCACAGGCTGCTATCAGTTGTACACGGGATCCACCTCCGCTCGCGGAAATGGAGGCACGCACAGCCCTACAGCGGCTGAACCCTTCCTCCTCTGCTGTACCTCTGATCGTCTCCGGAGCTTCCGTGACGGCTTTACACCGAGCCCAGCAATCCCAGAACCAACTTCAAGCCTCAAGTAAGAGACTCAAACACAGCTCTGCGCTGCTGAAAGGAAACCCCAACTTCTCACAACACACCGCCCGTACAGTAATAACGAGAGGGAAGCGCAAAACCCCGGCCGTTAGGCGCCGAAACGCGTCGCCAGCTCCCCCGCGCCCCTCCGCTGCAGCGCTCCTGCACGTCCCGCGGTCCCCGGGGGCCGGGACGCAACAAGCAAGTCC